>OX421493.1:15095223-15660223 GCA_949126835.1 Anisus vortex
ATGGACAAATATTTTAGTTTTTTCCGACACCCACCCCCTTTTCTTTTGAACCTTTGGGCGATTTTATATTGCCGAAACAAAGCGTAAGTTTAAAGGCAGCATTTTTTTTGGTAGGCTATTTGAACGCAAATTACAGTATGGAAAGAATCGTAAATGTGTGAAAGCCTGTCTAGGCCTATAATGTAGGAAGGCCTATAAGCTTGTAGATTAGTAGATTAAGGTGCGTTTTAATTAGGTCCTAAGGCCTAGGCTTATAGGCTATAGCCTACTAATAAGGCAGTGTTTAGCATTCCTCCGCGTCATGTCTAAGCAATGTTTCGAAAACTACGATCGGTCGAACAACACGTGAAATGTAAATAGTGTTGTTTTTTTTCATTTGTTGCATGTAAGAGTTGAAAAAAACACAGCTTTTTGCTGGTCTAGTAGTCGCGCTTGAAATCATTACAAACAATGTTAATGGTAATAAGGTCACTTATAAAGCGTCATCAATACCGTGCTTCACCGTCTGGTCGCCCTGTCTAATGAGGCACATCAAAAGATTTTTTGTGTCTGTTGACCCACTTTAGTATGACAATAGGGATAGGAACTTGAGTAGGGACAGGGACTTACATGGAGAAACATATACCTTACTTTCCATATCACTAATGTCTGTAGGCCTATTGATCGGTTGTTTAAAATAAATGAAGCCTTTATTTGATTATGTTTGCCTTATGCACCATTGAAACCGTTTTTAAGGAAAGTTTCCAAATTAGGGTCAATATTTAGTAACATTTATGTTTAAAAGAAATGCATTTTTGAAAAGTTAAAAGGCAGTGTAACCCCTGGAAGTCGATAACATATAAGAAAAAAGATCTTAAACTAGGGGTGCGACTTATCCACCGGTGCGACTTATACACGAGTATATACGGTAAGTAAAAAATTGCCCTATACTTACGGATACACTCTGGATATTTGTAAAAGCCTGGGGAGCAGCGGTCACAGTTTTGTCCAGCAAAATTAGAAGCACATCGACACTGTCCATTAGTTTCAGCACAGATCTGACTCACTGATCCAGGGCTGGCACACTCACAGGCTTAAGGAATAACAAATAATTCAAATATTTTTATACTCTCTTCAACATCCTACTTTTTAAAGATCCTTCAAAACTATTTAGGAGAAAAAAACTTAGCCTCATTTCAGACATTTTTCAAAATGCAAGACTACGCTTGAACTATGTTCCATTAAATGATTTTTTTTTTTGGTTTAAATTACAGGATAAGATAAAAAGCTAGTAAACGAGAACATGTACATTTCAGAAGTTTACTGACCTAAGCATTCTGGGAATTGGTAGAATCCAGGGGCACATCGATGACATCGGTCGTCTGTGTAACGATCATTGCACAAACATTCCCCGGAACTTTTGTCGCAGATTTCCTGTTTGGTACCAGCATGATCACAGTGACAGTCTGGTAAAAAAAAAAGAAAAAAGTCATAAGCATAAGCCTTAGTCAATGGGATAATACCACTCAATTTGCTTACACACTTCATACAAAGCACCTAACTAGAGATCAATACTTCATACAAAGCACCTAACTAGAGATCAATACTTCATACAAAGCACCTAACTAGAGATCAATACTTCATACAAAGCACCTAACCAGAGATCAATACTTCATACAAAGCACCTAACTAGAGATCAATACTTCATACAAAGCACCTAACTAGAGATCAACACTTCATACAAAGCACCTAACTAGAGATCAATACTTCATACAAAGCACCTAACTAGAGATCAATACTTCATACAAAGCACCTAACTAGAGATCAATACTTCATACAAAGCACCTAACTAGAGATCAATACTTCATACAAAGCACCTAACTAGAGATCAATCAAAACTTAGGCTAGTATCATTACTTTCCTCCCTTGCATGCTATTGTCTTAGAAAAAGGCAGCTTACATCCACAAGAAGGAAAGCCATAGAAGCCGTTGGCACATTCGCTGCAATCTCTTCCTGCAAAGTTGCTCAAACACTGGCACTGCCCAGAGTCAAGGTCACAGACTGCACTTGGTGAGCCAACATTGTTGCATCTACAAGCTGCGGATGATAAGTGTCAGACCCTTGTCAATATTCACAACACTGAAGTAACACCTCAAAAGTATTTTAATAAATACCTGCATATGCAGACATTCTACCTAATGTTTGGAATTTTAAACTTGTTTCTAGTGTAAAAAGTAAAGTATCCCGTGGGACTAAAATGATCCATAGGGAAGGTGAAGCATCATTCACCAATTTCTGAAATCTAACGTAGCAAAGTTAAAAATGCATTTATAACTAAACATTTTTTATTAATCTATCTAGCACATCCTGCTGTATATATTTTTACAATTGTCCGTTAGCCCAAGAGTAAGCTGATTGTTGTTGTCTTTTTTTATATCAAACAATTTAAAAGCTAAATAATGAAAACATCAATATAAAAGTCAAACAGTTCAAAAATGAAATAAAAATTAATATAAATGAATTAACAAAAAGAATAACAGAATTGAAAAAAAAATTTTTTATGCAAAAAATATAGAAAAGAATGAACCGATTTGCAAAAAAGTTACAAGAAAGCCTCGAACCCATCCTCAACAGCAGCCCTCATCCTGGCCAGCACAGCTGACTATCTAGCCCTGTGCATCTAGTTTCAATACTACGCTTTGATAACTACACTGGCCTATCAAGTGAAAAAGTAGAAAGCCATAAACCCAATTCAATGAAAGTTATTGGCCATAATTAAAATGCTTATCCCAATCGGCACCATTCAAAGGCAAGTTGAAATTTAGGGGAGAGATAAAACTGTCATGTTGACTAATCTAAAACACATTTATAATAAAGATAATTTTGTGTCAAGTTGCATGAAAGTTTAGTCACCAAACCAAGCCTAAACATTTTCTTTAAAGTGTTTTTTGTAATAAATATTAAAACATATTTCTGAGAAGCATTAGGGTATGTGTTGACTGAACTAGGTAAGGTGATAAAACCTACAGCTTAATATTATTTAATACCTTGCAAAAACATGAGTATACTTGCAAGCCACTATAAAATATTAAGTCATTGAAATGAAATTATTTTTAATTTTTTCTAGAGCGTTTAGTACACATGTAAATAAGGTACAACAATAAATTGTATGTTTTGATCAGTTTAATGACTTAAACCAAATAAATCTCAAATTATTTAAGATATTTTCTATGACACGTAGACTCACGTTTGCATTCTGGGAAATTGTAATAGCCTTGAGCACACTGGTTACATTTATGCCCTGCATAGTTGTACTTGCACGGACACGACCCTGATGCCACAGTGCAGACGGAGCCCTCAGTGCCATTGACGTCACAGTCACATGGTATACAGTCGGGGTAACCGTAGTAGCCAAAGCTGCACCTGTAGGTTTCAAAGTGTATCCATGATTTAGAATCATCCTACTGTTATGGATTTACATGGCTGGCTCAAACAATATGTATAAGCTTATAGAACAATAAATGACTTCACTAAGAATATATTTTTTACAGTAATCTAGTGAATCTTGTTTAGCAACTAAGATTTGTCCACATTAAAAAATCACTATTCATGCTTATGCTTCCTTTTTCAGGAAAAACACAAATTTAAGGTGAGTAAACAAAAGGAAAAAGAAGTTTTGTAGGAGACTTTTTTAAATAAACTGAAATTTGTGGTCCAACCTGTCACAATATTCTCCTGTATACTCTGGCCGACATAGACATCGCCCACTGCCTTCCTCACATTCCCCTGTGGACACTCTCAGGTCACACTCACAGGCTGAAACAAGGTCCACACAACATGTAAACAAAAGGTCTTTTTAGTCAATAAGAAGTAAGTCAGGATAAAATGTCATTAGGTCATAAGATAAAGTAAACTAGGTTCGGATGAAGCAAAAATGAGCAATGGTAATTGTATGTTTTCGTCATTCAACAAAGTTTTACTTTTTTTTTTTAAATGTGATGCTACCCCAATGGACTGGTATTGAAGTAGGCAAAATAATATATTTACTTAAGTCCACTTCACTTATTAGATAGTCCAAAATAAGTGAGTTGGACTTCACCAGTATAATGCCCTGCACTCTAGCTCTATATGTTTCCCCACGGGTTAAGATAAGATTTCTTTATTGATCCAAACAAATGGAAATTTGTCTTGATTACAAATGTTCCGTCTTTCAGCATATTTTAAACAATTTAATAAGATAAGTACCAGAGACTTGGTGAAAATCATGCAGACATGCAGAGAAAAAAATTGATACCGGATTTTTCTCAGAAATGACTGCCCTTGTTTAAATTTTCATTCATTTTGTACTAACTTTAGGATTTTTTTCCTACTAAATTATAGATAAATGAATTTGATTTCATAAAAAATGTCAAAGTAAATATATTATTTTGCCTACTTCAGTACCAGTCCATTGTGGTTGTATCACATTTTTTTTTATCAAATCTAAAACTTAATTTGCAGGTGTTCTAGGATCCCTCTTAAATTATATTAGTTCTTCCATCCTATTTTCTACCATCTCATTTAGACCAAACATAGTAACAGCTATGTATCATTCCTTGTGATCAAATTCTCTGGAACATATGAATTTAAAATTTACTACTAAACAAGTTCATGGCTTTTAAAGTAACTCACGTCTGCAAGCATCTGTAGCATTTCTGGGCACATCATACGGCCTGTAGTAGCCAGCTATACATTTCTCACAGTTGATCCCCATGGTATTGTCCTAACAAACACCAAATATAGAACATCAATGGATTTTGTTAAAGATATGAATTTTACAGGAGATGAAAGAAATCTTTGATGGCAGAGAAAGGAAATGGCAATTCTGAAAACAAACTATTGGACAAATGTAACCCTTTCAGCCTACTTCAATCTATTGTGTTTGTGAAACAGTGTCCATATATTTGTTATAAATTTGGGCATGATGGAGGTTCCTTGCCTCACCTAAACTGAGAAGGGCAAGTCAGGTAAAACATTACACCATTGAAAAATGGAACAAATGGACTTTGAACCAGTGATAATGGTCTATGGAGAGTTCATAAGATCTCAATGCAATTTATAGAAAATACCAATCATCAGGGCAAGGAAAAAAGTTTTTTAAGCTGACTAGTCAATCATTTCTTTGCCATTCAGAGATTTAGGTCCCTTGAAACTAAAGCCCAATACATCATCAGGATCAAAACTGGTATGAAAATCTTTCAATGAGGTTGACGGGTGACAAAAAATAGTATGTTTTATAGTTACAGACGATCCTTCTAGAAAGAAGATTATTACACCAACGGACCAAACCTCTGCGGAGATTGGTCATTGTCAGGGTTAGAGATTGGGTCAGCTAGTTGACAGCCCAGAGCACTGGCCAATGGACCAGTAGACCTCTCATGATGATCATTTCAGAATAATACGCCTCAAACAGTAGTTACGTCAGTGAAGTAAATGCCTAGCTTTTTTTTTTCTTTCCTAAGTAAATTTATTGGAGACTGACAAAAAAATATATTCTAAGACCTCAGTAACCTGAGATATCTTAATTGAAGAAGTCTAAGTGGTTTATAAACACGTAAAAGTTACTATTTTTTTTTAATATGTTGTAAGAAATGAATCAATGTTTTTAGAAACGATGGGGGCTCACCCTGCAGTTCTGGCAAACACCTCCACCTTCATAGAAACCATGTATGTCAATACTCTGTCTGTTGCGGGCAATAGTCTCATCATAGATGCACTCGGTGGAGTGTCCGTAGCACTCACAGGCTGAAAGAATGACAAAATCCAAATTGTTTATTTACCTGCAGAATAGGTAGTTGTTTGCTGCTGTAATCTTATTGAATGAAATACTATACATAGAAGCACACTTAAGTGGCTGAGAATTATACATTAATTTCTACAATTATGTTCACACTGGAGGCAATAGCATATTTTTCACAATTTTTATACGAAACTCATAACCAATTTATACCTGCATGTGTGAAATATCTTAATGTCTGGTAGTCTATATAGGTAGTCAAAATAAAACAAAAATATTTGTGGATGTTTTTAAATTACAAATAGATAGATAAATTAAAAGTAAAACTATGAGGGGGCTTAATAACATAGTTATTTACTTAAAAAAAATCTTTTTTATTAAACCACAATCAGTTTTTAAAAAAAAGATACATTTTCCAAATGAACCCTGTAGCTGGAAAAGGCAGATTAAAGAGTGAGTTACTTAACTTATTAGGCTATGCACACACTGAACAAAACTGATCTTCAACTTACTTCATGGTTAATAGATCAACTGAAATGAGTTCACCAAACTTACGTTCACACTGGAATGGTTGATCCACAAGAGCTCTGCGCCACTTCTTTTGTGTGTAGCCTGCACAGCAGCGTTCGCACTGGTCGCCACATGTGTTGTGAATGCAGCCGCAGAGAATCTTATTGGTGCTGGGGTCTCGAACATCGCAAGATTCTGCGTGACCATTACACACGCACCGGCCACCGATGGATATATCTTTGATACTGTAGTAGTACTGAAATTCAAACAACGTGAATTGAGATAGTTGTATGATCACACAAAAAAAACTTTGGCATCATGGCTTCAGCTTATTCTTTCAAAAGTGATTTAAAAGTCAAGCCTCCATTCCAGACCTTTTTTTTGATAGTAGAGAAGTAAAAAAAATGCTTACTCTTCTGGTAACAGTTGGATCCTGTCGTGCAATAGCCATCAAGTGACCCAGCAATGTCTTCGTTCGGAGAAGTCGAAGCTGAATATCTGTAGCCCTGGTCCACTCTTGAAGGTCATCAGCATAAGAAAAGTTATGAGCATTTGGTCGGCCATTAACCAAAGATATTACAATCTACCGAAAGAAGTATGCAAATAATACGAGTTCATAAATCTATGATGAAATACATTAAATATTTTTGAAGTGAATGCTGTAATTTTCTTAACCTACTTTCACATTTAAAAAAAAAAGTTTTTTAAGTTTTAGTTACCTCTCCATTACTAAGGGGTACAACTTTGGAAAATTCTGTAACACATAGAATCTGAGTGTCTGAAGTTAACTTTTCATCAGCCTCTGTGTTGAAGTAGTTCATACAGTCACTAGGGGTGTCAGCAAAATACTGCCACGGTTGCCATGTTTTACCAAAATCTTTGGAGCGTTCCAGAACCCAGACACCTGGGCGGGGGGAGTTGGCCATCCTCATGTAGACATAGGCAACATGGAATTCCTGATGAAATTTAAAATCGACATATAAGTTGTAAAGGGTTAAGAGATACCTCAGTTGAATGACTGTTACATGTTAGCCTTTCATTACCTTGTAATTCGTCTGCCTATGCTATTAGCGCACAGAAGTACTAAGCTTTAATTTAGTTTATATTTTTCAATCCCTAATTTTTTTTTAAATCTTCACATTTTGCGCCCTAGGCAGCCATCTAGTTTGCCTATATGGAAGAGTCGGCCCTGAGTAAATTTTTTTTTAATGATAAGATAAAGATTCAAAAGAAACATTTAAAAGATAAAACATTCGAGTTCATATTAGTATTATTAGGCTACTGTCTATGACCAACACTGCTACAATCCTGCTAGCAGTCTCGCTGGCTAGCGATCTCAGACTATCAGCCAAAAAAATAACAACTAGGCCTAGACTTTACACAACTTTTCTAGTGAGTAGGCCTATTGAGTCATTGAGTTATTATGTAAATATTTGGCGCCATAGAAAGAGTCATTTTTATAAGTAATAGAGCTAAACGCAATTTCAGTGCTTATCTTGACTCCCTTGAGTCTTGAATGTCACACAAAGTGACAATTTCACACATAAAAGTAATCGATGGTTCGATATTTCTTAAACTCGTAAGTGGTAAGATTATATGTGTCTTTTTGTAGTGTTGTCATATCGTGTTTTCTTTAAACGGTTACAAAAACAATTCAAAGGGCTATAAATCATTTTAAACTAAAACATACCGTTATAGCGACCACAGAATGACTTCGACTTCAAATTTTTTGTTTCATAGTTCGGAGCTACATAAACATTTTTAGATCCGCGAAATTTTGTTCTACCATTACTTTTAAGTCTCGCAAAATTGTAGACTAAAACTTTAAAAAAAATATAATTATAATTAGGGTTATTCTTTTCGATTTCATGTTAAAAATTGGGGCATAAACTGTGCAATTCAATAATAATAATCGTGGCAATCGTTGACCTACCCCGTTCAAACGTAGTCATCGCGTTTTTCTTTTTTCCTTTTTTCCTTTTTTTTTCTTTACATAATATTAGGCCTACATAATCTGCATTACATTAAATCTTGATGCGACTTACTTAGTAAACTTCAGTAAACGAAAACAAACAACAGACACACAATAATTCAGTCCAAGGAGCAACAACAAAAAAAGTTATCAATCATGGGCACGTGTAGGTTTATGCATTATGGTCCATTAAAAAAAAAAGACGACTAACAAACATCCACTTGAGCATTTTTAAAAAAAAAGCTTTGTTGTATGAAAAACACGTTCACTTAGTGAAAAAGGCGACACTATTCCCTGTTTGTTTAAATTAAGCACATGCTGTAAGTTCTCAGCGCACTGTAAAAATAAAAAAGTAAAGTATCCCGCAAACTAGCAATGCTAAGTATCTAGGATCCTCAGTAATAGGCCTAATAAATGATAAGTTATCTTGGAACCCTCATATTGATGAAGTAATTAAAAAATCAAACAAAACATTAGGATTCATAAAAAGGAACTTTTACAAATGTAATAAGAACATAAAACTAAAATGCTATCTCACATTAGTTAGGCCTATACTAGAATATGCAGCACCTGTATGGGACCCATCAACTAAAGAAAACATTAAAAAATTAGAACAAATTCAAAAAAGAGCTGCACGGTTCATAACTAGCGAAGAGTAGCCTAACACCATTAGTCAAATCATTAAACCTAGAAACACTAGAAGACAGAAGGGCAAAGAGTAAAGTACCGGTAGTAATAATACATAAGGCATTAAACTCTAATTTAGAAATACAACACAATGACAACCTGTTGCAAAGCTCAGATAAACATAAAGACAAAAACACTTTCCTTGTCCCTTATGCGAGAACAAATGCATATAAGTACTCTTTCTTCCCGAGTGGCATTCGGGCATGGAATAGGTTGCCTGAACAAACCAGGAAAACCAGTAACTTAACATCATTTAAAACATTAATAAAAATGCAAGACTAGACTCGGACCACGGATGAGCGTAGGACGCAATAATCTTCTTTATAGAAGGAGCGTCTGTAATGTATAAGATAAGATAAGACCAAATTGATCCATAGAGCCGGTGAGGCAGCGTTCACCAGTTTCCGAGGCCACGGCATACTAGGTGATTGTGTGGTCAGCACTATGCACAGCCGCCTTTACTTTACCCCAAATAAGGTCAGGTACCCATCAGCGCACTGTGATCATAATTAAATTAATTTTTAAAGTTCACACTTATGGATCAGGGATGGAGGGGGGGGGGGGACTACGGCCTCAAAGCTGGCAAAGTGTGTAAACAAAATACGCTCCCACTTAACAGTACACCGGTGGGCTAAAGCATGGGGAAGTTCCCGTTGTGCATCCGATGATCACGGGCGAGAGCACATCGATACTCGGTGGGTAGGAAGGAATAGGCGCAACAATACTTTTCTCGCCAAGTCCGGTGTCTGGGTGGATGCGACCAAGCCTGTATATTATAGATCTAGTCTGGTATTTATTTGTACTACCGAACGAAAGCGAAGGTATACGAGGTGGTGCCGTCTCGTTTATGATCCGGGGGAATTTCGTAAGGGCGAAAAAGTGTAGAGCATAGGTTCTCAACGGGGGCGTTATCACCCCCGGGGGGGGAGGGGGGTAAGAGGCTTTAGGGGCGCTGACGTTCCAGATGGCGATTGGGGGGTGGGGCTGTGAAGGGCAAGTGGGCGGTATACACATACCGGATATAATAAAAAAAACACCTCAGCTATTTGAATCGATTAGGCTTGGGATGAAATGTGATGGAAACGCTAGTGCTGCTGTGATATCCTCCGACAGTAGACCTACATATTATTATAATTATACTAATAAGAATAATAAGAAATAGGAATCACATGGACTTTTCGAATAAATAGGGGTCAGTATTAGACAATTATGGTGTGCGGCCGGCTGGTCCTGTGGTTAGTTCATCGGACTGTCAAAGGACACGTAGCGGGTTCTATCCCTGCCGCCGACCGATACCTGTACTCAAATAATCGTAAGCTAGAAGTAAAGATTGATTGTCTGATAGCGTGGACTCATTCAGTTAAAAAAAAATTGTGAAGTCTTTAGGTGCTAATAGTCTAATTTTATTAGATATTGAGATTTATTTATTGAGATATTTTCCATCTCAGTTTTACTATAGCATACAAATGTCTACGAGCAGTAGGCCCTATAGTTAAGTTGTAATCATACAAACTAGGTACCTAGTTCATGTAATGTTGGAAAATATACATATAAATTCTTTAGTCAGATAATATTTATATAATTTTCCAATACTTTTTACAGTTTGATCATTGTAAAGTTATAAATTGTAAGCCTTTTATTTTTTATAAAAGAAAAAAAACATTAGAAATATTAGCTCAAATGAAACGGGTTAATTATCTCCCTTTAATACAAAATGTTTCCACATTTGATTCAATAGTGATGCCAAACATGTTCTGTTTTGTAATATAACAAATATTACTGACTAGTTATTATTCCTCTAAATAAATTTAACATTATGGTATTCATAACAAGATTTAATTATTAGTGTATCAAAATAATTTACGTTGAACTGTTGTAAATAAACATTTCCTACATTAGAGTCTAATTGTTTGTCCATTTAAGGATTTTATATTTTAAACATTAATAATTACAGAAATTACATACTATAATTCTATTAAATAAGTCTAAATTAATAATACAAATAAATTTGTTTTAGAAGTAATTATATTTATGTTTAATTAAACAAGATGAGCATAAAAACTCGTTTAAATGTAATTAGTCTGTATCAATTTATGAGCGGTCAAGTGTAGGTGACATCTTTGTATGCTTTTATTAAAACAGCTTTGATGTGCGATAAAATCTGTTCACATGTGTAAGTTGAACCAAAAGCTGACCCTTAGACCTAATAGGCATACTATGCATTCTTAAATTTCACAAACCCTATCTATTTTTATTGCTTTATTTAAAAAAAAGAAAATATGTCATATTTTTTCTACTTCTTACGAGAAAACTATTTTGCGTCAAATAGAGATTGCGTTGTAGGAGTTTGTAAAACAAAAAACTGATGATTAAAGAGCAAAATGTCTGATGGTGTATAAATAGTCGGCAACAATACCAGTAAGAATAATCTAAGGAGTAATTGCATGCTAGTGTGTGTGTATTTGACATTTTACATTCACATACTTGGCAAAGGAACTTTAAAAATATAGCTACTCATTTTAAACACCTCGCTAAGGTAATAAAGACACATATGTCACACATGTATTGCCGTGTCCTTGTGGTGGAACAGTGTGTAGCCTACAAATCACAAAAAAAAGGACCACCCATTAATACAAACTAAAAGATAGTTAAAATTTAAAGAACAAAAAAACAACAACAAAAAAGGTCTTCCTTTCAAATGCATTGCGCTCTATTGAAGATAAAGACGAGGGGCCTTGCATCTACACTTGAGACTTGTTGAGGGACTTGTGACAATGAAAACATAAAGATATTTTTAATGAATAAAATGTCAACCTCTTTACTGCAAGGGCCAAACGACTTATAAAAAGCTTATTAAAAAAAACAAGTTAGTATAAACATTAAAGGAGAAAATTGTGAAGACATGAACTAACAAGAAACAGGTGTCACAAAGAACTA
Organism: Anisus vortex; assembly: GCA_949126835.1. Taxonomy (NCBI): domain Eukaryota; kingdom Metazoa; phylum Mollusca; class Gastropoda; family Planorbidae; genus Anisus; species Anisus vortex. Next base: position 15,107,086 of record OX421493.1, read on the forward strand.
TATTGTTCCGCATGCTTTTAGGGAAATATGGTAAACTAGAGTTTATACACATATGAACACTCTTTCAGGGCCGGCCTTAAGAGTGTCGGCGCCCGGTGCAAGACAAACTTCGACGCCCTCTAATTCAGTTTTGTAAAAAAAAATATAGGCATTTCACTTGAGTGTTCCTACTCATTTGCACAAATTCCAAACAGAAAAACATGCTTTCTTATGCATAGATTTGTTTTTTTCTCCCCTTGTCTGCCACTTTTAAGTTTAGTATCATATGAAAAAAATCCAGAAAGGGAAAACATAGATAGTGGGCGCGCATAGCGTTCAGAATTCAACAATGTAGTAAAGTACCCGTCAAACTGATCATAGGGCAGGTGTAAGCAGCGTTCACCAGTTTCTGTATCCAGCCGCCTTTAACTTTACCCCAACTATTGTTAGGTACCCACCAGAGCTGGGTAGACTCAGGGACACCCTCTAGACCCGGGAACAAATCCTAGCTTTAACCAGGATTCGAACCCAGGACCTCCGGTACGCCAGCCGAACGAGCTGCAGCTCGGCCACCGTGCCCAATAATTCAATAACGAATGACCTTGAAATGAATGACCTTGAAATGAGAGGACATGGATGGCTAAACTGGGTTTGATTGCACAATTGTGACAAGGGAAGGCTATCGGATGCCAGGTTGAGTAAAATTGCAATAAACGTGTAAATTATTTCCAAGGACACAATTTTTACATTTTGTCCCAGGATTTGTTCCATAGAGATCATAAACCTGCGACTACCAACAACAATGCCCTGATAATAGTCCTGTCATCTGAAATGTGAAACCTAGCCTGCGCACTCCGATCCATACCTTTACTAGGTCTACTAAGAATAGGCTCTACGGCTCTACATAAAATGTGTAGCTAATTATTAAGAAGATTTTAGTGCCTTTGGCAAGAGTGTACAAAACGAGTCTTAGATTATTCATGCACTAAAGAATCATACGCAGGCATTTCTATAAGCTCCACAAAGAGCTTCTTGAATTCCAATTTTTCAAAGCTTTGACACAGTATACACCGATCGCCAGACCTGCCTATTTGTAAGAAAAACTCGAAGTAATGATTTGTGGAGGAGGGTGCACAATTAATTGTCGTCAATAAGCATATTAAAATTATTTGTTTACGTGTTTTAAGAGGGAAATCCCAGGGAAATATTGATATTTCCTTGCCGATCAACTTTAGGAAGATTTCCGATTTCGTACATATTCAACATATTAATTTGAAATGAAAACCATGATCTGCTTTCCTTTTACTAAAACTGTACAATGTGCCGTTTGCGGCGGAAAATCTTGCATCATCAATTTTTCCTCTTCTAAGTTCTCATTGCACCATCACACATCGGTTACACAATTCGATATGCCACTTTAACCACAATTAAATTAATATTTCCATATTAGGGTCTAGTTGAGAGATTGAGAAGGGGAAAAACGCTCAACTGTATATGCTTGCCAAATAAAAAAAAAAGCGTTTTAAAAATGTACCGAAATTGGCCTAATGTATATCAAATTGAGTAAAAGTAATAATGCATTGGAAAAAATAAATTGTGTAAAGCTACAGTTTTAAAATGTAGTTAATAAAGGCCTACGTAATTTCGTAATTTGTGGAATAGGCCTATTCCGTCAAATTGAGTGTTTGTTTCAAATATGTTAAAACTACAGATAGTAGGCCTATTATGACAGTGCTATTTCAAATTATAAAAATGTGATTTACGAATTTTCTTTTACAAATTACGACCCTCCCCTTCCCCCCCCCCCCCGTTTTTTATTACACATTTTTAAAACCAGGTTTGTCGATAGCCCCCTACGCCTCTATTAGTCTAACTCTTCTTCTGCGTTTAATGTTCCCCTTTTCTGCTTTTCTGCTTAGACTGCCAGTTCCGTCTATCCGAGGAGCGAGGCTGTCTTCAGAAAACAAGGTTTTGTAATCCATAACTTTTCTCGTATGATGACATCTTGAGGCTAGACCTGGTTTGGGACTTATGGAGTGGGCACTGTTGTAGAATGCGCTCTGGAGTGGGCACTGTTGTTGGGTGCGCTCTGGAGTGGGCACTGTTGTAGAATGCGCTCTGGAGTGGGCACTGTTGTTGGGTGCGCTCTGGAGTGGGCACTGTTGTTGGGTGCGCTCTGGAGTGGGCACTGTTGTTGGGTGCGCTCTGGAGTGGGCACTGTTGTTGGGTGCGCTCTGGAGTGGGCACTGTTGTTGGGTGCGCTCTGGAGTGGGCACTGTTGTTGGGTGCGCTCTGGAGTGGGCACTGTAGTTGGGTGCGCTCTGGAGTGGGCACTGTTGTTGGGTGCGCTCTGGAGTGGGCACTGTTGTTGGGTGCGCTCTGGAGTGGGCACTGTTGTTGGGTGCGCTCTGGAGTGGGCACTGTTGTTGGGTGCGCTCTGGAGTGGGCACTGTTATAGAATGCGCTCTGGAGTGGGCACTGTTGTTGGGTGCGCTCTGGAGTGGGCACTGTTGTAGAATGCGCTCTGGAGTGGGCACTGTTGTTGGGTGCGCTCTGGAGTGGGCACTGTTGTAGAATGCGCTCTGGAGTGGGCACTGTTAGAGAATGCGCTCTGGAGTGGGCACTGTTGTTGGGTGCGCTCTGGAGTGGGCACTGTTGTTGGGTGCGCTCTGGAGTGGGCACTGTTATAGAATGCGCTCTGGAGTGGGCACTGTTGTTGGGAGCGCTCTGGAGTGGGCACTGTTGTTGGGTGCGCTCTGGAGTGGGCACTGTTGTAGAATGCGCTCTGGAGTGGGCACTGTTGTTGGGTGCGCTCTGGAGTGGGCACTGTTGTTGGGAGCGCTCTGGAGTGGGCACTGTTGTTGGGTGCGCTCTGGAGTGGGCACTGTTGTAGAATGCGCTCTGGAGTGGGCACTGTTGTTGGGTGCGCTCTGGAGTGGGCACTGTTGTTGGGTGCGCTCTGGAGTGGGCACTGTTGTTGGGTGCGCTCTGGAGTGGGCACTGTTGTAGAATGCGCTCTGGAGTGGGCACTGTTGTAGAATGCGCTCTGGAGTGGACACTGTTGTTGGGTGCGCTCTGGAGTGGGCACTGTTGTTGGGTGCGCTCTGGAGTGGGCACTGTTGTTGGGTGCGCTCTGGAGTGGGCACTGTTGTTGGGTGCGCTCTGGAGTGGGCACTGTTGTTGGGTGCGCTCTGGAGTGGGCACTGTTGTTGGGTGCGCTCTGGAGTGGGCACTGTTGTTGGGTGCGCTCTGGAGTGGGCACTGTTGTTGGGTGCGCTCTGGAGTGGGCACTGTTGTTGGGTGCGCTCTGGAGTGGGCACTGTTGTTGGGTGCGCTCTGGAGTGGGCACTGTTGTTGGGTGCGCTCTGGAGTGGGCACTGTTGTTGGGTGCGCTCTGGAGTGGGCACTGTTGTTGGGTGCGCTCTGGAGTGGGCACTGTTGTTGGGTGCGCTCTGGAGTGGGCACTGTTGTTGGGTGCGCTCTGGAGTGGGCACTGTTGTAGAATGCGCTCTGGAGTGGGCACTGTTGTTGGGTGCGCTCTGGAGTGGGCACTGTTGTTGGGTGCGCTCTGGAGTGGGCACTGTTGTTGGGTGCGCTCTGGAGTGGGCACTGTTGTTGGGTGCGCTCTGGAGTGGGCACTAATGTTGGGTGCGCTCTGGAGTGGGCACTGTTGTTGGGTGCGCTCTGGAGTGGGCACTGTTGTTGGGTGCGCTCTGGAGTGGGCACTGTTGTAGAATGCGCTCTGGAGTTGGCACTGTTGTTGGGTGCGCTCTGGAGTGGGCACTGTTGTTGGGTGCGCTCTGGAGTGGGCACTGTTGTTGGGTGCGCTCTGGAGTGGGCACTGTTGTTGGGTGCGCTCTGGAGTGGGCACTGTTGTTGGGTGCGCTCTGGAGTGGGCACTGTTGTTGGGTGCGCTCTGGAGTGGGCACTGTTGTTGGGTGCGCTCTGGAGTGGGCACTGTTGTTGGGTGCGCTCTGGAGTGGGCACTGTTGTTGGGTGCGCTCTGGAGCCCAGTTTCTTATGGCCACTCAGTGGTGTGCCTGAGTCCGATTTCCGCCCAGTTCTAATGACACTGATGTAATTCGCTCTTGCACCTTTAAATGTCTTTATTGGGCCTCAAGATACGTGGCAGGGATGTTTTACTATTAAAAAGTTTTCATTTGTTGTGTTTTCTTTTAATATTGACTACATAGATCTTGATAACATTTGATTAGCGATATAAATATATGTAAGAGTATTTCAAGGTCTACGTCTGCTCCAATCACATTGTCATGAATAAGGCAGACGATAACCAAAATGGATACGATAAGCCGAAAGTTTTAGTGTTCCTAAACTGCGGGATAAACTAATATTTCTTTTATGACATTTTAAATAGGTCAAACACACCCATACATGCTAACACATCAGAGGCGTAGTTATGATATATTACGTCCGGGGCGTACAATGGGCGCCCCGCCCCCTCCCCGTTTAGTTTAGTTACATTTTCCTAAATGTAACGCCGTAAGCCTTTTTTTTTTTTGCGCCAGGGGACATACGTAGGCCTATTCCTGCCCATCCTAAGCTACGCCTCTGTAACATACACATAAGAATAGGCTACACAAACTGTCGCATAGCTTAGCCTGACGACCGCAGGTTCGTCTGTGCAACGTACAATACAATAAATTTAATCTCACAAATATTTGGCTTTAGTCTCGTTTGTTTATACATGTATTATGTCCCCCTCCCCCCCCCCGCCGCATCCTTCCCCTTTTCCTACACCAAGAGACCGAGGTGCAAGATAAAACCGAGTGGGGTCAAGGGTCACACTCACGACCAACCACGGAATTCCGCGATGTAATTAATGCTAATTAGAGACACCTTTACTTTGATTTTCTTTTAAAGTTGATACATCCCTAGACATATTTACTGATATGTAGTAATGTGTATTATTTGAATTAGATTATAGAAAGACGAAAGATGTGTAGGCTTACATACTTTTAGCATTAAAGAACTATATGTATTAGCCAACATAGAGTAGAACTATAGGCCTAAGCCAACATAGAGTAGAACTATAAGCCTAAGCCAACATAGAGTAGAACTATAAGCCATTGTAGAGTAGAACTATTAGCCAACATAGAGTAGAACTATTAGCCAACATAGAGTAGAACTATAAGCCATTGTAGAGTAGAACTAATAGCCAACATAGAGTAAGACTATAATTTTTCTTCTTTAGAAAATGAAAATTGAAAAACATCGAAATATTCCATAGAATTTACCTTTTATTGGACTACTAGACACATTTTCGGTTTTCAATATTTCAATTTGAAATTGTGCACCAGCGTTAAGAATACTTAGCCTGCTATTGCTCCCTTCTCGTGCAATAAACTATAAACAGGGTTCTCACATTTTTTCTGGAAAAAAATCAAGGCTGTTTCCAGACTGTTTCAAGGCTATAAGAGCCAAATTCCAGGCTGCTGGGACACGTTATTTGGAAAATGGTCACACGCCTTCTCCCCTAAGTGACCTAAATATTGCGTGAATGAGGTATTAATCTAAGGCTCGGTCAGTGGGCGTTTATGGCGTATAACAATGGGATTGGCGTTTTTTGTCTGACCTTGATTCTTATACTAAATTTAGATATACATATAAATATAGATTTTGATACAGTTCCAGGCTGACAGGCTATTTTTCCAGGCTAAAATGCCAATATTCAAGGTTGTCCAGGCCTTGATTTGTTTTTTTTGAAACTCCAGACTTTCCAGACTGTGTGAGAACCCTGCCCACCAACCAAATCATGCATGATAGTCCACCCCACCTACACTACCGTATTTACGGTTCCTCGAAAGAAAAGAAAAATGTCCGTTTACGCCAATAATGTTAAATTTAGGTGTGGAGGGAGCAAGGTTTGGTGTGGAGAAGGTAGGCGAATACATGCATGAAACCGTCCTTGCCTCCCTTGGCGACCCCTCGGTCTGATGGCTGGAAAAAATGTAAATGACTCACATCCGGTCTTTCAGACAAGGGAGAAAAATTTTCATAAGCTTATCACGTTCTATTGTTAATATGTTTCTTTTGTTAACATGTGCCTTTTGTTAGCTCTTTCTTGACATTTTTCTCACCTCATCGTTTTATAATTCAGTTAATACAACTCGATCCTCACTGGCCTATACAAGCCTACACCCCCCCCCCCCCCCCTGTTTTTAAAATGTAATTTGATTCTGATATATTATTTATATTTAACTTCTTAACCTTTGACACGAAATCTTAAAATTACCAGATTATTTTTTTTTTAAAGTAAATTGAAAGTCACGTACGGACGTGCTGGTGTTTGAATAGAACACGTAGAGATTTAAAACTTGAGCCTCCCTACAGCTTTAAAGTTTCAAGAATTCAGCGTTTTTCTTACTTTTCTTATCGCGCGCGATAAAAGATACACGTCGGAACGGACAGGATTGGGTGGGGGGGGGGGAGAGTTATAAGCCTTTTTGCTTCTATTCACACGTGTAACACTACACTACTCAGCCAAGTTCACGGCCTCTGGTGTCGAGACTCCGCCGTGCCAACAGAGTGGGGGTAATTAGAAGTTCACTGTTAAAGTAGGTCAACAGGAGCAAGATGAAGTTTTCTTTTTGTTTGTTAATGCTTTTCGATGCTTAGAAGAGATTTTGGAGAACAGAGAGAAAGGTGGTGTGCTATCTGGACACGTTGAAGGGGAGGGAGCCAGTAGCCGCTGAATATAAAACTTGGCATCGCAAGAAATGTTTCCAGAGAGGGAAGGAAAGCATTCTTTTTTTTATACATTACAGACGCTCCTTATATAAAGAAGATCATTGTGTCCTACTCATTCAATAGGGATGGTGTAGACGTGTAATAGTGTTTTATACTTCAAAATAGCATGATTTTGCTGTTGGAGTTGTGCGGGCAAGGGGCAGGGATCAGTAAAGTTAAAGCCTTCCCCCTCTCCCCTGCACATACCTGACTAGAGTAGTGGTCATAGTGATTTGCAAGGTAATGAGGAGGGGAGTGCAAATAACAGGATCTACACCGGCGAATTCTGAAAGAGTGCACAAGTAGGACATACTACTTTTTTAATGAACTTTTGTCTTATCATTTCAATAAAACACAGATGAACTAAATAGACCACTTCTGAAAATCCCATAGATTTTCTACAATTTCATTTTGTAAAAACGGCAATGTCTTTTTTTTTTACTTGATCTATGTAGTTTTTTTGCTTCTCCTAAAAAAAAAAATTGCTTTTCTTTGGACTTGGCCGGTTTACGACTCAGTGACTTGGTCACCGATATAGTTGATGCAATTTGACATTTCCAGTGAATCTGTGCTTACGGGACGTATCTATCCAACTTGTCTCACTTTCCTTGTTTCAAAGGAACAAAGTCATCACCATGATGTTCCCCAATTCACACCTTACTAAATAGACCGTAAATAAACTGAGCGATAATTTCACACGCCGCTAGTCATTTTGAAGCAGAGAAAAATTAATTTAAAATCCAACGACGCGGAAACTGTTGCAAATTCACATGTGTATCTCATTGAGCAGCTTTTGTTATGGCCCACCAATGCCTCATATCCTACCATAATAATTTTACAAAATTCCCTTTTTTTAACCACCTTATTTGTTTTTGATTGACATTTATTTCAATGGCCATTATGTCAGTTCCCGCGCACCGTACAAACCCTTCGCGACACAGTGACATAAGTTGGTTTAACTAAGCATGACAGCTTGCAGTCAGTGGTACGCCATAACACCACAATGCCACGTCGTCAATCAACATGACAATCACACGTGTCACGTGACTTTGGTCACAGAATATTGTCTTTTTTCTATTCCCATAGGTGGTCTAACCAACGTTAACACAATGGGGTGGTTGTGGCCACAGCGTTGAGTATGGTCAAGCCTTTGTTAAACGAACAACTCCAAGATATGACACAACCCTCGATGAAGGGTTTAACTTTGACCTTTCGGGCACACGCAGGATAATCTCCTTTAAAGTGTTGTCCCTCGGTGCCTAACGGCGGTCGAAATTTGTTGTCCGGATTTAATATGTGATTTTTGGAGACCAATGGCGAAGGACAAAGAGGTGGGTGCCGAAAATTAATGCAAGCCCATGCTTGAGTCCCCCCCCCACCCCCACCCGTTAAGTATACCTTCGTGTGTGGCCAAAAACTGACGCGACCATCTTAAGTAGGTCAGCACAATGACCACTCAGCAGACGATCAAAAGATAAACAGTTTCTCGTCTCGGTCGTCTGTTCTAACTTTTATTTTATTTTTATTACGGCGGCATTTTATGACAGTCGGCAGCAGTTAGGAATCTACACTTCTGTTATCTTTGTCGCTAGAATAAAACATGTGAAAAGAATAATACAAAAAAAAAAAATCGGAACTTTTCTTTAAAAAAAAAACAACAAATATTTTAAAATCTCACCGATCAAAATTTTAGGAACAATAATTTCATGTGCCTTATATTCTGTATGTTTCAAGACCCATTACAAATATAGGTAAAATAAGAAATCGAAAGCTTTCTATGGCCACGGCATAGATCTAGTCATAGATTTGAACGGCATACATGTCACATATCTTTAAAGTCCTGTAGTCAATTCACTCACAGTAGTGTCCACAAAAAAATTGTTTCACCACTTTGCCCTATTATAGCTACCCAGGTCTTTTTGATCCATCATGCCCAGTACCGGGGTCCTACGAAAGTATTACATTTAGTTGTATTGAGCAAAAAAAAAACGTAGTGCTTGAAGTAAATGATATACACTTTTGAATCAGTTTTAAGGCTTGCACACAGAAACGTGTACCCGGGAAACCCGGGATTTTTTTCAAGGACCGGAAAACCCGGTTTTTAACAGACCGCGAGACCCGGTTTCAGTTATGAAATTCAGATTTTTTTTAAAACTAACTTTAAAAAAAAAATCAGTTCAATTTCGCCTATATTTCTCTAAATATATTACAATTTTGTTAACCATACTAGATCTATAACATTTGAATGTTTAGTAATAGGTCTATAATTTTCGCTTTGCTATAAAATGAAAAAAAAAAGTTAAATAATGTCGAACGTTTGCAGGGGTATTTACCACAACAACACATATTATCCACATTCATACATAGGCTGATCCACAGAACACATATTCATTTATCCACATATTCACACACTTATACTGTCACACATCCACAGCACACTGCCATATTCACACATATGTAAAAAAAACAACTACTGACAAATGACAGCTTGATGGAATGCGCATGACAAGTCAAACATGGCCACAGAAATCTTGACATATGTTTTGGTGATAGCTAGATTTACAATGGTGTTACGACTCCTGCCTTTACGGTTACGTTTTCATGTTGAAACTGTTGAATGACTGTTCAGTATAACTGCATTGCATACATTACTAAACACGTCAAGTCCTCTAGGCTTATGTTACACCTTTCTATTCCTTGTCTGTTTTTTTGTGTCAAATTTTTGTGTTCCCCTAGATTTTGATTAGATTTACAAATGAGCGATAGGATGATTTGAATCAAAGACTTCAGAATAATTATTGTTTTCTCTATCATGGGCGTTTTTCTAAAGTTACCTTCCCTGGCCTTCTCATGAGATGACCCTATCGTAAAACGTGTTGTGAGGGAGAAGAAAGGGGTGAGGGAGAAGAAAGGGGTGGGGGAGGGGACGGTGGTACCCAAGCTTGTGGACAGGAATGTTAATTGGTCTAACTGGGAGAGTGAACAGGGACACTGTGTGCTTGTACCTTGTTGAATGGAAAGGTCAAGGAGAACAGCACGTGACTGACCAGGTCGTTGGGTAGAGAGATATGAAGGGAATGAAACATTTTCATCTCCATAACATCGTGTCGTTTCATAGAGAATTCTATGTTGACAAAGGACAACATTCAATGTGTCTGTCCTATATGTCTTAGCATAAAGAGTAATAAAAGTTTTTTTTAAAAATGGCAACGGTAAAAATGGAAATGGTATAAATGACAACAGTAAATATCGAAGAGTAAGCAACAAAATGACATCAGTCAAATGGCTATATTTCAGATCAAAATGGATGTCCATAACAATGCTATTTATAGGATCTCTTACAATTTTGAGGTGGGGGGGGGGGTAGGTCTATTGTTTATCTGTGATGTTTTTCTCTTTGAAATACAATCAGGTATGAAAGATTTGTGATCTCTAGATATGATTATATATACTCTAATTAGGACATATAGGCCTATGCTTGTAGCTAGTTTAAAACAAATAGTGGGGCGGGGGGTAGGCCTATTAGTTACACTGATGTAAATATAGCCCTAAAGTTAATAGTGATGCGGCGCCCAATAGGCCATAGATGACGATTTTCTTTGAATAAATAAATAATACAAACACCTCTAATGGTGAACAATGTTATGAAATTGTCTAGACTTTATTTCATAATATATAAACTACCATATAGTGATGTTTCACATCCCTTCCAGAAGTGATATATATATAAACATATAATATATATACATATAATATATAGGCTATATAGCCTATATATTATATATACAGGAGCGAAGCCAGAATTGTTTTTTTGGGGGAGGGGTTGAACTTTCGCGTGACAAATATTTACAAATTTTTTAGCGAATTTAGTAGGTAGGCCTACATATTATTAAAAAATCTGTTGAAAAAAGATTTTTTTTTATTCCGGGGTGGGGGGGGGGGGATTAGGCCCCCTCAACCCCCCCCCCCTATGGCTTCGCCCCTGTATGTATATATATATATTTGTATTATATAGTTCTATTTTTGCCGTTGTCAATGTATGCGCTATTTTTATCATTGCCTATCCTAATGAGGTCAGGGACGCGATGTCATATTTTGGTCTTTAATTCTCTCAGGTAAACGCCCCTCTTCCCTCACCCACTTTTTAAATTACCGGTGCTTATCGCTCTAACGCCGACTGCCGTCGAAACGAAACAAACGTTTAAAGGGAATTAATTACAGTATTTCAGTATATTTATTTTCTTTTATTCTTTCGGTGCCCAAAGTGGTTCAGTCGCGGTTATGGTTCTTGGTGGGGGGAGGTTGTATAATTAAATAGAAAACAGAAATGTAAAAACTAATTACTAATAGGCGGAGAAGGTTTGAGACGTCTAGAGTTTACTCCTGGTTGAAGTGAAGCTGAAAAGAGGGGGATGAGGGAACAGGGCGCAGCAGAAGGGTGCACTTAGCAATGTGTGCTACACGCTACACACTCGGCAGCTGTGCTGCACGTCGTAATAGCGGTCAGACACAAGTGGCTAGGACTAGAGACTGGGGCTGCTCTGGGGCTGAATAGGTTGTTTCCGACACACAGACAACACGCTGCACACCAGACACTCACGAAACGACCACTCTTCCTCACAGACACTACGATTAAATAGAGAGACAGAAAGAGAGTGAAAGATAAAGAGAGTGAAAGACAGACAGAGAGAGAGACAGAGAGAGAAAGAGGGTGAGAGAGAAAGAGAAAGAGGGTGAGAGAGAAAGAGGGTGAGAGAGAGAGAGAAAGACAGAGAGAGAGAAAGAGAAAGAAGGTGAGAGAGGGAGAAAGTGAGAGAGAGAGAGAAAGAAAGAGGGTGAGAGAGAGAGAAAGAGAAAGAGAGAGAGAGAAAGAGAGAGAGAGAGACAGATAGAGAGAGAGAAAGAGAAAGAGAGAAAGAGAGAGAGAGACAGAGAGAGAGAGAGAAAGAGGGTGAAAGAGAGAGAGACAGAGACAGAGAGAAAGAGAGAGAGAGAGAAAGAGAGAGAGAGAAAGAGAGAGAGACAGAGAGAGAAAGAGAGAGAGAGAAAGAGGGTGAGAGAGAAAGAGAGAGAGAGAAAGAGGGTGAGAGAGAAAGAGAGAGAGAAAGAGACAGAGAGAGAAAGAGAGAGAGAGAGAAAGAGAAAGAGACAGAGAGAGAAAGAGAGAGAGAAAGAGGGTGAGAGAGAAAGAGGGTGAGAGAGAAAGAGGGTGAGAGAGAAAGAGAGAGAGAGAGAAAGAGAAAGACAGACAGAGAGAGACAGAGAGAGACAGAGAGAGAAAGAGAGAGTAGCCCGAGTGTTACGCGAATATTCTGTCTGTCAAACGACATACACTAACAACAAAACAGAGCGTATGCCCGACCCCTCCCCACCAACAGCCAGAGTGACCTTTGACCCATTATCTCTGTGCTGATACCAGTTGAAAATGTGCTAAGTTGTCATAATATGATTTTTTTTTCATTACAATGAAGAGATTAGAAAAACTAGGGGAGGCAATATGGGGATAGCAGAAAAAAAACCCACAATATATCAAAACAAGCACAACAGAAGCGTACCATATTTTTTATGTAAACAAAAAGATAGTTGAGTGATTGTATATTCTTTTATAAAAAAAGTTCCCAATGTTCTATTATTTATTATTAAGCTTATATCACAACAGTATAAATAAGTTTCAACATTCATACCACGCTCCGCGCTTGGACAACCCACCAGGACTGATGGCAAGTTAAAAAATGCTACACGTAAGTGCAGGTGAACAGGTCTAAAACTATACAATCACTACTAGAAAATATGTAGGCTAAGTGTAAGCCAATCCGTGCATGAAAAAGTGTGAATATTACATTACATGCAAGGATAAATATATAATTATCATAAGTATGACATACGAATGATTATACGTTTTAACGGAAACAATCTTTTGGTACCTTTACCCGGTAGGAGATTGGGACGGGATACTTACTTTTATCAGTTGCGTAGTGGGAAAAGGGGGGGGGGGGAGCAAACAGTAGCCTATAAAGTGGGAGAGGGCAAAATTTAAATGGAACTAGCGCACAATGATTGAATAACTAAAATTGTAACTAAGAAATAGCTGAAACGTTAAAATCGAATTAATTTAATAGTTTATAATTGATATAAAAAATTATGTTTTGTTAAATCCTGGGTTTAAAAAAAAAAAAAGAGGTGTGAGTTGGACAAGGTCCGATAGTGATAGGTTGCATCCCCCCCCCCCCCACTTTCCCCCTCGGATAAGGCTTTTGAGGGTTGACTTTTCTGAATGTTAACACGCTGAATGAATTAGAAATCCCACTTTGGCACACTATTAACTGAAAGGTTACCGACCCCTGGGCCTAGGCTACACGCATGCGTTTCAAATAGATTTGGCTCCATATTTTCAGATCTGTAGGCTACTCACCTGACCCAGATTGATTGTCACGTTGACCTTGTTGAGCTCCACCCCGAGCCTGGACAGGGGCGGGCTCTGCCACCACCTCTCCGTCCCATCGATGGCGTACTCCACCCGGTGATCCTTGTCCGGGTTGCTGGGGTCGCAGTAGTCGCAGAGCTGGCCCTGGATCAGCTCCCCGGTGTTCGGCTCACGGTTGTGCAGCTGACCGCTGGTGGTGGCCCCGGTGAGGCGGCAGAAGAGCTCCCTGTTGGGCACCCCGTAGCCGCATGTCGCCGTGGCCGTAATGTTCCGCCCCTGGGCCAAGTTGAAGTACGGCGGTGTGAACACGGCAGCGGAAATGAATGTCGGTAAACACAGAATAGTTAAACACAGTAAGTCCACCGGTATCCTAATACCGGTAGCCATCGTCCTTTCTTCTCCAACAACGCACTCAAGACTGAAGAATTAGCCAGAAGTCAAGAAAAACTTTGTGCGGGGGAACAAGTGGGGGAGGAGTTGGCGAGGAATAAAAAAACAACGACGCCGGTTCCCAAGCACGCTCGCAGTGTAATTTTTCCCCCCTCACCCCTCCTTGACTGGATTGTTTCAGCCAATAATAACGCAGCTTAGAAATTCGCTTGCTCTGCAAAACTACGCGGGGTGTGCAGCAGTTCCATCCCTTTGTTTATAGTTATCCCTCTTTGTGGAAGAAGAAGTTTTTTTTTACAGCACTAGGCTCAGTAAATATCAGAGATATTATAGTCTGCAGTCTAATATTATAAGTAAAACGGTTGAAAGAACAGTCTAGCATGAGGCTTACTTTATAAGTATAGAGATTAGACCTTGTACCTTATAAGTTTTACAGACGTTCCTTATAGATAGAAGATTATTATATAGGCCTACAGTGCTTTTTTTGTAAAAAAAAAATAGGTGCCGGTACTCAGTGATGGATTGCCTAACTTTTAAAGCAGTTTCGCATTTTATATTTTAATTCTTATTGCGCGCAATTATAAATAATTCAATTTTAACAAATTAACAATATAATAAATTAATAATAAACGTTAAAATACAAGAAAAGTAATTATTTTTTCCCCACATTGAAAAAGGTGCCGGTAGCCTACGCCGTACCGGTGCGTACCGTCACAAAAAAAGCACTGATTAGGCCTATATATATATATATATATATATATACAAACGCAACGATAAGCCTTCAGTCCATATCGGCCTACCTTGATCTATCTATTCACAACATAAACTAGAAGAATACTTTTCAAAAAATCCTTAAAATAATTTTTGTTGAAATCCTTTGAAGCCTATGCATTTTTGTTTGCATTTTTTTTTCGGTCACAATGTCGAACACATTCCAAGACTATTTTCTTGATTTCACCCCTGAAACTACAGGAAGAACTGACTTTTAAATGTTGGATGCTCGTAGTTTTGGCTGAAATTTTAAAAGAATATTTTGTCCTCGTCAACGAATCTATGTAAAAAGTTTCAGCTCCATATGATGATGGGAAGGGCTACGATGCCTTTGCTGCCACAAACATATAAAAACGAAATCAATATAAGGGATTTTTTAAAAAAAGGAATAATAAATCCTAAACGATAGGCCTAGTTATATAACAACAACAACATGCTTTGTTGGCCCGATGCTCATTTTTATCAACATTACTTTGCCAACCTAAATCCCACATAGGCCTATCTCGTGTCTGTTGGACCGTTGCAGTGCCATAGATGACATGTATGCCTGCACTCCTCCATTCCTCCCGTCTCTCAGCCCTTCTCATTGCATCGCACCGCTTTAGGCCTACTCCCGTCGTCCACTCTCTGGTGTTGTTCTACAATCGTTATTTTACACTTACACCCCCATTATACATTTTTGTTTAAAAGTAGAACATCAATAATACTAATAATATGGGGTAACTTTGTTTTACCCCCTACCCCCCACCCCTTGCCCACAAACTTCATGACCCCTTGTAGTTAATTGGACTACGCCCAACATTTACGTTCATATCCAGGGGGGGGTGGTCGTGAGCGTCGATTAATATACCTAGGTAGCCTAAGCCTACATGCAGGAATCTGTGCATTGAATCAAACGCAAGTGCATACAAGCAGGGCCAGTTCAATACCTTTAGAGGCCATATAAGCACTCATTATACACATATTTTGTGGTCCATACCCCCCCCCCTTCCAATATATTTTATTCGAAAATACTTTTCAAAATTAATAAAAACCCATAAGAAATTAATTTTGAAAAGTATTTTTGAATGTTAATATTGTATTCTTCCACTTTGAAGAGATTTCTCTTTCTTTTTTTTTTTGTTTATTGTTGCAACTTCAGCGCCTTAACATTAATCGTATGTGTCACGTCTGCTTCTATTACTTCATTAGTTGCATCTGTGTGTTTGTGTCAGTTAATGTGCCGATTTTAAAATATACCACAACAGAAAAAAGTTTCCGTTGGGTATTTTAACCATAATATAGACCCTATTGTCACAAGTGTCGATTCAAGGAGTCAGTAAAGGTCTATGGTAATAAAAATTACTCTGAACTGGTGTTATTGTTTGCATATTTGGTAAGTAGAATATTAATCTCTATAGATTTAGCCTATGTATGAAATATTAATAATATTAAAAAAGCGAAACTGATACAAAAAAAGGGAGCCGCCAACGACCGAGTCCAATGTAAAAGTGTAGTTGGGGATATACAGGATTAACTTAAGTAAGTCAAAATACATTCTATATCACCCTTTTTCTTAATAACCTTCTGGTCGTAACGAGATTTGGTTACCTAGTTTAATCATGCGTCTTTGCGTAACTGTGTCTATCTATAAACAGGGGCAGCAACCACGCATAAACAAAAACGGTTTTTAAATTTCATGATTTGTTGGCCCTTGGTGCTTTTATTTTAGTAGTAAAAAAAATAAAAAAAATATATAATCTAGCAATGAACAAATTCTAATTTTAATTCACCTAAATACTAAATCTACTTTAAAAAGTGTTATTATTTCAATAGAAATACCAAAGGTAAATTATTTTTTTTTGCGAACTTCCCACACGGAAATGGACTGTGTACTAAGACAATTGCCCCTCCTGAATATATTTTTTTAAAGACAATAAGCCATGTCAATCAAAGGCAACAAGAACACGTAGATGAATTTTTAAAAAATCGACAACTAAAAATATCTACAACGAAACAAGCATATATATAAATATAAGAATATTAGTAAAGGAATATTTATTAAAAAAAAAAAGATTTAATGTAAAGATTAACTCCGAAATGTTTTTATTGCTAGCCTATGTATCAAGGACGTCCACATACATGTTTATAGAAAGGTTAGGATGCTCTTATATTATGCTATCTAATGAATGCCGGGAGAGGATCGCCGAGAGGGATGGGTAGGGAGGAGTTGATTTACGACTTTACATTTGAATGAGGTATATAAACACTTGGTTAGAAATTTCTGTTTGATAAGGTGGGCGGTATTTATGTATCAAACCTATTAATGGTCTTGCAACAAAATAGTTCGATGTATTATTTAGTCATAGGAGATTCTTCTTCTTCTTCTGTTAGCTTAGTCTGCAGACCTGTTTGCTCTATTGTAGTCAATGCCAGACAAACATTTTACATGTGTTTTTCAATTGTTCCATATTGCTATATTATGGTGTGTTGGTAATGGTAGGTTGAAGGGGAGGGGAGCAGAGTGTATCTGAGGTAGGCTAGCTCAGGGCATTCAAGCAGGAAGTGGTCCACAGTTTCTTGTGGGCAAGGGCAAAGTCTGCAGTTAGATGGGTGAGTTGGGTTTATTCTATGTAGGTGTGAGTTGAGTGCTATATGTCCTGTTCTTAACTGGAATATAGTGCATTGTTCTTTGCGTTGTTCTATGTTGTCTAGTTTCTTATCTTGGTACATTTTACTTCCAGTTGTGCGGGGCGCAAGACTGAAAACTCTTTCAAACTGCGGGGTTAAAAAAAGCCACACAAAACCACAAAAAAGACACACAACTAAACAACCAGAATAACAATGTCATAGGAGATTCAAAAAGTTGTATTAACAACCAGAATAACAATGTCATAGGAGATTCAAAAGGTTGTATTATCAACCAGAATAACAATGTCATAGGAGATTCAAAAGGTTGTATTATCCACCAGAATAACAATGTCATAGGAGATTCAAAAGGTTGTATTAACAACCAGAATAACAATGTCATAGGAGATTCAAAAGGTTGTATTATCAACCAGAATAACAATGTCATAGGAGATTCAAAAGGTTGTATTAACAACCAGAATAACAATGTCATAGGAGATTCAAAAGGTTGTATTAACAATCAGAATAAAAATGTCATAGGAGATTCAAAAGGTTGTATTAACAACCAGAATAACAATGTCATAGGAGATTCAAAAGGTTGTATTAACAACCAGAATAACAATGTCATAGGAGATTCAAAAGGTTGTATTAACAACCAGAATAACAATGTCATAGGAGATTCAAAAGGTTGTATTAACAACCAGAATAACAATGTCATAGGAGATTCAAAAGGTTGTATTAACAATCAGAATAACAATGTCATAGGAGATTCAAAAGGTTGTATTAACAACCAGAATAACAATGTCATAGGAGATTCAAAAGGTTGTATTAACAACCAGAATAACAATGTCATAGGAGATTCAAAAGGTTGTATTAACAACCAGAATAACAATGTCATAGGAGATTCAAAAGGTTGTATTAACAATCAGAATAACAATGTCATAGGAGATTCAAAAGGTTGTATTAACAACCAGAATAACAATGTCATAGGAGATTCAAAAGGTTGTATTAACAATCAGAATAACAATGTCATAGGAGATTCAAAAGGTTGTATTAACAACCAGAATAACAATGTCATAGGAGATTCAAAAGGTTGTATTAACAACCAGAATAACAATGTCATAGGAGATTCAAAAGGTTGTATTAACAACCAGAATAACAATGTCATAGGAGATTCAAAAGGTTGTATTAACAACCAGAATAACAATGTCATAGGAGATTCAAAAGGTTGTATTAACAACCAGAATAACAATGTCATAGGAGATTCAAAAGGTTGTATTAACAACCAGAATAACAATGTCATAGGAGATTCAAAAGGTTGTATTAACAACCAGAATAACAATGTCATAGGAGATTCAAAAGGTTGTATTAACAACCAGAATAACAATGTCATAGGAGATTCAAAAGGTTGTATTAACAACCAGAATAACAATGTCATAGGAGATTCAAAAGGTTGTATTAACAACCAGAATAACAATGTCATAGGAGATTCAAAAGGTTGTATTATCACTTCGACCCACTACTGTTTGGCTTTTCTGTTTGTTTGGCTTTTTAAAAAATAGTTTAAACTATTGGTCAGGTGAGCCATATTTGAGACGCGCTTGGGGGGAGGGGAATAAGGTGCTTTTTCTTTTATCTTGCATACGCTCGCAAGTTTTTCGAAATATGCGATTTAATCGTCTTTATTACTACAATACCAGCGTGATCCTCTTTAGTTCTTCACTCTAACGTGATCCTCGTAAGCACTACATACTGCCGTGATTCACGGAGTATTATACTGTAATCTAACCTACTCATACGTCAAACAACTAGACTCTATAATCATTGCTCTAATTCAATAAATCTACAATTTCTGTGTCCACTGACTGAAAAAAATAATGATTATATTAAGATCCAGAAAATATTGGCCCATTTTGTTTTTACCAATTGTATAGTTTCTGAAATGTTTTCTAGAATGATAAGTTTTCACATTTTGTTTAAGAAAATCACAGATTCAAATGACATTGTACATAAATAATAAAATCAATGTAACATGTAGAAATGGATCCAATATATTGATAGAGAGATATTGGTGCGCAAAAGATTGCAAATTTGTAAACGTCACATAAACTGGGGAATTATGACATACCGGTAGTTTCTTTTTTCAAGGGACGCAACTTGTGTGATGTAAATAAAAACGGTTAAGAGATTAGGCTGGGCTCTCGATCTAGTCGGATGTACCTTAGGATAGCGTGATAGCCTGATAGTGGTAGATTGAGTGTGTGGCGAAACTGTTCAACATTTATAGACTACTAGTCTATGTAAATAAGTTCTGGATTAAATTATCAAGTTTTATTTCAAACATCCGAGTCTTCAATTAGTGTTACGCAAGCCTGAGAGAGTGAGCCGGTGTAATTAAATCAAGTTTAATTGAACACTAGAAGCAGCATAACCAAGACAAAAACTATGTACGGTAAATCAGAATATCATAAGTTTTTTTACAGTTATTAATTAAATAATGTTTTAATTGTATAAATCATAAAATCACAAGTTTTAACTGCATGGTTAGAAAATAAAAATGTTTCAACCCTTTGATTTATAGAATAAACTGTTTGAACCATATGATTTTTACTTTTGTCTATAGAATAAATGTTTCAACCATTTGATTTACAGAATAAACTGTTTCAGCCATATGATTTATAGAATAAACTGTTTCAGCTATATGATTTATAGAAAAAACTGTTTCAACCATATGATTTTTACAAAAAACTGTTTCAAAAATATGATTTATACTTTAATTTATAGAATAAACTGTTTCAAACATATGATTTATACTTTAGTTTATAGAATAAACTGTTTCAAACATATGATTTATACTTAAAACTATAGAAAAAAATGTTTCAACCATATGATTTATAAAATAAACTGTTTCAACCTTATGATTTATAGAAAAACTAATTTAACCATATGATTTATACTTTAATTTATAGAACAAAATGTTTCAACCATAAGATTTACATAATAAACTGTTTCAACCATATTATGATTTATAGAATAAACTGTTTCAACCATATGATTTATACTTTAATTTATAGAATAAACTGTTTGAAACATTTGATTTATACTTTAATTTATAGAATAAATTGTTTCAACCATATGATCTATACTTTAATTTATAGAATAAAATGTTTCAACCATATTACTTATAGAATAAACGGTTTCAACCATTTGTTCTATACTTTAATTTATGGAATAAAATGTTTCAACCATATTATTTATAGAATAAACTGTTTCAACCATTTGATTTATACTTTAATTTATAGAATAAATTGTTTCAACCATATGATTTATACTTTAATTTATAGAATAAAATGTTTCAACCATATTATTTATAGAATAAACTGTTTCAACCATTTGATTTATACTTTAATTTATAGAATAAAATGTTTCAACCATATTATTTATAGAATAACCTTTTCAACCATATGATTTATAGAAAAAATGTTTTCTACTAACTGTGTGGTTCATAAATTCACATGTTTTATCTTTACGGTGACGACATTATACGCTACAAATATTTTTAAAAAAGTTGTACCCTTTTGACAAAATTGATCATATGGCTGGTGAAGCAGCTTTCACCAGTTTCTGCTTACGATGGGATGTGTGGCCAGCACAATGCCAAACCGCCTTTACTTTACGCCAATTAGTGTCAAGTAAACTCAGAGCTGGGTAGACACAGGGTCACCCCCCCCCCCCAGGTCCGGGAAAAACAAAAGGGCTTACCCACACTATAAAAATGTTAACCTTTCCCGTCCCGACATACTTCTATCTATGCTGCCTTCAGTTCCGCTATATACGCGCCGGGACTGTAAGAGTTAAAAAGTAAAATAAATATGGTCTAGATTTACATAGCTTTCCAACAGAATATGTTTAACCCATCCCGTACCGACCTACTTCTATCTATGCTGCCTTCAGTTCCGCTATATACGCGCCCGGGACTGTAAGGGTTAACACAAATTTGATATATTATGAGAATTGACATTTTGTAAATACTGAACATTCTTCCATGTTGCTGGTTTTGTATAATGACATTGAGTGATGCCTTTATTGAAATAAAATGCTATGGCGTGGTTCATCCATGTCCCTGTCTTGCTCAGAGTTAAATTGACTAAGGAAAGCTAACTCTTGTCTGGTAGCGCCTAAGATGGATACACGACTAAACTTAGGAGCAAACTGAAAAAAGAGAAAAAATATATCTGTTATTGTTATCTATGTATCTATCTATCTCTTTTTATATATAGGGTTAATCTGTCCATCTCCATTACTCTCTCTCTCCATCTATCTATGACATTTCTCTATCTATCTATTTATCTACCTATTTATCTATCTCTCATCTGCCTATCTACCTGCCTTTCTATCTGTCTGACCGTCTATCTGTCTATCTGCATTTCATAATCCCTCCATCAGTCTACCACTTATATATTCTCTATTTATCTGTCCATCTGTCTTTCTGTCTGTTTCCTATCTGTTCGCTGTCTCTCCACCCAGCCACCTAACACCCATCCACCGAAACTCCCACCATTCATCCAGCCACACCTCCACACCTACATCCACACCTCACCCATACACGTCTAACGGACTACCGATCACTATGCAATGAACATGCCACTCACTTTATAGCTGCATAAAACAAACAGGAAAAGAATCGTTACAACGAATGCCAGAGAAATATAGAACACGGCCATATTGAGGGATATACTTTCCTCTGTGTGAAAAACTTGTTCTGTTGGGGAATAAACAATAAAACAATCATGTGCAGGCCTATAATTGACAGCTAATCTCGTTTAGACTTGTTACTTCGAATGAATAAATGAAAGATGGACATATGTTAAGCGCGTTTCTACATGCTAATGCATTTAGCAGAGCCAGTGTGTAATAATTCCACAACTTGGTTTAGTCTTAGTCTTAGGGGGGGGGGGGGGGGGGGGGCACATAAAACCACTACTGGAAGAGTAAACACCCCTTGATTGACTCATATAGTTTGAAGTATAAACTGCATTGCATTTCAAAACATTATTTTGGGCTGTATGGCTTTAAGCTCAAATGTATCAGAGTTCACGCGGTACAATGAGATTATGTGGCCAGCGCAACAATCCCCCAATTCATTTCGGGTACCCGTCAAAGCTGGACAGCCATAGGTTAAAAAATATATATTGAACTGCACTAGTGAACTACTGGAATGTCAGTTCAGCGCTACTCCATTATACCACTTCAACCCATACTATTTTTTTAAAGGTTTGCATTAACTTTTCTAATCATTAATGAATATACCTTCGCAGAAGGGATTTACGAACCCCGTTTTACATCCAAATATACAAGCCCCGGTTTCTTGATCACACACCGGGTTGTCGCCCCTACAGTGTGTACAGACTTGAAAACAAAAACAAAAAAACAAAAACAACAACGCTATTACCAAAGAAAAAAAAAGTACAAAAGAGTTTTGTCAACAATATAAAAAAAACTATTCTCAATTTGAGTTCTTAAGCAAATGGGAAAAATTCATACAGCTTTTAATTCGCGAACTTTTTATATATATTTATTTATATCTGTTATTTTAAGGCCATTTAAATAGTCTCGCATTCTTCTTTGGAGACTAATTGATTTCAATTATCAATGGGTATTATTTCTTTGTGAGGGGCTTCGCCAATGGACAATCAAAGAAACTAGAACCATTACCTGGGATTACATTGAACTCGACTACAACAACCACTACTAGCAGGGGAATGTCAATAGACACAAAAGCAATTTGTTTATGGATGTTTTTTTCTTTTCATTTTACTGTAACATTAAAAATACATACACGAATTAAGGTCAGTAGTAAAAAAAAATGAACTTTGAAATATTATATGTAGAAAACCTCTATTTACCAGGGTATGTCTACCACAAGTTCATATATTTAGAAAACCTCTATTTACCATGGTAAGTCTACCACCACTCCATATATTCAGAAAACCTCTTTTTACCAGGTATGTCTACCACCAGTTCATATATTTAGAAAACCTACATTTACCATGGTATGTCTACCACCACACCATATATTGAGAAAACCTCTATTTACCATGGTAAGTCTACCACCACACCATATATTTAGAAAACGCTATTTACCAGGGTATGTCTACCACCAGTTCATATATATAGAAAACCTATATTTACCATGGTAAGTCTACCACCACACCATATATTGAGAAAACCTCTATTTACAATGGTAAGTCTACCACCACACCATATATTTAGAAAACGCTATTTACCAGGGTATGTCTACCACCACACCATATATTGAGAAAACCTTTATTTACCATGGTAAGTATACAACTACTCCATGTATTTAGTTTAACCTCTATTTACCATGGTCACAGTCTTTCCCATAGTGTCCTGGGTAACACTCTTCCTTGCAATGGCCGCTCGTCTCGTCACAAGTAGAGTTCACACACGTGCTGCAGGCTAAAGGTCAGAGGTCGAAAACACAACACCAGAAAATGACCATTAAATATATATAATTAAGTTTAAATTTTAATTATAACTATAAATAGCCTACTTAGACATTTTTCAACATAATAATATTTGTCTAGTTGTACTCTGTTTATTAATGGCTGGCTACTTTGATTTTATTTTAAAAGAAAGCAATACTATCTATAGTTTGAGTTTTTGTTTTCATTTTACACACCTACGACGACTGGTAATGGGTTTTCACCCTTTATGCCACCATTTCCCGCCAATACCCAGACACACAAAACACAACAACAACAACATCATAGTGGAATTATGACACCGTAACTTATGCGTGATGCTTGTCGCCAGTCGCCTCAACAACACTGTTTCGCAACACATGCCCTCTCTGTAGATATTGCACCCGATTTCAGAGTAGGCCTCTACAATCACGGGCATCTACAGTAATCTACACTAACGAATTCGTGTCATACTCACACCCGTGGCAGTCGTAGAACTTGTGGCCAGGTAAACACCCATAGTGACACCTGCCAGTTTGCCGATCACAAGAACCATTACCTGCGCATGCACCACAAACTGAACAACACCAACGACAAAACAATTACAATTCATATAATTGATATTCTATTGGCAAAGTTCACGTAATCAAAGTTTTAAAAGTTGATAAATTCCTAGTCATAATGTAAAGATCTTTTATTGTTTATTTAACAAGCTGTTCCAGTGTGGACTTTTTCCTCGGTTCTACGGGTTCTCCACAGTATTACGAAGAAGTTTCAGAAGTTATATGTGTAAGCTTATAGCATTTTTAAATAGTTTTCTTATTATTTAGAATTGTATCCATAATTCATTTAGAGTTTAGATTTATTTATTTATATTTAATTATGTCGTCGAGAATATTTGTGTATAATTGAAAAAATAGATTTCTATTACGTCGTAGTAACACTTTTATAAATTAACACATATCAGTTTTCTTGTATGTTTTACAACTTTAGGCTACGCGTTTTCATTTGCACTTAGAAAACTTCGGGGAAAATCCATTCTAGCACCTTCTGCACTAAAAACTATACAAGGCACGCAGAGATATAGGTTGTTGTTGTTTTGCATAGCGATAAAGAAGCAAATTACTATCAACTAGTGAAGTTGAATATTCTTATTGTACATAAGTTCAAACATTAAATTCTTCATTAAACATTTTTGGAGTGGCTTTAGTGTATTATTTCATTGTGAGCCAGACTCTAGGCACACGACATAAGAATCGGGTTGTAAAACAAGACTTAGTATTAGTAGTATTTACAAAAGGAGCAGGTGTTTCCCCAGTGACCGTCGGTGCAGCCGTCCATACAGGAGCTGGTGTCCCTGTCACAGACTCCATTGCCAGCGCAGTTATCACATTCTGGAAGATAGTAATGAGCTAAAAGCAGCGAGATAGAGGCATTGGGATTCATTACTCACATAGACGCACAGCTAGTAAGTGAGCAAGTGCCCAACACTCACTGATTAAATCACTGACCGAATCACCAAGTCACTGATTCATCGGCTCACTGACTGATTCACTGACTCACTGACTGATTCACTGACTCACTGTCTGATTCACCGACTCACTGACGGACTCAATGGCCGATTTACTAATTGATTCACTCGACGATTTAATATGTGGGTCATTCACCGACACATCGAAATACATATAGAGTCCTTTACTCACTGACCGACTCAGTGACCGACTCATTCACTGACGCATTCACTGTGTACTTAATGTTTCATTTAATTACTAACGCATTTACCGAATCACTAACAAACTCACTCACTGACTCACTCATTTACTTCACTCACTGACTGACTCACTCATTTAATTTCTGACTGACTCAATCACTGGTGCAGTCACCGACCTAGCTATGACATGCTGACTGGCTCACTAAATTAAATATTTTAATTATCTTGCTCAGTAAATCATATTTGACTCTTACAGTGAATTAACAAATGATGTACTCACGCTCTCATTTAATGACTGACTCAATGACTCACGCACTTTACTTTCTTGTCTACTCGTTATTAATGATTGACTGTGATACTGAAACCCACAACTAGCTCATTTTATTCAATAATAACTACGTTGATAATAATAACGTTCATTTTATTTCAATAAAGCTATTTCATATTACCCCAAAACCACACTAATTATTTTGCTTAGGCTATACTTCAGCCATATAAACAGTGGTTTAAAAGGAGAAAACGAAGACTATAATTATATCCGTATAAACTTGTTAGATTAAAGTATAGGTCATAAGCAGAAACAGTGGACTGTGTGTACGATGGTCCCTCCTTGCAGTCACACTTACCCAGGATGCACACATCACCGCGGAACCCTTTCAGACAGCCTTCCTCACACACGCCCATATCTTGAGTGCAGCCTCCTTTTCCGGCACAGTTTGAACAGGCTGTAAACAGAGAGAGAGAGAGATGGGAGGACCAGAGACAGACAGAGAGAGAGAGAGAGAGAGAGGGCCAGTGAGAGAAGGAGATGGTTGTGGGCCAGAGAGAGAGAGAGAGGGCCAGTGAGAAGGGAGTGGGCCAGAGAGAGAGAGAGGGCCAGCGAGAAGGGAGTGGGCCAGAGAGAGAGAGAGAGAGGGCCAGTGAGAAGGGAGTGGGCCAGAGAGAGAGAGAGAGGGCCAGTGAGAAGGGAGTGGGCCAGAGAGCGAGAGAGGGCCAGTGAGAAGGGAGTGGGCCAGAGAGAGAGAGAGAGGGCCAGTGAGAAGGGAGTGGGCCAGAGAGACAGAGAGAGAGAGAGGGCCAGTGAGAAGGGAGTGGGCCAGAGACAGAGAAAGAAACCGGTGCGGGGGGGGGGGGGGCACAGAATGATAGAGAGATATGTCATTAGAAAACGTAATTTTTTTTTCAATTTTATTCTATGGTCTCATGGGTATTATAACTCTTTTATGTTTAAATACTATACCCTAGGATATTTATGTGTAACTAAGATAAAACTATAACATTATAAGTTAAAAGGTTAGAAAAATAAAAGTCCAACTTACGCTCATCACAACTAAGGCCAGAGTAACCAATTTGACAACCTGATAAACACTCGCCACTTGTCTTGTTACATGTAAGTGGGTCAGAACAGTTACCGCACACAGAACCTAATGCATCATGGAAGTAATAGTCTAGCAGTCTATTTAACTATCCATCTATTTATCTTTCTATCGTTCGATCTATCTATTTATGTAAAATACGTAACTCTTTTATCACTTTTATCTATCATATAGGTCTAGATTTATCTTATGAATCTAGATTATTTATCAATCTTTCTATCGAGCCATCTAATCTATTTATCGTATCTTATCTATATTATCTATTTATCTTCTACTGTGTCGATCTATCTTATCTATAGGCCTATAGCTTTTGTATCTTTGTAACTTCTAGCTATCTTATCTAACTAACTTTTCACCTATCTTTCTGTCTATCTCTACGTCTGTCCGCTTTATCTATATATCAGTTATTCTAGATAATTGATCTATTTACCTATCTATCACTAACTATTTATTTAGCGTGTATGACAGTGTATGAGATGCCGACTGGTCCTGCGTTGGTTCACCGGACTGTCAACCGACACGTCGTGAGGTTCTATCCATACGACGTGTCTAAGGGAAGTGAGGGAGAGACAGAAGGAAAGAAAAAGGAGAGGAAGACAGAGAGAAAGGGAGAGTGCGGGAATTAGTCTGGGAGAGAGAGAGAGAAATACATGATGTATCTATATCTTTGATGCCTAACAGGCTAACCACTGTCATAGTC
The DNA here is from genome assembly GCA_949126835.1 of Anisus vortex. Lineage (NCBI taxonomy): Eukaryota > Metazoa > Mollusca > Gastropoda > Planorbidae > Anisus > Anisus vortex. Next base: position 15,134,276 of record OX421493.1, read on the forward strand.
ATAATCATAAATAAAATGTGTTGGCTTGCACACTATACAACTATAGTCTACACTCTACAGAATCTATACTATGGTATAAACTAAACTAAACTACTTACATAAACATATTGAAGTCTGGCATATACTGTGTATAACAATATATACGACAAGTAGCATTACTTGGAAGCATTCATGTTTACCGTTTACGATTATAAAACTGATTTAATGTCTTACACATTTTGAAAAAGAACAATTAAAGTTTTTTATCGAAACTTTCAAAACATAAACGCAGGCATTTAGAAAATGTTATTCATTTTCAAACTATTGCACCGTACTACATAGCACTAGCGGCACGAAGTGGGAATATCCGATGTTTAAAAATAGCTCATTGATTTACCCACTGATAGAGTAAAAACCTATATAAATATTTTCTATCTATCTGTCTGTAAGCCTATAGTGTCCAGTGCCCTCACATATGAGGGGGAAGAGTGGGGGCATATGCCCGGGGGCGACACTTCCAGGGGGGGGGGCGGCAAATGTACTATAAATATACTATATAAATGTACTATATACTATATAAATATACTTTATAAATGTACTATAAATATAGCAAATAAATATAGCACTAAATAAGTAGTTACAGTATGCAAGGGGGCGGCGCTGACACTTTTGCACTGGGGCGCTACATAAGCTTGTAAGGGCTCTGATAGTGTCTATAATATATATTTTATTTAATTACATAAAATGTATATATGAAAATATTTATACTAATATTGATATGAATATAAAGCAATGATGCTTTATCTAGCTTTGTCGCCAACATTGAAAGATAGCTGACGTTTATTGAACTCTCCAGAATTCCAAATTTTTTTTCTTTTTCATATTTTTAAATTTTATTTGTAGAGTTGTCATTGTAGATTGCTACGTTGCAAAGGTCAAAGTTGAAAAAAAAATCGTAAATAACAAAACACACACGTTAACAAAACAAAACTACATATTATTTATATGACTAACAGACATTTGAGCACACAAATTAAAAGGGAAATAGAAGAAATGGATGAGGGTGACACAATGTGGACATCTTTGAACCAAGGGAGACAATAATAATTTTTAAAGGGTTACTTGTATTGTATAAAGTTACTTCCCTTGGAATGGAGTAACAACCACAGGGATATATCTATTATGTGCAAATCACTGGAGGCTATTTAAAGTTTGAATTTCGAGACATAGGGCTACGACAATAAGCAAATAGAAATTAAAGAGCTGTGTCGTAGTGAGATTTAAATCGCATACACTTTTTAATTCTATATCAAGGGAGAGTCGGTAAATTGTAGCTTATATATCTTCTATGTGACAGACGCTCCTTATATACAGAAGATTATTGCATCCTGCCCTATAAACCTATAATATGATAAGCTAAATAGTTCCTTATTTGAAACGACCTTTCAATAACTATTATAAATATTCAGTTAAAATTTTATAAGAGAAATGAAAAAAACATAAAGATATGGTGGCAATAGAAAAAAAAGGATTTGTCAGAGAGAGAGAGAGAGAGAGAGAGAGAGAAACAGAGAGAGAGAGAAAGAGAAATGCAGAGAGTTTAAGAAATGTAAAGGACCAGTGAATAGCTAGCAGAGAGCGATGTTTAAATACAGAGTAGAGGGAAAGGGAAGTGAGGAAGAGATAGAGGGAAAGAAAAGGAAGGAGAGGAAGACAGAGAGAAAGGGCGAAAGAAAGAGAGAGTGTGGGAATTAGTATGGGAGAGACAGAGAAATTTATGAAAGAAAATTTAAAGTTTAAAAAAGAAACCAAAAGAGTGTGAGGAGGTGAATGAGAGCAGAGACTGAGAGAGTAAAGAAGAGGGAAAGAGAAAAGGCGAGAGAGTACGAGAGAGGGCGAGAGAGGCCTAGAGAGGACGCGAGAGAGACAGAGTAAAATAGATTAAAAGCTAAATGGAGTGTGTTTGAGAATAAAAGAGATTACTAAAGATATACACCAGAGAAAAAGAGAGAAAAAAGTAGAGAGGGAGTCAGAGAGCCAGGGTGAGCTAGAGAAGAGGCATGGAGAATGATATAGTACAAGAGAAAGAGAGATAGAGTAAGAGATAGAGAGAGTGAGAGAAAGCGATAAAAGAAAAGTGAGAGAAAGAGCAGAGAGGATGCTAGAGATAAAAAAAGAGAGAGCGAGAAAGCGATAAAGAAAGAGTTTATAAAGAATATATTTGTTCTAGTATGAAACCATTCGATCTCTTTCTTACGAGACGTGCCAGTTTATTTCTAACTAATCCCAACTCTCTCACAGAGGGCAATTCTGGAGTACGGCCATAAAACTGGGACAGGAGATAGAATTTGACGTCATATCTGAGAAACCAGGGAGAGGAAAAGGGGGGGGGGAACCAAATAATAATGATGGAAGGATTAATTCTTGTCTGTGCTGTCCAAAGGCTGATCCGTGCTGGTCAGTTTTCATTGCATAAGGCCACCAAAATTTTCTACCCTAGACTTATTCTGGTGGCTTTTGTGTTATATATTCCGATTCAGTTTCTTGAAAATATTTCTTTAGTAAAACTTTAACTGTTATAATTTCGTTTTAATTGTGTAAATGTTGTAGTTTAGTTTTGATTGTGTAAATATGATAATTTGGTTTTACTTGCATAAATAAATATGGTTTAGTTTTACGTGTACGAATGTTATAGTTTAGTTTTAATTGTGCAAATATAATAATTTGGTTTTATTTGTATAAGTAAATACAGTTAAGTTTTACGTGTGCATATGTTATAGTTTAGTTTTAATTGTGCAAATATGATAATTTGGTTTTACTTGTATAAATGAATGCAGTTTAGTTTTACGTGTACGAATGTTACAGTTTAGTTTTATAAGTGCAAATATTGTTATTTACCAGTATGAATGCTATATTATCAAATGTTTGTATGCACAAATAGATCAAATAAGGCCAAAGTTATAGCATATGGTACACGACATCTTTGTATGTTCTAATGAATCAAATAATAATATTTCAATATTGAGGCCTATACCTATGGAAATAACGAGCAGATTAAATATTATTCAACATACTTGTGGGCACAAATAGATTTAACAATTACATCTTCATCATTCTGAATATTACATTTTTACGTAGTATGTGAAATGTCTAATATTTTGTTTCTTTTTATCTCCTGTACCTGGCCAGTACTTACTCTTATGGTCATTATCTGTTTGTATTTCACGCATATTTCTACGCCTGAATTAGAAAAATGTAAAGTCAAAATCATTATTAAAAAAGTGAATTTCATTCTAAAGCTCAGGCAAACCGCCTTCTATGATACTTTCAAACAGAACTTAAAGACTCACTATTTTAAGATTCACCTTTAGAAATCAGTTCTATAGTATTGTTTCGTCTGGTTTTGTATAACTCTAGCCATTATATGTTATCATTTGTATGTAAGTTTTGTTCTCCGGTTTTTGATGCGCTTTGAGCCTACATTAGGTTTGTTTATAGCGCTTTATAAATACAATTTTTATTATTATTAATTATTATAATAAGTAATAAGCAATTTCTTGTGAAAATATTTTACTCCAATATTGAATTGAAAAAATATTTAAGTTTCAATGTTATATTTATTTCATAAAAGCTAAATATAGTCTAATATACATATTATATATTAATATATTATATTATATATATATTATGTTTCATATCAACATTCTTTTTACAGAGTACTTTTCCTATTTTCCACATGTCAGGAGTTATCCGAAAATATAGTGCCCATTGTCTCCCTTGATTTGGCACTACGCCATTTTGTTTCAGCTAATCTCTAGTTGATGGAGTAAAAAAAAAAGAAGGAGAAATCCAATTGTCTCCCATTAATAGCGCCACCAAGATATTTGACTTGGACTGTTGACGGTTTGTATTGCAGACGTCACTCCGGTTAGCTTTTTAGAGTGATTCTATTGAAAGGGTCGCATAGTTAGGCCCAGTAGTTGCTGGAGACAGTTCACACTTTCCTTTGTCACTTTGTCCCGTTGTATCCCCCCCCTATCACACAAGAGTTCGTCTAATATCTCTTTAGGTCGTCGTTTATTATTTAGCTTGTTATTGCAGAAAACTTGTTTATGCCAATTTGGCTTGTCAATTTGTTTTCTAGTGTTTGTGTGTCAAGATGCTGGTTGATTTCGTTGTATTTAGATTTGGAGTTTTTTGGTGTGGTTTGTAAAGGTGTTTTTTTTTTTGGTGTATCTTGTAAAGATGTCTGTTGGTGTGGTTTGTAAATATTATGTTTGTTGGTATTTTGTAAAGGGGTTTGTTGGTATTTTGTAAAGGGGTTTGTTGGTATTTTGTAAAGGGGTTTGTTGGTATTTTGTAAAGGGGTTTGTTGGTATTTTGTAAAGGGGTTTGTTGGTATTTTGTAAAAATGTTTGTTAATGTGGTTTGTAAATATATTTGTTGGTATTTTGTAAAGGAGTTTGTTGGAATTTTGTAAAGGTGTTTGTTGGTGTGGTTTGTAAATATGTTTGTTGGTATTTTGTAAAGATGTTTGTTGGTATTTTGTAACGGTGTTTGTTGGTGTGGTTTGTAAAGATGTTTGTTGGTATTTTGTAACGGTGTTTGTTGGTGTGGTTTGTAAATATGTTTGTTGGTATTTTGTAAATGTGCTTGTTGGTGTTTGTAAAGGTTTTCGCTGGTGTTTGTAAAGTTGTTTGTTGGTGTTTTGTAAAGGTGTTTGTTGGTGTTTGTCAAGGTGTTTGTTGGTATTTTATAAAGGTGTTTGTTGGTGTTTTGTAAAGGTCTTTTTTGGGGTTTTGTAAAGGTGTTTGTTGGGGTTTTGTAAAGCCGTTTGTTGGTATTTCGTAAAGGTGTTTGTAAAGGTGTCTGTTGGTGTAGAATGTTTGAAATTATTCAACACGTTAGTATTCTATTTCTAGATCGGCATTTTCGTCTAAAAAAAACAAAACAACAACTAATGTGTCAGTTGCTAGTTAATACCAAAAATCTACGACATGTATACATTTCAATAATCCAAGTAAAGTACCCTTCGGACCAAATTGATCATAGGACCGGTGAAGCAGCGTTCACCAGTTTCAGTGGCCACGGCATACTAGGGGATGTGTGGCCAACACAATACCCAGTCGCCTTTACTTTACCATAACTAACGTCAGATACCCATCAGAGCTGGGGTAGATTCAGGGACACCGTCGAGTTCAAGGAAAAAAATCCTAGCCGGACTCGAACTCATGACCTCCGGTACGCCATACGATACTGCAATTATCGCAAGTCTCTCTTTTCACTTTAATATAAGTACAACACCAATGTCACTCCCTTCATTATCCGAGTGAAGCTAGACGACTACCGACCATTAGCCCAGTTAAAGTACCGCCTACTCTTTCCCTTAAAGGTCAACAGTGTCAACATTTTTCAACGTTTAAATTTCACGGGTCAGTATCTCTCCACTGCTGTCCAGACTTAATCATGTTCCATTGATTTCCCCCCCCCCCACCCCCATCTTTTACTCCCCTTGTTTAAAAAAAAAATTCTCCCTCAGGCCTGGATCAAGTTTAGCTTCCCCCGAGTCTGTATTGATCGGAATATGTAAATACAGTGGCGCACGTAGGGTATCGCTTCGGGGCGCTTATACCTTTTGTTGATCATCTTTTGTTGATCATCTTTTGCTTTATGGGTCTGAAAAAACGCCATCAAGGACGTCGGGGTAGACTTTTTTGATTTCCATTGATACTGAATCTAAAATGTCTTTAGAAAAAGAGGACAAGGCTTCCAGATCTTACGTCCAGGGCACACCAATATCCTGTCCGAGATTAGCCATCCCGCGACACGCCGATAAGACGTTTTGCGTGACCCAATGTACGGTATCCGCAGTGCATGCACTACACTTGCCGTATTCCCCTCGGATAATTATCGTGGTGGCTCGCTCGTATTACCCGCTTTGTCGCCCGGTAGCACAAATCCCAGAGCATAGGTTTGGACATCCAGGCACCAGGGCGGGGTTGATACGGGCTTTTGCGCTCATTGCTTTCTCCCTTCCGAATCTCGGAGACTCTTGGCAGTGTAAAGATCCTAGGACGCGCAACAGGGATGTCCCAATGCGTTAGCCCACCGGTGTACTCTTAATGTAAGCGCATCGGTGGTTTCCATACTTCGCCAACGATGATAGCCATGGGCATAGACGAACTTACCCCGAGCTGACTGGACTTAAGGTTGCCAATCAAATCCTTGGTCAAAGTTCAAGGCCTTATACGTTTTTTAGCGCTATGCCAACTCTAAAAATAAAAGTTACTTAAATTTAGCTGTAAACTAAATAATTTTGTTGTTGTTTCAATTAGGCAACGCAACAGTGCAAAAAGGGTGTTTGAAAAAAGGGCTTCTTAGCACATAACTTGAACACATGAATGTTACGCATTACTTCAACATATGATTTGATGCAGGGTTTGAGCAAATGACTTGAAAATATGACTTAAACACATGGCTTTAATGCGTGATTTGAAGGCATGACCTAAACACACGACTTGACGCCACGTCTTGAACACTTCAACAGCTTGAAAGATTTTGCACACACATTCTAATACTTCAAGTTAAAACTATTCCCTATCTGCCAAACACCCCAGTCCACCCCCCCCCCCCCAACTTTTCATCACCCCATCACCCCATCTCACCATCTCCCCATCTCCGTTATCATTGATGACATGCTAACCAAGTAATTATGTCAAGAAAGAAGGTTTGGAAATGGATTTTTTACAATTCAATTTTCTGGGAAAACGGAATTTCCCATTAAAACTTTAAGGCAGTGGGTCTTTGGAACAAAAAAAAAATGCTTTAAAATTTTTTATTTGTTTAAAATGTGTTCTTTAAAAAAAAAAAAATTAATGCATTTTTAATGAATTACTCTAAGTAAAAAAATATAATGCATGGAAAAGAAATTAATACGGAAATGACTTGAATTTTTTTGTAACTAAGAAATTTTATAAAAAAATAAACGCAATTTCCTTCTGTTGAACCTATTAAAATGGCTAAGATAGCAGACAGCTTAATCAACAGTTAATTAGCATACGTTTTTTTTAATGCTACATTTTTTTCTATAACACATTTCATACTTTATTCTGCTTGTTCCGATTTTCTCTTTAAAAATATATGAATTTGATAAGCGTTTTAAAAAATAAAGTTTTAGCCACCCCGCTACAATGGCACTAGGCAGATAAAAGCGATAATATCGGGGATCGACGGGGGTAGGCCTATATGTAATAATATAATAATATGCGTTTATTTATATATCGGAGGTCGGCAAACTACGGCATGCGTGTTGTCAGGATGTGTTTAGGATTAGGACATCAACCTGGCACAAGTTAGACGATGAGAGGGGTGCGGAGTCGTAGGTGAGTGGGGTAGTAGTGGCAGGTCGTCGTGGGGTATGAGTTACCGTGACTGGAATCGCCCTGGAATAATTATTATGTCCCTCTTGGCTCGTTAGATATTATGACGGACACAACAGATAGTTCTAAGTAGGCAAATAAATCGTTGGTTAAGTTCAGGTGTTTATTATCATTTCAATTCTTCACTCAATGGCAAGATACATATATGAATTTGCACAGGCTTCAGTCAACACTCAACACATGGTACTGCTAGGTTATCCAACATTAGGCAAACGTAGTTGTGTTCATGAAAATACTTATACTGGCAAAATATCTATCTATACACATGCAGGCGGTATATCCTATGGAACGAGCTGAATAAGTGGAGGCCAGAATCGAACAACCTTCTCCACCTAACGCTTGAGCCGAAGTGCCCTGAAACTAGTTAAGCGCGCTTTCGTGGATTTTAGTCACGTGATCAGTGGTCAATTTGATTGGATAGCTACATTAGTTTAGAATTACATATGTTCTGGTTGGCTGGTTTGAAATATACTTGCATAGAGGATTGACTATTGGGGTTAAAATTAGGGGTGGGTGTAGGTGAACAATTAATACCGCCGACTTTGCGGGGTGGGGCCCAGGGGCGGAGGGGGGGGTGTAGACGTGTACGGAGATACAAAGGATAAGATAATGACTTATCTCCCTTGATGTACCTGTGTCTATTGGTTCTGGTCGAGCTCAGCCCGAGGCGCTTACGTATGTGCGAGACGCTTCGCTCCAGATGTCACTACGACGAGTGGATCAAGGGCTTGACCACGGACGCTGAGTAGGGGACGAAGAGGTGAGATAATGAAAAAGGGGTAGAAGTGGGTGGGGGGTGTCTACAGGTGGGTGGGGTTTTACTTGTATGCTGAGTTTAGCAAATAAAAGAGTGGTTACTATCAAAATACAACATGAATCATAATTGATAGCATAATTGAATATATATATATATACATACATTAAAGAATACACACACATACAATCACACATACAAGTGGTGTAATACCAAGTTGGCTGAATCAAGTAGCAAACTCTGAATTCGGGAATGAAAGAGTGTAAAGAGGGTTAAGGAACAGGTGAAGAAGGGGGTGGTTGGGGTGTTCCTATTGCGTGAGAGAGGGAGGAGGTAATAGCTTCAGCTACTCTCATCCTATCTAATCTAAACTCTACGCTATAATCTATCTATGAGTGCTGAGAGTCACGATCTCAGTCCAAAATCGTGACACGTGTGAGACTTGGCACGAATAGAGCGAGACTTGGCACGAATAGCGATTTTCAATGGCATGTGAAAAAAAAAACACTTTCCCCCATCAAAAAAAAAAATTACTATTCTACAAGTAACGGAGTGCTAGAGCAGAATTACTTGTAGACTGTTGGTACGATGACAGAATTAAAAATCCTACTTTGGCACACAATTATCCAAAAGTTTTATTTGTTTTACCAATTTCCGCCATGTTTCCCAACAACCACAACAAACAGTAGGCCTACAGTAAAAACTAAATCTAACGGACCACTTTAAATTATGGATGGGGCACTAAAGGCGAAATTTTAATTCAATTTATTCAATAAAGTTGGTTATTTTCCATATATTATTTTCACTCATTATTAAATCTTTATTTAACAATTAAACGTAAAGTTATTTTTAAATTTAAATCTTTTTTTCTTCACAAATTATCATAACGTAGTTTTTTTCGAAAAAAATGTTTTCCTAATTCCTAACAATTAATAGTAAAATTTTTTTTTCCAATATATTCAGTATATTTTAAGTACACCTTACTGTCAATTTAAAGACTTTTTTTTTAAATCGAAAATGGTGTTTATTAGGAAATATAAGATAGGCCTAAAGAGATTAACCCTTACAGTCCCGGGCGCGTATATAGCGGAACTGAAGGCAGCATAGATAGAAGTAGGTCGGTACGGGAAGGGTTAAGATTCTCTGTGAAGATCATCAGTCCGTTTTTTTTAAAGTTTTACTGTATTTACAATTGTATTGCATTGTTCCTTGATGTACTAATACAGTTTTAATGACCCTCCATCCCCGCCTCACTTCGCTATTGACTCTCTGCCTCTGAGAACTCGTTTCATTTGGTTTAGTGCAGCCATTTCCCATAGCATGAATTCCTGGGCATATTTTTTTTTAGAATCCACTTTTTGAAATTAGTTCTACATTGCACTTCTGACGTCACAGTGGGGCTGTTGGCTGCATCGAGTAAGTCATTAGCAAAATGGAACAATTTTAGTGTCTTTGGTCTGGTATACTGGTAACTCATTCGTTCACCATACACTACTGAGAAAGTGTGTAAGTATCCCTATCAAAACCGATTTGATGTATAGGGCAAGTGAATCAGTATTCGTAAGTTTCTGTGGCCACGGCAAACAAAGGGAATTATTTGGCCAGCACAATGCTGAGCCGCCGCAATTAGCCGTGAATTTCTGTCAGGTACAAATAAATCAGAGCTGGTTAGGCTCATGAACATCCAGACCCTGAAACAAATCCTAACCTTCACTAGGATTTGAACCCGGAAAATCCAGTCAGTAATTACAGTGCGTTGTCGCTAGTCCACCATGCCATACCTAGATAAGTAACGACTGCTAAATCTATACTGCATATTCCGTCTTGTTTTAAAATTGACGATTCACCCCCCCCCCCCCACACACACACAAACATGCACGCGAACACTAACGAACCCTGTATCTACAAAAGAAAAAGTTGCTCTGTTAAACTCTAATATTCTTCATTTACTAATACAATATATATATATATTTACACACGTGTCTCTTATTGAGAAAAAAACACACATTTTTTAAGCACCCAAGTGTTTAAAGCCTTTTCCTATAAAGCAATTAAGAGTTCTTCTTTCATCTGACAATGTGAGTTGTGGCAGTGTTTGGTTTTAACCGGGAATTTATCACCCAGTGGCCGGCGATCACGATGCAATCAATCTGGTATTTATTTCTCTCCGTTGAAGGTTCCAATGCAAACAGCTACAGATGGCAAAGGAGGGGGGAGGGGGGGATCTGGTAAGACACATACTTCTGTGTGACATCACGTAATCATTTCAGTATGAAACTGAGAATACGTAGCAGCGAATCGGGGATTTCCGTTGTACTGAATTCATTGATAAATCTTTTCATTTTTTTTTTTTTTTTTGTAATCGTCAAATTTACAATAAATGACCAGTGGCTGTTTATCAAGGGTTCAAATAGATTTATCGTCAGTGGTTGTTTAACAAGATTTCGTATTAACTTATGGCCATGACATGTTGTCCCCTCCCCTAACACAGTACAGATTCCACCTTTTTATTTTACAAAAACCGAGTTGTTGTTTTTTAGAATTAGTAATAACAGACGTAAAGAATCAAAAGTTATCTGTACATAAAGTTATCATTAACATTTTTATACCTTTGAAAGATTTTGTTTTAACCCTTCCTGTACCGACCTACTTTCTATCTATGATCTTCAGTCCCGCTATATACGCGCCCTAGACTGTAAGGGTTAAAATTATATAGATATTTTTTACTTTTTAAAAATTTATTACCATTCATGCTGATCTAAATTGTTTTAACTTTGGCTTTTCAAGGAACAATTTTCGAACATGTTTTGTCATTTGTTTTGACTAGCCTATACCATAGACCATAGACTATACTGTGACAGTGCTGTGTTATTACTCCCTTTATTTTAAGTTGAATTTTCTGTCTGTCTGTCTGATTGCAATGGTGCAAAAATTGGCTTCGATTTTTCGACCACTTCCCGTGGTCCGATCGAGCTGAAATTCGGACAGCAGACTTGTGGCGACTAACAATACATCCTATCAAATTTTCAGTTAAAACAATTTAATAATACTACACTTATGACAATATTCATTTCTTAAAAGGAAAGTATAAGAAAAATTTTGATTTCGCGTTAAAAATGCCTGTGCAACTTTTTATACTTTTTCGGCGCAAAGCTAGAAAAAAAAATTATGCACTAAGATTATTTTTAGAACAATTCATACAGAGTAAGGAGATATTTTTGAGATTTGCGACACAGATATTTTTTAATTACATGATGGTAAACTTAGTTTGCAAATAAAGGGAGTATGATAAAAACTGTGTTTCTATGGTTTTCTTGTTTTTACAGTTCATTTTTTAAAGTCAAGTAAAGAACCCATTGGACAAAATTGATCCAACGGGCCGGAGAAGAAGAGTTCACAAGTTTCTGTGATTCAGGTATTCAGGGCCACCCTCCAGAGCCGGGAAAAAAATCCTAGCCTGCACCGGGATTTGGCCCAGTACCTTTGGTACGCCATCCGAACGCGCTGCAGAACGGCCACCTCGCCCCCAATTAAATATTTAGCATTACACAATTTCGTTAAGAAAAAAGAAAGTTTAGCACTTTAAAATATTGAATTGATGTAATGTTTACGTTTCAATTACTGATAAATGACTACATATTAGTTTTTTCACTAGTTTAGGCTTAAGTTGTGCATTAGTTAAAAATATGCCTGCTTTTGCGCCCCCATCCCTTTCCACCCGTGTACTTTTCCCACACTTTGCCACATCCCTAACTCCCCATTTTTATTTGCTGACCCCCACCTACATTCCTGGCTACGCCACTGACTGTGGGTCCTGATTCAATCGGCAGGGTTCTTATTTAACAGTGCGAGAACAGCTCTTTATTTTTTTTTTAAGTACAGATATATAATTTAGATGGCTTGAATATCAAACAACAACTCCGAAAAATATATGCATTAAAAATATTTTATCAAACCAAAGACTATAATAAGATGGACCGCCTGCTTTGATATTTCTGCTATTTGATAACTTGAAGCACTCTGTTTTCGAATTTACGATCGCATCCTGTCCTCTACACCAGGGGTCAGCAACCTTTTGCTAATAGAGGGCCAAACTAGAATTTCTAATTCATTCAGCGTGCCAACAGCGTAAAAGCTAGACTGCACTAGTATACTTTACAAATTATTTTTTATAGGATAATTAAATTTTACTTCATAGCAGGACCAAGGCCAAAAGCAATGGAGATTTATAGATAAAATCTTTTTCTATCTATCTATCTATCTATCTATTTATCTATCTATCTATCTATCTATCTATCTATCTCTCTCTCTCTCTCTCTCTATATATATATATATATATATATATATATATATATATATATATATTTATATATATATATATATATATATATATCCATCAATCTGTGATGATACAGAGTCAAGATCTCTTCAACCCATCCTTAGTGCTAAAACTGTATATTAGTTTCTTATTCATTCTCAATAGGCGACCAAGTAGGGTAGGCAGAACAGTGCAGTGTTTGCTACGGAATGCCAAGAAATCGGATATCTCCTCTTTGTCTCTCCTCTCTCTCACACACACGCACACGATCTGTTCACCTGTCACGGCTGAATTGTTGTACAGGGAGGCTGTGGCTAGCGTCTCCGCTGGGGGAAAACACAGTCAGTCCTAGGCCAACTTTTGGAACGATAACACCATAGTACTTTGTTAGGAAGATAGTCATAGGGAAGATAGTTATTATAGAATTTCCTGTTATGTTTATTCTCATGCTGTGTTTATATTATAATATCATCGAGATTGACTTTTCCTTTTTTACATTAAAACTTTGCACAACATAAGAACTGTATAAAATATATTCTAGGACGTGCAGTGAATAAACAGTTTATATGATTCTTGTGAAAGCTTTCTTGTCAAGTGAGTTCATTTTATTGTGTTGTATAAGTCTGACACCATACCACTAGATACAGCCATCATGATGATATAAAAGCCTTGTGTGACTCAAGCAATACTGCCGAGTGCGGGACAAATTAAGTACCCAGATACATTTTCAGATACACCCGCACTTGAATAAGAAATATCATCACACCATCACTATGGCGCTACAGCCCATGTAGGGCTTTGGCCTGCTCCACCACCTCTTTCCATTCGGACATATCTCGGGCCTTCCTTCGCCAAGCCCGCACACCAATAATTTGTAGATCTGACTCTATAGCTTCGAGCCATCTTTGTCTTGGTCTGCCCCTAAGCCTCTATCCTCTTGGTCTCTGGTGATGTGCTGTTCTGGCTGCTCTGCCGTCTGTCATTCTTTCCACGTGGCCTGCCCACCCCAGTCTGCCCTTCTTTATCTCGTCTACCACCGTTGGATCCTCGTACAGGGTGTACAGTTCTTCGTTTGTTCTTGACCTCCAGCCATCTGTGTCTTGCACAGCTCCATATATCTTCCTCAGCACTTTTCTTTCCCAGGTATTAAGCAAGGTCTCCATGGATTCTGTCATAGTCCATGTTTCACTGCTATACATCACCATTGGTCTTTTTATGGTTTTGTACATCACATTCTTTGTTCTTTTATATATATATATATATATATATATATATATATATATATACAAATACGTCTGTTTGTGTTTTTAGCCAATCAAATTGCTTTATTTAAAGACACGTGAACATATTGCCTCATATCTTACCTTTGCAATGTGACTTAGCACATGTGTCCTTGCTAGCTGAATGGATAACGTAACGGACAGCCCTGCTTTCGACTCTGGTTCGATTCTCCAGTCAGTCTTTACCTTTTTTTTTCAATTTGTTTTGTTCATTTCAATTAATATTACTTTTTAACAAAATATTATTATAAATCCATGGACAACACCAGGCAATTTAGCTTTTTGTTAAATAAATTATTAAACCGATTACACTATTAATTTTAAATTGCTTTCCTAAATGGGAATTTCGCTTGAATAAAAAAAAAATTAACGTGTTTGCGATTATCATCCTTTTCATTTGCTTTATTTAAAATACAATATTTCATTACTAAACTTTTGGTAACTATTCTCTAAACATTTGGTAGGCAAGATGATGATCTAACATCTGTTAATATTTATTATATATTATATTTTTATCGCAGTTTAATATTTTTTTTATTTTCAAATATGTTTATTCAAGATTTTACATGTACAATCTCATATATTTTTACATGAAGAAAAGAGGATAGAAGAACAGTTCATACACATTTAAGGGAATAGAAGACAAAATGTTTTACGAGACAAAGAGTTTTCTAACTAATTTTAAATTTAAATTCATTCATTCTTTTTATTTAACATTCATGCTTAGCATCCATACATATTTAAATTAATTTAAACATATATTAAACGTAAACATCCATTATTAACTGTATCACAGCTCGCTAATATACTTTCGAGTTTTTAATTGTTTTCAATGTTATTAAAGGCATAAATAATATTGTTAAGTGGAATAGATGCATACTAATCATACATACTGGGTTGTTAATGTAATGTTTAAAAATATGCATATAAAATCTTTAGTCATATGATATATTTATATAATTTACAAATATATTTTACAGTTTGGTCATTTTTAAGTTATGAATTGTAAGCCATTTATTTTTTTATTAAAAGAAATATTAGAAATATTAGCGCAAATAAAACGGGCTAATTATCTCCATTTAATTGATTCAATAGTGATGACAAACAAGTTATGTTTTGTAATATAACAAATATTACTGACTAATTATTATTTCTTTTCTATAAATCCAACATATGGTATTCATTACAATATTAAATTATTAGAACATTACGTTAAAATTTTAATTTACGTTAAACAACTGTAAATAAACATTTCCTACATTAATTATTTGTCCATTTAAGGAGTTTACCGTTAAACATTAATAATTACAGAAATTACATAATATAGTGCTATTAAATAGGTCTGGTATATTTATTACATTAATAATGAAAATGAATTTGTTTTAGAATTACTGATATTTATGTTTAATAAAAGAAGATGTGCATAAAAAACTCTTTTAAATAATATCACCTTCATCTATCCTGCAAGAGACAAGCCGGTCCACTCCTTGATGTCATCATCAGATCATCTCTTCTGCCTGCCTCTCTTTCTTCAACTTCGCACTGTGCCCTGCAGGGTGGTTTTCGCCAGGCCCTCGGATCTTGCCACATGTTGATAAACGGTGTCAAAATTTGTATAATTGCATAATGTCATAAATAAATTTAGTCACTTCTGAATGGTCATATGTAGGTGACCTCTTTGTATGCTTAAAAAGCTTTCATTTGCGATAAAACCTGTTGTTGTAAGTGTGTGTGTATTAGTTGAACCAAAACTGAAAGAAGTAGAGCGAATGCCTAGCATTTAAAAAAAGCAGAATGCTTTCCTAAGCAGCTTCTTTCCAGATGTTTTCCAAAAATGGCAAATTTGGATGCCCATTTTTTAATGTTTGAAATTCAACTTGCTGCATTTTAAAATAGCCAATGTCCCTCCACTTAAAAAGTATCTACAGCTAAGAAGGTTGTAGTAATATCGAACCAGTGAGGCATGATGTGGTATGAAAAAATGGTTAGAAAACTCCGTTTTGAGTATTTCGATGTACTTTTGAAAAAGCCCAACTATCTATCTTAATATTTGTCCTAATATAGGGATGTACAGGTAGGTAAATGTTTTTAAATTGATTTCACGGCAAGATATGACCAGTTTCAATGTAAATCCATTGCAGTGGTCCTTGTAAATACAATCTCAACCACTTAAATGTGTCGCTATTTCATCCAGAAACATCGGCTTCAACAGTCAGTTTTCCTCATTCAGAACCGGAAAATGTTTTTTTCATCAATAAAAGACATCTCTTGGAGGTCTCTCGCTTGCCATTAAAAATCACTCTGCGTGCCAAGTTTGCACGCATGCCTTAGATGCCGACCCCTGCCTACACACCCGGTTTAGTAATTCGCTATGATTTTCTCAATGGAAAATTAAGATTAAAAACGAAAGTTGTATACAGCGAAAGTCTTTAGACAAGTTTAGGAGTCATTTAGGACATCGTTATTGGCTGCGCACGGAAAAAAACAACAACTCTTAAGGTCTATAAATAGAGCTACCGGTCCATCTTATTATAGTCTTTGATCAAACACAATAAAGAAAACATTGCCAGAATATCACTAACACGGCAAATTTCATCGAATTATAATTAACCTAGGTTTTTTTTAAAATTCTCTAAGTTCTTTACATCATCTTCCTGCATCCACAGTTAAACCACATGTGGCTATTTAGAATGTAAGAAAAGATAACTTTGACTTCTATTTACCATGTCCTTAGTGCGGAGCGCATTCAAAATTCAAAGTGAACTAACACAAATTCCATGAACTTTATTTTTTGCTATTTGTCTGATTGTAAAGAACGATAACTCGATCGTTTTGAAAGAGTTCCAATTCGTGCCAAGGGAGACGATTAACAATGACAGAAGCAGACATGGCTAGTACACGTCTGCACTGGTTAATCCATCAATGTGAAGTTTGGCCTCGAGTCGTTAAATGTTGAATAGATCTTTATTTTCCTACTCTTCCGTTCATGTCTATAATAAAAAAAAAAAAATGATTTTACATTGTTCATAAATATAATTATACAGTTCAGTGCCTAAAAAAACAACAACATACATTCAAAAGATTTTTCGTTTGTATTTTCCTCTGCGGTCGTTATTGTTGTGTCTCTATCTGTCCATTAACAGGTGTCTCTATGTGTCAATTATCTGGTGTCTCTATGTGTCCATTATCTGGTGTCTCTATGTGTCCGTTAAATGGTGTCTCTATGTGTCCATTATCTGGTGTCTCTATGTGTCCGTTAAATGGTGTCTCTATGTGTCCGTTAAATGGTGTCTCTAGTGTCCATTAAATTGTGTCTCTATGTGTCCATTAAATGGTGTCTCTATGTGTTCATTACCTGGTGTCTCTATGTGTCTATTAAATGGTGTCTCTATGTGTCCGTTAACTGGTGTTCTATGTGTCCGTTAACTGGTGTTCTATGTGTCCATTAACTGGTGTCTCTATGTGTTCATTACCTGAACATAGAGGTGTCTCTATGTGTCCAATAAATGGTGTCTATATAAGTCCGTTAACTGGTGTTCTATGTGTCCATTAAATGGTGTCTCCATGTGTCCATTACCTGGTGTCTCTATGTGTTCATTACCTGGTTAAGTCACTGTGTTTTTTCTTCTGTTATTTCTTTCCTTCTGTCTCCTAGTTTGTTATATGGGTGTATTTCTGGTGTTGCGGTTTCCTTCTGTTTATTACGTTAAGTTGCTATCACAAAGTACCAACACTGTTTGGAACTTTTCAAAAGTTGCAGGGAGCATTGGTAACGAAAGGACCTTTTCGTGAAACTCTTAGCCCTAAAAAAATAATACTCCATGTTTTGTCCATACGGGTGTACACAGGTGCGGCTTATACTTGAGATTTTACGGTAAGTATAATTTGTTGGCTAAACTGGAATATAAATATCAGAACATTGTGAGTAAATTTCATTAGTTACTATCATTCTATCTTCTGGCAGGTAGAAACTACTTGGCCATAGTTCCATCTTTTACTTTGATAATCAATTTTTGTTAATGCTGTAGAGCCAGTGTGACAACTAGCCTCTGTGTCTTTAAGCTCCATTTCTACAAAAGTCACAAAATCAAACAATTTTGTTGGTGATAAAACAGTATCCTTATTTTTTGCTCTATTACTACATCAACTGTTATTTCTTGATACGATCTTCGGCTGCTATATAGCTAGCATCAAAAAGCAATTTCTTAACAGAATGGTTCACCGTTGTCTCCTTCAACATCACAATTTCATTTTCTTGATTGACTCCACACAACTGTGTATTGAGTACTGTGTACTCCTACGTGCTTACTTGCAGGATCAGCCAAGAAACCCCAAGAGTCGTCTCTACGTAGCCTAGTGGATTTGATGGCGTCTTCGTAGCTTTACAAACACACGTACACACCCTCACACTGATCTTATTTTCTTATCTTATACATTACAGACGCTCCTTCTATAAAGAAGATTATTGCGTCCTACGCTCATCCGTTGTCCGAGTCTAGTCTTGCATTCTTGTTAATGTTTTAAATGATGTTAAGTTACTGGTTTTCCTGGTTTGTTCAGGCAACCCATTCAATGCATTCTACACACATCAAGATGCACAAACTCTGACACATTAAAAACAAATGTGGTTCTGCAACCTACGGCACGCGTGCCAAACTTGGCACCCAGAGCGATTTTCAATGACACGCGTACGACCCGCACAAGAAGGCGATTTTTACAATGCAAGTAGTCAAAACTACGTATGCCAGCATAATTAATTGCTGCTGCTTGCCATTACGTTGGAAGTTGTTAAGGTTTAGGGAGGTTTGTGTGTAAAGATCTCATCATTGGACTTGAAGGAATCTATTGTTAAGATCGTCAATTTAATAGTTTCTCAACATGTATTGATTTACATGCAATTTATGTCTCTTCTACAAGAAAGTGCCATGTATAATGGAAATCTGCTATTGCCCACTGTGTTTGCTGGCTTAAACGAGGTAAAGCCTTGTATAGATTCGTCTGAAAGCAATTAAGCAGTTTCTTGCTGAAAAAAAAAGAACAACAACATTTTCCGGAATTGTATGTACAAGACTGTCTATATGTTTTGGAATGACATAACGACACATTTTAATAAGTTACACTTGTATTTTCTACGACAAGATAAAACAGCTCTTAAACAAAGTAACCACTAGATTGGATTAACGTTGAGACATATCCAAAGACGATGGACCGCTTGCTCTAAAGTTTGCGCATGCGCGGCCTACCTCAGTCCTTCAAGTATTCCTGCGTAAACAAAAGGAAACTTGTAAACTGTATCGCAGGGTGCTGTCTATATGTCCGTGTAACGGACACTACACGATTGAAACCTAAAAAAAAGGTATATTGTTTATATACTGTATACTTTTAATAAATTCAAGCTTCAATTAACGTTAATATTTGTAATTAAAAACTTTAACCTTTCGTTTTAGCAAAGACTATAATAAGAATCACCGCTTGCTCTATTTTCCGTGCGCAGCCAATAACGCTGTCCTTATCTTAATTTTCCATTGAGAAAATTAGAGCGATTAAATAAAACGGCAGTGTACATTACAAACGGGAATCGTGAATTCCGAAAAGAAGTCATTCTAGTCATCAAAAAGCAGAAATATTAAAGCAAGCGGTCCATCTTATTAAAGTCTTTGACATATCTTGCCGTGAAACCAATTTCAGAACATTTAAGTGCTTCCCAAATTGAAAGCATATCAAGATCGATATTTATATATATACTAATGGTTATGCCCCGTCCAAATGACGGAGAAACGAATGACTACAATGTGTTTTGTTAAGAGAGAAAGAAAAGAGACTATTACAATAAAGGCAATGAACGTTTCTTTTCGGTATTTATATTTTGTTCTTTTTAATTGTTTCTGGTCGGCCTTACCCTGGCATATGCATAATAATTGTTACTGTCAAGCTTCTGGTATTAAAACGTAGCGAACAGTTTTGTTGATTTGACTTGTTATTAATAATAGCCTATTAAAAAACAATAATATACTCTCTAAAAGAAAAAAAATACCAAACAATAAAAAGGTAAATAATAAAATAAGCGTAGAAAATAATATTTCAATACATTAAAAACTAAAGTGAGAACGATTTTTTTGGTATATAATTTTTTTTCTTGCTTATTGTATTAATAAAACAGTGTTGAGAATGTTTTCTTCGGTATTTTTTATTTATTTTTAATTGTTTCTGGTCGACCTGACCTTGGCATATGCATAAGAATTGTGGCCTCAAGGACTGGCGTAGTGTGTAAACCGCCGATACATTCCCATTAAGAATACACTGGCGGGCGAATGTATGATGGACAGCCCCCGTAGCGGGTCCGAGGTCCTTTACACTGCCGAGAGGCCACCGGGTCTCGGTGGGGAGGAAGTAATGGAATTTGCAATCCCGTCTCGAGAACCACCCGGTGCCTGGATGCTTGTACCTATAGTATAGGATTTGTTCTACCGGTTGACAGTACAGGTTTACTGGCAAGCCACCACGATAATGATCCTTAGGGGAACCGCAGTGAACGATCGCTGGGCTGCGGAAACCTTCCCCGTTACACGGCACGCCACGCCTTCGGCGTGACGTTGGGTGACTGGAGCCCGGACAGAGATTGCTCAATCCTAAGCGCCGAAAGGCTCGTCCGTTTTTTTTAAGAGACTTTTTAATTCGATATTAAAATGTAGCGAACAGTTGTGTTGACTTGACTTGCTATTAATAATATTAAATTAACAATAATATATTATCTAAACGAAAAAAAAACATTAATACAAAACAATAAAAAAGGTAAATAATGTAAAAAAAAAATAGAGAATAATATTTCAATGCAATAAAAACTAAAGTGAGAAAGATTTTGTCGGTATTTAATTTTTGTTCTTGCTTATTGTATCAATATAACAGTATTGAGAATGTTTCTTTCGGTATTTTGTTTTTATTTTATATTGTTGCTGTCAAGCTTATGGTACCCGGTATTTGAAAGTAATCATTTATGGTCCTAACTTGTTTTTTTATAATTCGTATCATTTAATTTATAGAGTGTATAAAGTCGCCTAATAAAGGATATTCTCAATAGCGACGTAAATCCATTAAATAATAAAAACATGTGGTTACTTTTGCTTAAAAAGATAATGCAAACATCAATAATGAAAAAAGAAAATAATTTGATAGACATTACGTCATACGCTAGTAATTTTTAAAAAGTAAACCATTGAAACTCTCCAAGCCAAATTGCAGTGCGAAACTTTTAAAAAAGGTCTCGCCACATTAAAAAACAACAGCAGAATTGGGATAACCCGAAAAGAACCTCGCGTTCAACATAGTGAATCTCGCGTTCAATATGGTAAATGAACGGAAACGGCCATTTGCTATTTACGGTTATATTTATTTGTATAGCTGGATATACTTTTTTTTATTTATAAAATTAATTCATTTATGATTTTAAGTCATAAAATAAAATTCTCTATTTGAGGACGTTTCCAATTTATACATTTAACTTTTGGCCCTATGAGGCTTAGGCGCCTATAGGGGACAAACATATATATATATATATAAATATATAAATAAATAATTAAATAAATATATAAACAAACAAACTCACCGTAATTATATATATTGATGATATATATTGATGATTGATGGTTATATTTAGGATTGAAGAGTTTTTTAAGGAAAAGTACTCACAGTTTTCTAACCAAAAAAAAAACAAAATTCAAACTCACAGTTTCGAATCTCATCAAGCCTGACTAGCTTGATCTTACTGCCACCTAATTAGATATGGATCTTTTTTTTTAGTGGAGACATGTGGTGAGGGCATTGTGTGACCAGTACGATGCACAAGTTTTTGCGCGTTCCACTCTAAGCGTGCGTGCCTCGCAAGGTGGAGACTCTCCCAACGGACAGTCTATGCTTATCAATTACTGACTTTTTTATTAAGTGGATATTGTTACGAAAGTAGTTTTATTTCCATAATTATATTGGTTCTATTATTATTAACTAAAGTTAAAAAGAAATAATCTTAAACCCGAAATGTTTCCGTGTTAGGAATAAAACATGTATATGTCTAGACACTACGTCATAGCATTAAAATGCGTCATACGCACGAGGGTTGGAGATCGTTAGTCAGTTCTAGCTTGGGCGCTATTGTGTGAGGACTGTTCTTGACCACTTTCTTAAAAGATACGTTAAAACGGCTTAATACTATATAAAAGAATATCAACTGATTTACGTTTCATCCTATACTATTGGTACCTGTATTCTGTGTTGCTGTTATATTTATGATTTCAACTTGTTGGAATAAAATTGTGTTTAACATATTCAAACAGGATTGTGGATTTCCTCTATATTAAGGTATAGTTACCTAATTCATTTAATAAGAATTTTAAAGCACATCCTACAAGCCAAATAAATATCAAATCTACTACAATAACACCAATACTAATTCTTATACAACCTTGTTGGATCCAAGAGGGATGTGAATCAAAAGAATGTATAAATATTACATTTCTAAATATATTATTATACGCCAGTAGCTGATTTCGTACGTGACAATATGGTTAAGATTATGTCCCCTTTGCTTAAAAGATATAGGAGATGGATTTCACTATTTACTCCAATGTGTGCACTTCAATGCCCAACGAAAAATGTATCTAAAAAAATATTACTATAACAGACCTAATGTAGAAAAATGTCGAAACTGCTTAATTCTAGTTCTCAAAAAGAACTTAAAAAAACTAAGCATATTTTCAAAAATATTAGTATCTGCTTTTAAAAAATGAAAAAAAGGTTAGAAACGTTTAAGTATTTTAACATGTTGGTTTGTCACTATGTTAATGATAGATAGTCGTGGAAGTAATGTACGGTAATATACAAAGCCGCAAGAAAAATTGTGAATGATTTCTTAAATGTTCGTTCTCACTATGTTAATGCTGTGCAGGTCTAATGAAAGTGATGTACCTGTATGTCTATGTTAGTAAATAAAGTTGTTGTTATTTTCTCCCCCCTCCCCACCAAATTGTATTATAAACTAAATTATCCCCCCTTAATTTTCTTTTAGGATACCTTTAATTAATAAATTTTTGATTACCTTCATTTTTATTACTAATATTTGTGTTACTATTATTGTTCAATCTTATTATTCACAAATGCTATAGTTTTCTTATGTTTTTGACTATGCCTTTATTGTACCAATGTACTATGTGGCAAATAAATATTGTTCATTGTGGCAGAAATTTTACCTAGGGTTTCGTCGGAGTTATGGCACACGGTATATGTTTAATGGATGCAAGTAGCTTTCATCATTTATTAGAGGGGACGTCCATTAATTACGTCAACAATTTTTATGCGACTTTTACCTCCCCCCTCCCCCTTGTCAACAACTGTCAAACTTTCAGAGACCCCCCCTATATAATTACGTCAACAATTGGTTACTCCCCCCCCCTCAAAACAAGTAACACAATTTTAGACGCTTGCTTTTATGTTTAAAATAGATTTAAAACGGAAAGGTCTATACTATAATTAATTGTAATACATTTTAAAACTTGTTAAAAATATTTCTAATTGACTATAATTCTCATATGTTTACTATTGTTATTTTCTTATACATATATTTAATCATGTCTAATTCTACGTTTTACTAAAATAGCTATTGGTACAATGTTAATTGTCATAGTTTAGGGTAAATTGTGCACCAGTTGTAAATTAGCCTTCTATTTTAACTAGGGATGTTAACCGAAAACCGGAATACCGGATTCCGGTTTTGAAAACCAAAAACCGGTTTTGATTTTCAAAACCGGATTTCGGTTTCTTGGTTTGGAGGTAGGCCTAATTATTATTTCAAGTAGCACAACCATTTTTTTTTTTGGTTTTGATGGAAATATTTTTAATAAATAATGTTGGATTCACAAAAAACAATTCTTGAAATGCCTTGCTAACACTATTTAATTTTAGTCTTAGATATTGTGTTTCTTTTTTTTTCCAAATACCAACTATGGCTTGCGATAAAAACAACATCAAACCAAAAGTTAAATTACAGTTACAATCTTTTGTGTCAGAAAATTTTGAAAAAACGTCTTTAACAATGACTTGTTGTAAACTATGTTCCCAACAGATAAGCAGGAGAGATGGCAGTACCACTGGATTGCGTACGCATCTGCGTGCTAAGCATCCTGGATTAACATCGCCATCCTCTTCATATGCTTTTTAATAGCATGGTCAACGATAATCGCAAATTTGATTAGGGCCTATCACTATTGAAAGCTATTATCGGTTTTAATCAATTAGCCCAGATTTTTTTAGTTCTAAAGAATTTTATGGTAAAGCGTACAAAATCATATTGTATTCAAAGAAATCAACCTCTTGAATGTCCTGCAAACACTAATTAAATTTGAACTATTTTTATCCGGCCTGTAACTTGTGACATTGCGCGAGAAGGGGATGGGAAAGGGGGGGGGAGAAACCAAAATCCGGGTTTAAACCGGTTTTATAGAAACAAAAACCGGTTTTTAAGAAAAACCGGTTTTAACATACCAAATTTTAAGTATTTGGTTACTATTCCTTCTTACATTATTGTCCACTTACATACACACATTATACACAAGGTAATTGCCACCCACTCCTTCCAATACTGGCGACGCCACTGATACTAATACATTTTTATCTCATTAAATTTTAGTTAAATTCAAAACATAACTTGCTTGGCATCAATAGAATACAATTTTCATACATTAATTTATTTAAAGGGAGATTATTAGCTCATTTACTTTGCATTTATGTTTGCATTATGTCTTTTTTAAAAATAAAATAATAGACGGCATACAATTTATAATTTTAAAAGTAAACAAATTAATTTATTAAAAGGATGTTTAAAAAATTATATAACTGTTATATGACAAAACATTTTATATTTAAATTTTTAAACACTACATTAACTACTCTGTTTGTATGAGTAATAGCACAACAATTTATAAAATGTTATTGGATAAAGGTTGATTATCTGAATTGTATCAGAGCCTTTTGGCTGTTGATTATCTGAATTGTATCAGAGCCTTTTGGCTCATTCAAAGGAATGAGTGGAATAGTTAGTAAAATATAAAAGCGTCCAACACTCAATTGTGGGTTGAGTCTCTTTAAGTTACAGGTTTTCCGGGTTTGTCCAGGCAACCCATTGTATGCCCGAGTGCCTATCATGGAGAAAAGTACTTACATGCATTTGTTTTTCCATATGATAAAAGAAAAGTATTTTTGTCCTTATGTTTATCTGAGCATTGTAACAGATTGTTATTGTGATGTATTTCTAAGTTAAAATTGTATGTCTTGTGTATTACTACAACTTTACTCTTTGTCGGTGTTTGGTAAGTGGAACCGACATTGAGACCCCTGATATATTTAGCTATTTATCCTAGATCATTATATCCGTTTTCTTGCATTTAAAAAAATGGCTCTATGCTGTTTTATGGTTTGTGCTGCTCAGTGTTAAAAGCGTTCTGAGCTTACATTATGTTTGTTGGTAGCGCTTTTTAAATGAAATTATTATCATTATTATTTATCTATAAACCAACATAAGAATAATCTAGACAAAGCTAATGAAAACAACAATTTTAATTCAATACAAGTTTGAAAATAAAAGAGACGAGATGGAGAGAGAGAGAGAGAGAGACGGGTGATAGGGGAGAAAGGGGGATAGGGATGGTGAGAGAGTTACACTAGAATTATATAATTACAAATTCAGATGCCAAGAAATTTTTCGTGGGAATTTATTCGAAACATATTTTTTTTGTCAGAATAAATGAAAATGAGAGCCTTTTGGCTAAGATGATCGCTTCTCGGCCTTTTGGCTAAGTTCGATCACTCTGTCTTCCTCACACAATGTGTAGATCTTCTCCGCCTTGTGCGATTAGATTTTTCACAACTGTGTAGGAGGTCTGAGTTACCCCACCCCCCGAGCTACGGCTCTCAAAAACTATACGATGCCTAGTAGGCCCAAAGGAGGGGCAAGGAGATCAAACTCCGCCGCTCCTCCTACCGGAAATAAAAAGAGTAAAAAGTACTAGCACAAGAATGTAAGAAAGTATAAACGGAACAACTATGTAAAATAAAACGAATGAACGAAATGAACGAACGGAACAATAAAAGAAATAAACAGAATGAGTGGGATGAATAGCTATAAGTTTATTCTTTCCTCATGAAATGTCTTCTATTCTTTAGTTTTGTAAATTTAAATAAATGTCTTCTATCCTTTCTGTCTATGTGAAACAAATATTTAAATATTTGGCAATTGTTTATGTACATATCACTGAATAAACTTTGTGGAAAATCCTAAAAAAAAAAAAAAAAGAAACAAAAAAAATAAAAAAAATAAAAAAGAGTAAAAAGCCCAATCAGGCTGAGATATTATAAGATAATTTCCCGCAACTTCCAGAAATTAATATCGTATAAACCATTGAAATTAAAATGAAAATTTTTCTCTCTCCTTGCGTCCTCTATCAACCTCGGCATCCAATTGGATGAAACAATCACTTGTTGCCAACTTTACATGACGCAGTGTTTTCAGAACTGTGGAAAATATCAGCTTGTTCAAAATTTCAAGTTTTTTTTTTTCTGGAGGTGTACAGTACGCGTCAAGGGGAAATAACACAAAAACCAACTAAGTTGAGCACGCTAGAGTTATCTCCTCCAACCCTATAATGTAAACGTAACTCCAAACTGACGTTCTTCTGATAAAACTGTTCTCTATAGTGGTTAAGAGTTTTTTCCTCATCATATAAAGTAAATTGCTGGAGAGAAAACAGAATCTGGTGCTGTAAACAGGAGAAGGGTTAATGATTAAACCATAACGTCAAACTGGCACTAAAGGGAGAAGGGTGACGGGTGAGCTGTGGGTTCATGGAGAGGAGGTATCTCGGTGCATGCTATTTTTAGATTCCCTCCCTTACGAAACATTTTTTAAAATGGAAGAGAGGGTTAATTGAAAGAAAAAAAAATTCATATGATGCATTGCATGGTCAGTTGAATTGACTTGATGGTTAATCACATATGAAGGTGGGGCTTAAGGGGGTTGGCGATTCTTCAGAAAGAAACCAACATGTCTGGGTCGGGAGGGAAAAAAATAGCTAACAACTTAAAAACAAATATTTCAGATATGGGCACTAGGGAAAGGGGAAGCTGAGGAAGACTTGATATGCCAGATTTTTTGCCAGTCTCTGGCCAACATGACAAGATCAATTAGGGTCAAACATATCATCAATGTCTTAGCTGGCCAGATATGAATATGTATTCAATGTGTCGCTTACCTCTGGCTCAGGAGTAAACAAAAAACAACAACAAACACTAACTCTAGAGATGCGCATCTTTACATGAACAGCATTAGCAGCGTTTAGGAGCCGGCGTGCTGTCAAAGGCTGTATGTAAAGCAATTGACATCTCGCTGTTCATTGACCAGTTTGTTTGAGTGTTCAACAAATTAAGGTTGGCCTGTTTTGTGTTGTGCATGACCTCTGTCTATTTATTTCTGGTGTTCGAGTTTAAATTGTTTTGTTTCCGGTCTAACAACAGCGGACGTTATATAAAGGCCTAGCAATTTACGTTGCTGTCATGCTTTTCAAATATTGTTGTTATTATTGTTGAAATTTCGTAAAAAAAAAAGTTAAGTAACATAATGTACTGGTCAGACCAAACTGATCATAGGACCGGTGAAGCAGCGTTCACCAGTTTCTGTGGCCATGACATACTAGGGGATTGTGTGGCCAGCACAATACCCAGCCGCCTTTACTTTACCCCAACTAAAGTCGGGTACCCAACAAAGCTGGATAGACTCAGGGACACCAGGATTCGAACATGGTACGCCAGTCGAAAGCACTAGTGCTAGGCCATCGTGTAGGCCTACCATGAAATTTCCTATTACTATTTAATTTTATTGAATAGATCTTGTAAGTTTTTTTTTCAGAAATAGCATCTATGTCGGTGCTCACTAAATATTCTACATTCAAACTGGTAATGAGCCGAAGTTAATCTTTTGCACAGGCACTCAAAAATATAATCCAAACTTTGGTGTAGTTCAGCGCGCAATCATCAATAAATACATTTACTTCGATAACGTCTGATTTAATATTAGCTAGAAATGGCTGGACACAATAAGAAGTACCTTGGAGTGCACTCAATGGGCTTTATGCATAAGTATTTCCGGGTCACGTGATCACACCAGGAAGTGTTTTTTTTTAATGGTGAAATTATAAGAAGTTTTCGTAGTGTGATCCAATTCCGACGTTAAATCTTCATAAAAGAAAAATAAACTATGCTTACATCGATATCCACTGATAGATACAAACTTCCTTAATACATGGCATGCCAAAAGAAGGCAAAATAACAGAGTATATTATGTTCCAAACACTTCGTAGACGAAGACTGAGACTTCCTTGTTTCAACCTTTCACTAATTTCACTGATCACTGCCTGTCACTGGTAGGCCTAAGCGACGGTAAGTGTAGGCTACTTGCCATTGGTTTAGATAAAATGATTTCATAAAATCATTCGCTTAGGCAATTTTTATGTGTGATTAGCTAATGCAACTCATTAATTGACAATTAACCAAGACCAACGTAATGTTATAA
Organism: Anisus vortex; assembly: GCA_949126835.1. Taxonomy (NCBI): domain Eukaryota; kingdom Metazoa; phylum Mollusca; class Gastropoda; family Planorbidae; genus Anisus; species Anisus vortex. The sequence continues at coordinate 15,162,654 of OX421493.1, forward strand.
ACTATAATAAACGGCTTGTAGTGTAGGCCTACACATACTTCATATAAGCTTACTACATACGTAGTTAGGCCTACATAGCCTAGGCCTACACTACACTTATTCATATTGCCTACATAATGATAATGAGTAGGGTATTTTAATTAATATTAATTATAATGCATCCAATACGATATTTGCTATCTGCTAGGCTAATGTTAAGCTAAATAAATTAATATTTATATATAGGCCTATTATCAATATATATATTTATAGGTTATGCGGTTATGCCCATATTGGCTATATTAAATTATTTAAATTAGGCTTAGGCATGAGTGCCGCATGAGCTTAGTCTTTAGGCTAAGTATGCTAATTTAAGGTAATCATTAAGCCTACTACATTTAAGCCTACAATATAGTTATAGGTTAGGCTAACTATATGCCTATCATATTGTAGGCCCATGTATAATTCCATATATTGATTAGGCCTAGACATATGATATGACCTGTGTAGCCTAACTATAGTCTGGGTAGTATTAGTATTATAGGCTTAGCCCAGACTAGAACTGGGGCTAGTGCATTGCCTTGGATGAACATTAGACACATCCCTGTGCATAGACCTATTATTCATATTATAATTAAAATAAGTAATCCTCATATACTCATATAAGTATAAGACCCTATTGTTACGAGTAGATTTATTTCCATATTATATTGGTTCTGTTATTATTAACTTAAGTTAAAATGAAATAATCTTAAACCCGAAATGTTTCCGTGTTAGGAATAAAACATGCATATGTCTAGACACTACGTCATAGCGATAAAATACGTCATATGCACGAGGGTGGAATACCGTTTAGTTTAGTTCTAGTTTGGGCGCTAATGTGTGAGGACTGTTTTTGACCACTTTCTTAAAGATAGGATTACGGCTTAACTCATTATAGAAGAATCTCAACTGATTAAGTTTCATTATATAATACTGGTACATGTATTCTGTGGTATTGTTATATTTTATCATCTCAACTGGTTGGAATAAAATTGTGTTCAATTTCAAACAGGATTGTGGATTTCCTATATATTAAGGTACAGTTTATCTAAATCACTTTATACACAAAAGATTCATATCGCGACGAGTCAAATAAACATCAAATCTAATTCAATAACATCAATATAAATTCTTATACAACCTTGTGAGATCCAAGATGGATATGAATCAAAATAATATATAATAATACATTACTAAAAATATCATCTAACGTCAGTAGCTGATTTCGCACGTGACAAAAGATTGGGGGCTCAAGTCCTGGATCTAAAGTTTGTATGTATAAGAAATTGAGAATATACAACTGTTTTAGTGAAAACGATTTACAACAAATATTTATTCAAATTCTGTCTACGTGGGAGGCACTGTCTGTGTTCGGACATACTGTTTTCAGCTTTGTACACAATCATCTTTAAAATTTATCTTCTACAAATATTAAGTGGTGTAAAAATATTTCAAAGGACTTTATAAAAGGTAAAGTTGAAATTTTTTATCTTCTATTTACGTCATTAATATAAAACATGGCGGAAGCTAATCTTACGTTGGAGCAATTGAATATTTTTGCTATCACGTCAGAACAGTTAACTAGCATGTCACTAACCCAGTTAAAAGAGATGGCAAACTCTCTGGGAATAGACATTACTGAAGTTACACCAGTTAGGAGTAAATTGATTCAAGATATTAAGGACTGTTTGAAAAGACATGGTAGAATGCTTGAAGAAAATACTATGAATAATGAAGAATCAGTGGTTCTCAATGTATCAGAAACCCTGAAAACAGACATAAATAACCATGATATTAAAATGAATGTGAATGAACTAAGTGCGGACATGAAATTCCAGTTAGAAATGAAGAAGTTAGAAATTCAAGTACAATTAGAGGGTAAAAGAATAGAAGCAGAGAAAGAGAAGGAATTGGAAAAAGAAAGAATCGCTAGTAATGAAAGGATTGAATTGGCAAAGTCTCGTTCGTCAACTCATACGATTCAGGAAACAAATAATGTGGAACTATATAAGTTTAAAAAGCATGTCCCAAGCATGGAGAACATAGAGATTGATGAGTTCTTTATGGTCTTCGAAAGAAACTCGATCGATTATAAATTTCCTGAAGATAAGAAAGCAGTACTTTTACGTTCAGCTCTAACAAAAGGCAAGGCTCTAGATGTTGTATTGAATTTGACTCCAGAGGAATGCAATGATTATGAACTAATAAAGAGCAGAGTACTATTGAGTTATGTTCTAACTCCAGAAAAGTATCGAAAGTTATATCGTGAGTACAAGAAGGAACCAGAAGTTTCACATGTTGACTTCCTGAGATTAGAGAAAAAGTATTTTGATCGATGGTTACGTTCTAAGAATGTGAATAAAGATTATGAGAAACTATATAATCTCATACTGATGGAGGATTTTACTGAGAAGATTCGCACTGATATAAAAGTTCATTTGGCTGATCGTGGTATTGAAATAGCAGAACAAGCAGCAGTTAAGGCCGATGAATACGTCATTATTCACCCGCATAGCCATTATGTTCAAAATGACAGAACAAGTTTGAGGACTCAAAACAGTAATACAGAGAGGAAGTTAAGATCGACAGAGGATAAAAGTAAACAAAAAGCCGATAAACAAGAGAATTCAAGTTTTGTACAAAAGAGAATTACCTGTACATTCTGTAAGAAAGATGGACATATAAAAGAGAATTGTTGGAGTCTACATAAAGAGAAAAGACCCATTAAAAACAAGAACAACGTGGTTTTATCACACATCGCCGTACAAACTGAAACTCACATAAATAAAACTGCCCACAAAAGAATTAAAGCTGAAAGAGAGACATCTGATGTTAGTCATGAGGAGATGGCGAAACACGCATGTCCAAGTTGCTCAAAGTCGGAAAAAGTCTTTGAAATGAAGACCGAGGCTATTGAACATTCTAGTTTCAACTCCAAAGGGAGTGTGACAGATGAACAATCAGTAAATAAAACGTTTACTTATGGAGGCAGTAGTGTAGCAAGAAACTCAGTAGGCAGAGAACTACCCGAGTGCATGCTATCGGATGTTAGCGAGGGCTATGTGTCACCTATAGATAATCAAGCTAGAGAACGGAAGATTAAAATTCTACGTGACTCCGGTGCTGATATATCTCTACTGTTGAAGAATACTGTACCAACGTCGAAATTGACTCATACAGGCCAGTATGCCTTGATCAGTACTATGGCTGGAACACTTACGGCACCGTTACATCGTATACAGTTGAAGAGTAATTACTTCACTGGATCTGTTATTGTTGGGATAGTGAAGAAATTTCCCTACAGAGGCATTTCATTACTTTTAGGAAGTGACATTGCCAAAAATCAGGTACATCCTGTACTTAAAGAAACTAAAGACTCTGTTCAGTGTAGGAATACTGAAAATTCAGTATGTGTTATCACCAGAGCTATGGAGAAACAGCAGATGACTAATGAATCGACAAAGAAACCAGAACCAACACCAGAGATTGACTTGCAAGCAACCTTCATGGCGGATGTTCTGGGTGGTCACTCAAGTCATACTGATCAAAATAATTTGTCGCCTAGACAACTACTCATTCTTGCTCAAGGCAAAGATCCAGAGATTGGGAAGCTAAAAGAGGAAGCAAAGAATGAAGGAGAGTTAGAAACAATGGCCGCAGGTTATTACCTGAGGGACGAGTTGTTGATGAGGAAATGGAGAGGGAAAGAAAACGACGATGAAACATGCAGCGAAGTACATCAAATCGTGGTACCCAATGTATACCGCAAGGACATACTACATATGGCCCATGATTCACCGTATGCTGGTCACCTAGGGATACAGAAAACCTTCGACAGGATTCTTCCATATTTCTTCTGGCCTGGCCTACGTCGTGACGTCACATCGTTTTGCAGATCATGTCATGTCTGCCAGATGGTCGGCAAGCCGAATCAGACCATTCCGGTAGCTCCTCTACGACCCATACCAGCATTCTCAGAACCTTTCAGTCACATCATTATAGACTGCGTCGGTCCGTTGCCTAAAACTAAGGCTGGCCACCAGTATCTGTTCACTATAATGTGTTCGGCAACGAGATTTCCAGAGGCTATTCCTCTACGTAGCATCAATGCCGACAAAATATCTGATGCACTTATCGGATTCTTCACCCGATATGGTCTTCCGAAAACCGTGCAGTCAGATCAAGGTTCAAATTTCACATCGAAGTTATTTCGCCAAGTCTTAGAACGGCTGGGTATTCGTCATGCAGTATCGAGTGCATATCATCCACAGAGTCAAGGCGCACTGGAACGATACCACCAAACATTGAAGAATATGCTCCGTACTTTCTGTTTCGAGCATAACGACGACTGGGATCGTGGTATTCCCTTCGCACTCTTCGCAACCAGAGAGGCTGTACAAGAATCTCTTGGTTTCAGTCCCTTTGAACTGGTATTCGGACACACAGTTCGTGGACCACTAAAGCTGTTACAAGAGACATGGTTGTCATCCACTGAAGACACTGGTCTACTGACATACGTGGAAAATTTTAAAAATAGACTGTATAATGCATTAAAAGTTGTCAGATCTAATCTTTTGCAGGCACAAGACAAGATGAAGGTCTATTATGACGTCAACGCAAGAACCCGTATCTTCCAACCTGGTGATAGAGTTCTCATGCTGACGCCACTGTCTGGTCAACCCCTGAGTGCCAAGTTTACAGGACCCTACGAGGTTATGGCTAAGCTTAGTGAGGTTAACTATCTTGTAAAGACCCCTGATAGACGGAAATCGCAACGAGTGTGCCATATCAATATGTTGAAACCATACATTACCAGAGAAGAACAAAAAGTTGTTGCCTCGGTAAACACTGTTATTAAAGTCGGGAATAATTCACCCGAAATTGAGCGTGAAGTGGCAGAAAGCAAACTGCAAAATACAAAGGCTCTAAAAAAACTAAATGAAAAATTGGCACATTTACCTGATTGCGAACAATCCGCTATCAAAGGTCTAATTAATGAAAATATCCATTTATTTGGAGATGTACCTAGTAGAACTAGTGTGGTTAAGCATGATGTTATTTTAAATGAAAATACTAAAGCTATTAAACAACATCCATACAGGTCAAATCCTATCCAGTTAGAATGCATCCGTAAAGAGGTTCGCTACATGCTTGACAATGACATTATTACACCTAGTAGTAGTGACTGGTCTTCCCCTTGCGTATTGGTACCTAAAGCCGATGGATCCATGAGGTTTTGTGTGGACTACCGTAAGGTAAACAAAGTGACAAAAACTGATTCCTATCCAATACCAAGAATCGACGATCTAATAGATCAAGTGAGTAATGCTAAGTTTGTGACGAAAATTGACCTATTGACGGCGTATTTTCAGATTCCACTGACTGAAAGGGCTCAGGAGATATCATCGTTTGTAACCCCTGACGGACTGTACAAATTTAAGGTCATGCCCTTTGGTATGGTTAATGCACCCTCTACTTTTCAACGGTTAATAAATACCATTACTCAGGACATTCCTAAATGTCACGCATACCTCGATGATATTGTTGTTTTTAGTGACGATTTTAAATCTCATTTAGATCAACTACATTTGTTATTTACGAAATTGACTCATGCTAATCTCACCATAAACTTGACTAAGAGTCAGTTCTGCCATGCAACCATCGAGTATCTAGGTCACATAGTGGGAAATGGTTTGGTAAAACCATTAAATGCAAAGGTTAAGGCTATTCGTGAGTTCCCTGTTCCTGAAACCTGTAAACAACTCCGTAGTTTTCTCGGGATGGCGGGGTACTACCGTCGGTTCTGTCAAAATTTCTCAACCATTGCATGTCCATTAACAAATCTATTAAAGAAGAATTGCACTTTCAAATGGTCTAATGAATGCCACCAGGCCTTTGATAAATTAAAAGATGTTCTTTCTGAGGCACCTGTATTAGTAACACCCAATTACAGTAAACCCTTTAAAATTACCGTTGACGCGTGTGATACAGGGATGGGAGCGGTCATTTCCCAAAAGGGTGATGATTCACTGGAACACCCGATTAGTTTTTACTCTCAAAAATTTGATAAGCATCAAAGAAACTATAGTGTGATAGAAAAGGAACTTTTAGGATTAATCCTGGCATTGAAACATTTTGATTTTTATATCAATGGTTCTCCATATCCAATTGATATTTTAACTGATCATAACCCTTTAGTTTTCCTTTCCAGGGTTAAACAGAACCAAAGAATTATTCGCTGGAGCTTATTTCTCCAAGCATATAATTTAAATGTGGTATATTTACCAGGTAAACAAAATGTGGTTGCTGACACGTTGTCGCGCATGTAACTGGTAAACCAGAAGATGAAAGTCAGTTTCTCATTAAATGTTTTCTTTTATGTCATTCATTGTATTGATTAACATTTATATTATTGTAAATATGACAATAAATAAACTATGTTTTGAAATATTACAATATGAAACATTACAGAACAAAACTTCAAATTCTACTAGAAACAATCATACGTTGTAAGGTAAAAGGTAACTATTGCATACACCAATTGCACACACACCGGTATTTAACTTGAATACATCCACACTTGTGTTTGTTCAATTGGTTATTGATGTGTTTTGGAAATTGTTTGTTTCTATGTCGTCATGTTATAATTTGGATGTCTTATTTTATGCTATGTAAAAGCTAAATCAGCTGAGATTATAACATTTTTTAAAAATATTCTTGATGTCATAATTGAGACATCATAATAATAATATAATAACTGAAAATCATTAGTTAATGATACAGTGATCGGTTATAAATAAATTAAATTTTCTAAAGAATTATCTATCAATTATTAATCAGTTCCACTTATTTGGGTAATTCATATCAATTCTATGGGAATTGGTTATTGGTGGTGTTACGTCCACAATCCCCTTGTGGCCAGAGCTGTGTAGATCTTGCTGATAATTCTCGTTAGTCCTAGGGGAGACTTTAATTATTAGTATTTATGTTTCAGTATTACACGAACTCTTCTTATAGTCCTGGGCGCAAATTCATTATTTGTATTCCAACATTTCCTCTCTTGTAAATTATGGTAGTAGATAAATCTTATAGTAATGTATACAACACAATAGGATAGTAACTTGACAAAGAAGCTTCAGTGTAACTGTTGTTGATAGTTTATTTCAGGTGGTATGTCCAATATATACAATATATCTATTATGTACAGTTAGAATAAAATAGTGCAAACACAAACGTTCAAAGGAACATCTTTTGAAACTCTCTGTCTTTCAGACAAAACAAATCATTAAATACTATCCGAGTGGTGCAAGGGACAGACCCATTATCAGTAGGGGTGAAAATCATGGTATCATTACAAAACTCATAACAAAAACGATAGGAACTTCCCCTATTAAATAATGAGTCGTTCCCAGACTCTGAGAATTTGAGATCAACACAGAATCCCAGCATTACCTAGAACCTTTCGTTTTCCTACTAAACGTCCTAATATCGCGTGTAGTAAGAAAAGAGAGAGAGAGGAGAATAAACATTGCGTGTTCCAATTCTTGGAAAAACAATATACATGACACGCCCCCACCCAATGAAAGAAATAATGTACCATAATTACCCAAGTAATACTCAACATGGTACATTTTTCGTACTTAACACTATCGTTTTAATAACCAACAATCAATGGAAGATTATTAGACAATTTAAGCAAACATGGCTCACTGGCACAACTAAATTATAAAAAGTGTCACTACCCAATGGTAATTGTGATTATAACGTGATGGACAAATATTTCACCGTTAGTATTAATATTAACTAATGTCTCAACAAGTACAAATAATTCAAAAATATTCTAGTCATTCTTATTTTAACTATGTACAGTTGTGTGGATTTCCACCAAAAATTTGCAAAAAGTTTTAATCTATTAAACAAATATAACATTGCTCAAACTCTTGTCAATTTCCAACAGTTTACTTCTAATATACAACCCAAAAGATAAGTAATACATAACTCGAATCAAACTATAGGTTACTTCCCCTTTAAATTACAGTGTCAACTTGACATTAACAGGGTGCATACCTAAGATGATGATACTTCCCCTTTTCTCAAATATGAGGAGAAAATACGCTCTAGTTACGATTACTACAGTAATCTCAATATTAAAATGTAATCCACTATTATGCGTTTTTGGCAAATTTGAAAGTTTAATATAAAAGATTGTTCAGGGTTGAATGAGTGCTCACCTTTAGGTACCTTTGTTTCCCTCCATTCCCGGATATATGGAATATATAACAACCTATATACAACATAGTGAATATACACTAGTTTTTTCCCATTCTATTGCCATGATATAACAATTTAGCAATAGATTTCCAATATTATCTATTAATTTATACCAATTAAGATTACATCTCTTTCTAAGATAAAAATTGTACATATTATTATTTAGTTCCATTCATTAACTAAAATAAAAACAAGATAATAAATCAACTAGCTCAAAGTTTTCCCACTTAATTGCATGTGATGACAATTACTTTTATCCATCCATATCAAGTAAATACGTGCATATTATATATTTATTGCATCATGCATCAACATTTAAATGGAATTTCTTTTCCATAATCAAATGAATTTAAAATATATCAGAACATCAATATTATACATGATTATAAGAATTATTAATACTTTCAAAAGACTTGACTTCTGTATGATACAAGTATTCTATAGGTATTCCATAATCAAAATTCAAACGAATGATAGGTTATCATGACACATTCTTAATGAATAAATGAGATGATCTGAAAAAGAAGTATGGGGTTATTCAGTCAATCATGTAGCACCCGAGATAGAGTATCAGCTGTGACGTTGTCCCTACCCCTCAGGTGTTTTATGTTTAAGTCATAGGCTTGGAGGAATAAGCTCCATCTAACAAGCCTCTGGTTTTGCTTGACCCTGGAGAGAAAAGTCAGAGGGTTGTGGTCGGTCAGTATTTCTATCGGGCACCCAGAGCTGTTTACATAGAAATCAAACTGTTTTAACGCTAGGATCAACCCTAAAAGTTCCTTCTCACTTGTATTATAATTACGTTCATGGATATTGAATTTCTGTGAGTGGTAGCACACCGGGTGCTCCTCTCCGTGGTCATCCTGCTGAGTCAGCACCGCTCCCATCCCAGTATCGCACGCGTCTACTGCAATTTTAAAGGGTCTATCAAAACGCGGGGTCACCAAAATAGGTGCCCTGGATAATCTTAACTTCAACTCATCAAACGCCTTTTGGCACTTGTCAGACCAAACAAAGCGATTGTTCTTCTTTAGTAGGTCAGTTAAGGGGCAAGCTACCGTAGAAAAGTCCTGGCAAAACTTACGATAATACCCGGCCATTCCAAGGTAACTACGGAGTTGTTTCCTTGTCTGTGGCACTGGGACATTCTGAATAGCTTCTATTTTAGCATTTACTGGTTTAACCTTTCCACCACCCACTACATGTCCAAGATACTCGATAGTGGCATGTCCAAACTGACTCTTAGCCAGGTTTATTGTCAAATTGGCGTTATTCAGTCGTTCAAACAAGTGTCGTAGTTGACTGACATGTGTCTTGAAATCTGTACTATACACCACTATGTCGTCGAGGTAGGCATTACACTGGAAGATACCGCGAGTGAGGGTGTTTATAAGCCTTTGAAACGTCGCAGGGGCATTACGGAGTCCGAATGGCATGACCTTATACCTGTAAAGTCCGTCAGGTGTCACAAACGCGGATACTTCCTGTGCCCGTGGCGTCAAAGGAATCTGAAAGTACGCGGAGAGAAGATCAATTTTTGTCACATACGTCGCATCACCTATCTTATCAATGAGGTCATCAATACGAGGAATGGGATACGAGTCAGTCTTTGTCAAATTATTTAATTTCCTAAAGTCTGTACAAAACCGCAATGTGTTGTCGGCTTTTGGTACCAACACACAGGGTGAAGACCATTCGCTATCACATTCTTCCACTATGTCATTTTCTAACATATACTTCACCTCTGCTCTAATATGTTCAAGTCTGATGGGGTTAACTCTATATGGATGCTGTTTAATTGGCCTGGCACCCTCAGTTAATACTACATCGTGTTCTATTAGATGTGTCCTCCTGGGAACATCTGTAAACAGTGACTTATATTCATGTACCAGCTCAATAATCTTCTCCTTATCTTCTACCGGAAGATGTTCTAGCCTTGTATCTAAACTCTTAAGGGCATCTGTATTATTAAGTTTACTTTCTGCAAACTTATATTCTATCCTAGATAAATCCGTCGGGACCCTAGCTAATGAAATCATGGGGACCTCCCGTGGTTTACTCTTTTCCCTGGAAACATAGGGCTTAAGCAAATTAATATGGCATACCCTCTGCTTTTGTCTCCGGTCAGGAGTCTTTATCAAATAATTGACCTCGCCAAGCTTTGACTCTATCTCATAGGGTCCACTAAACTTTGCACTTAAAGGCTGATTTTGCAAAGGTAGAAACACAAGAACTTTGTCACCTGGTGCAAAAGTTCTAGCTGTAGCTTTACGGTCATAGTTCTGTCTCATACGCTCCTGCATCTGTGGAAAATGAATCTTCACATGGTTAAAAGCATGATAAAGCCTATTTTTAAATTTATCTACATATGACAAAAGTCCAATCGGTTCACTGTCCGTTAGCCAAGTTTCATGTAGAAGTTTCAACGGACCTCTGACTGAGTGTCCATACACAAGTTCGAATGGGCTAAACCCCAGGGATTCCTGAGTGGCCTCCCTTGCAGCGAACAGTACATAAGGCACACCCTTATCCCAGTCTTTCTCGTTTTCATAACAGTACTTTTTAAGCATCGATTTTAATGTCTGATGAAACCTTTCCAGAGCTCCCTGGCTCTCAGGATGATAGGCACTTGATAGCCTATGGCTTATCCCTAATTGTTCCATGACTTGTTTGAAAATGTTCGAAGTAAAGTTAGTCCCCTGGTCGGACTGTACTGTCTTCGGTAGGCCATAACGTGTGAAAAAATTTGTCAGGGCGTCTACCACCTTCACTGTTGTTATGTTCCGCAACGGAATGGCTTCCGGGAAGCGAGTGGATGAACACATGACTGTGAGCAGGTATTGAAAACCGGCTTTTGTTTTCGGCAACGGGCCCACGCAATCAATGAGTATATGACTGAATGGTTCGTCGAACGCTGGTATCGGCTGGAGTGGAGCGACAGGAATTCGTTGGTTAGGACGTCCTACCATTTGGCATACGTGGCAAGTCTTGCAGTATTGTTCGACATCTCTTCTCAGTCCTGGCCAGTAGAAGTAGGGGAGGATACGGTGGTGCGTTTTTCGGACTCCCATGTGACCAGCGAAAGGAAGATCATGCGCCATACGCAGTATATCTTGACGATAGCACTTAGGTATTACAATCTGGTGAATACTGTCCCACTCGTTTGTACCTGAGTTGAGCGGTTTCGACTTTCTCATCAACACTTCATCTTTTATGTAGAAACATTCCGCCATTGCATCTGCAGTCTTTTCATCAACAGCTTTCATTCTGAGTTGCATTATTACTTCGTCATTCAATTGTTCTTTCACCAATTTCTGCTTTGGTGACAAAATGTTATCGTTCTCGGTTGCATCACCAGTTGTTAGTTCAGCAAAGAACGTAGCACTTAAATCGATGTCAGGTGTTTCTGTTATCACTGTTTCATTCGCATGTGTGTCTTTAGAACAGACAAGCACATCTTTCGTTGCACTACACGGCGTAGCAGGAGTCTTTACCGACTTCTTTTTCTGCATTGCTCTTGTCAGTGCACATGTTGGGCGTTCATTGGCAGGACGTAGGTTTTTGTCCTCCGCCATCTTTGTCTCCAACACTTTAACCATGGGCTCGACAGTGACTCTGCCGCCCATAATGTCATTTCCTAATATCATGGAAACGCCTTTGACGGGTAGTGCGCGCCACACTCCCACTACGATGTTACCTGTAAAAATATCCGACTCGAGTTTTATTCTGTGCAGTGGAGCTTCCACAGCCTCCATACTAGCACCTCTCAGCACAACAGACTCACCGGTACTGGTGGCATCTGTTAACGGCACACTGCCCTCCAGGATCACGCTGACAGCAGAACCCGTGTCACGTAATATCTGTATTTTCTTCTTGCTGAGTACATCGACTTCTGTCGACACTGTCCCCTCGTAGACAAAGGGTCGAAAATCGGATAGGTCGTCCTCTTCCGGGACTTCAGGAACCATCTGTTCCTCACGGCCTTCTGAAAGCATAATAGATTGAGTACAGCTATTCTCTTTTACCTTAGATAGACTGTTCTCAAAAACCATCGACTCCACAACTATGGGCGATGCCGGCCGCATTTCTTTTGAGTTTCTTGACCCTGTGTTGCACACTTCTTCTGTCTGCTTGCTATCTTTCTGCACTCTGGCACAGTGTAGAATAGCACCTTGCTTCTTGGTAAGGATCCAACAATCTTTCTTCATGTGGCCCTCTTTCTTGCAATTGAAACATACCACCTTTGCTTTATTTACATCTGTCTGCTTCCTGAAATGAACTAAGTTACTATTATTATTTACACCACTGTTCTTATTATTGTTTTCACTTGTCTCTTTTGGTTTACTAGCCTCCTTGGGCTCTGGTTTGTGCACTTTGGGTTTGTCAGCATAATATGGCTTTATGCTGGCGTGAATTATGGCATAGTTATCTGCCAATCTAGCAGCTTCATGCACATCTTCAACCCCTCGGTCTGAGATGTGGGTTTTAATATCCACTCGAATACAATCATTGAATTCCTCAAACAATATTAGGTTCTTGAGTTTATCAAACTCACTTACATTCTGTGACCTTAGCCACTGTTCTAACATTTTCTCCTTTTGTCTCAAAAAGTCTACATGAGTTTGATCATATGCCTTCTTTCTGTCTCTAAATAGCTTTCTATATTTTTCTGGTGTCAGGGAATAACTTTTTAGCACCCTATCTTTGATTACTTCATAGTCATTTATTTCCTCGGGTGTTAAACTCAACACTACGTCCAATGCTTTTCCTTTGTTGAGAGTTGACCTTAACAATAAAGCCATCTTATCATCAGGGAACTGATAATCTACAGCTATCCTCTCAAAAAGCAAAAAGAAATCTTGAACATCTTCTTCTCTGAATATAGGCAAGTGTTGCTTCATTGCGCTAATATCCATACCATTGCTGTCCCTACGATGGTCAGGTCTATTCATGCGTGCCATCTCTATCCTTTCTCTGCTTTCAGTTTCTATCCTAATTCTTTCATTTTCTATCCTAAATCTTTCCAATTCCATTCTCTTCATAGCTAATTGGAATTTTAGGTTTTCACTCAACCCTTCATCTTCATCATTGTTTGATGGTCTAGATGACATATTTCTTACCTCGTCTCCGTGGGCAATTACCTCGCCCCCACTGGGAGCTACATAACCTTCATTGATATCGTTCTGTCCCACTTCAACTACACTACCAGTGTTCATGGCATTCTGCCCGTTCAAACATGTCATAATTTCTTTGGTCAAACGATTACGATTAGGTCTTGCCTGTCCTGCCTCAATCCCAAAGGACTCAGCTAATTCTTTTAGTTCAGCAAATGACATGGCATTAAGTTCCTCACTTGATATATTCGAAGCCATAGTATAGCGTTCGAAATATTTGTTATAGTAGAGTAGTATATATTGTATAATAAAATATAAAGTTCCAACTTACGATTTGTCCAGAAATTTGCACAATATAATATTAAACACTTCGTGGAATCTTCACACTTCCCAAGGAATAAAAACGCAAACCAGTTCTCTCCTCTTTTTAAAAAGAATAGTTTCACAGTCCTGAAAACGAAACACAAATATGCCGCTCTCAGTACTACTAATGTCACAAAATATTTATAGGTCAGGAAAAAATATAACTCAAATTTTCCAGACGAGATCAACAAATTTTTTTTCAATCCTAGATCAGGAAAAGTAGAACTCAAATCTACCGAACGAGACTACCAAATCTTGTCAATCCTAGGTCAGGAAAAGTAGAACTCAAATATACCGGGCGAGACCACCAAATTTTGTTACGTCCACAATCCCCTTGTGGCCAGAGCTGTGTAGATCTTGCTGATAATTCTCGTTAGTCCTAGGGGAGACTTTAATTATTAGTATTTATGTTTCAGTATTACACGAACTCTTCTTATAGTCCTGGGCGCAAATTCATTATTTGTATTCCAACATTTCCTCTCTTGTAAATTATGGTAGTAGATAAATCTTATAGTAATGTATACAACACAATAGGATAGTAACTTGACAAAGAAGCTTCAGTGTAACTGTTGTTGATAGTTTATTTCAGGTGGTATGTCCAATATATACAATATATCTATTATGTACAGTTAGAATAAAATAGTGCAAACACAAACGTTCAAAGGAACATCTTTTGAAACTCTCTGTCTTTCAGACAAAACAAATCATTAAATACTATCCGAGTGGTGCAAGGGACAGACCCATTATCAGTAGGGGTGAAAATCATGGTATCATTACAAAACTCATAACAAAAACGATAGGAACTTCCCCTATTAAATAATGAGTCGTTCCCAGACTCTGAGAATTTGAGATCAACACAGAATCCCAGCATTACCTAGAACCTTTCGTTTTCCTACTAAACGTCCTAATATCGCGTGTAGTAAGAAAAGAGAGAGAGAGGAGAATAAACATTGCGTGTTCCAATTCTTGGAAAAACAATATACATGACAGTGGTAATAGTTTTATGGTCAACGTTGTACACACAATAATCATAATTGTAAATATTAATTGATAAATAAATGTTTAATTAATAATCATTGATAGAATAATGTGATAAGGGATTCCATAATAGCAACTTTGTTATTAAGGGAATATGTAATATATGGTTCATTTTAATCTTAAAAAGATTGTCCAATAGTCAATTAAATCTTACGAATAGTTTGGGAATTCGGTTCATTTTATGGGTACTCTACAAAGAATTCCATACTTAACGCTGTCTGTAATTCCTTTGTGTCTTAAGGGGGGGCGAGTGTTACGAGTAGATTTATTTCCATATTATATTGGTTCTGTTATTATTAACTAAAGTTAAAATGAAATAATCTTAAACCCGAAATGTTTCCGTGTTAGGAATAAAACATGCATATGTCTAGACACTACGTCATAGCGATAAAATACGTCATATGCACGAGGGTGGAATACCGTTTAGTTTAGTTCTAGTTTGGGCGCTAATGTGTGAGGACTGTTTTTGACCACTTTCTTAAAGATAGGATTACGGCTTAACTCATTATAGAAGAATCTCAACTGATTAAGTTTCATTATATAATACTGGTACATGTATTCTGTGGTATTGTTATATTTTATCATCTCAACTGGTTGGAATAAAATTGTGTTCAATTTCAAACAGGATTGTGGATTTCCTATATATTAAGGTACAGTTTATCTAAATCACTTTATACACAAAAGATTCATATCGCGACGAGTCAAATAAACATCAAATCTAAATCAATAACATCAATATAAATTCTTATACAACCTTGTGAGATCCAAGATGGATATGAATCAAAATAATATATAATAATACATTACTAAAAATATCATCTAACGTCAGTAGCTGATTTCGCACGTGACACTATATTATTAATAATATACATTATGGATTAGACTTAAGGCAAGCACTATTATTATATTACTATGATATGATAAAGATCTAATATATATATACATTTATAATTGATATTATTATTTAATAATATATTATTAACCTCATAAATACTTACAAATATTAATATAGTGTAGGTTTCGATGTAGGCATCTCAGTCAATGGGATATAAATATTAATAGATATAGGTCTATATAGGACTAATCAATAGGCCTTCTATGTACAGAATGAATCCATAAAATCAATAAAAGTAAATAAAGAATTGAGCAGTATTTTTGCAATTACTGTGTATTTTATACTTGTGTGTTTAACCTGAATTGATTTTTAGATGGGAAGGGGATGCACAAGAAGTTTCAATCAATTAAAATGGTTATACTGATGGGGGAATGATGGAATTACTTGGAATCATCAACCATAGAAAAATGACTGATTATATTGAATGTTTAATTAAATTAATATTAATGTGTTTTTTCTTCAACCTTACATGTTAATGTTAAATGAGTACCAGTACACTAACCCCTCTCCATTACTGTTTATCTTCTTCCATATAGTTAAGTAGGATATTTCTTATAATTTATATAGTGGTCAACTAAAAACTGGAGCTTTTCCTAGTCATTTTCATCACATACCATTGACCCATAAGCATAATTAAATAGACATATTATGAATTTTGGTAATTTGTTTTTCTTTTAGTGTAAAATTTGGTTGATTATGCTTATTTTGAATGGATCTAAAATTATTTACACTAATGAAATGAAATAGCTAACTAAATTTTATTTACTTCCATTGCATTTCTATAATAATAATCAAGATACATACGTTCAATGTTTAGGTATGATTATATGTTTTATAATTTTATGTAATTTTATTTTATAACTAATATATTGAAAACTATGTACTGATACTGTAGTAAATTTTAAAAAGTGAACATTCATGATTTAGCCTAAATATTAATATGTTGTTTTATAAAAGTATTTTTTTTCTATTTAGACTGCATGTATCAATCAATGGAAACAAAATGTCCATGGGGATCATCTAATACAAAATGATGTTAGCTGCCAGACATGAGAAAAAGTCCTGCATCAGTTGTTGACATTGACACTGCTTAATTAAAGAAAATGTAACCATCTGCTGTTGAAGGAGACTGTGTTTCAATTGCATCCAGTAAAGGATAGTCAATGATGTATTTTGCAAGGAAGATGTGCTGACATTAGCCTTTGATTCTTTAAATGTATTAAATAAAATAAAAACATAGAAAAATATTTTATGAAAATATTTTCTGTTTCTTTTTTTTATAGTTTTGTAAGTTAAAATATAAATATATATTCATATAATTAGCAATTAAACATAAATTACAACAAAATATGTGATGAAATTAAATATAGAATTTATTTTTAGCAGTAGACTGATGTCATGTATAGAGGTGGGTGGCCTAAGTGTGCAACATATGAAATTCCTTTTCCTCTAGGATTATACTGCAGCTAAACGTCCAACATTGTACTGCAACAAGCTGTCTTCATCCACCCTGCCTTGACATTCTGCTTCAATTACCTGTTTGCAATGGGGGGAAAAACAAGTAACATTTAACATGTCATAAATAATAATATTATATTTATATATATTTTTTTATTAATTCAATAGGCTTAAAGTAAAGTAATTGTTGCACCAAATTGATCCATAGGTCAGATGAAGCAGCATTCAACAGTTTATGTGACCATGGCATACTAATTGATTGTGTGGCCTGCACTATCCAGAACCTCCTTTACTTTACCCTATACATATAGTTATAGCATTTTTATATGAATTGAAGCATAATTCAAATGTTGAAGTTGAAGGGAGGAATATTTTTTTACATGAAAAAATATTAATTAACTAAAAAAATATATATCACATAGCCTAGGCCTATATCTACAGAATAAAAAAGTCATTTAGTTTTAGTTTTATATCATATTAATATATAGGTCTACATAGCCACCATACCAAAATGTTTATTGGACTTCATCCTACAATATAATCCTAAAATACTACCATAGGCCTATAGTCTATAAGGCTACTAGCATCAAGCTTTACATTTGTATTTTCAATAGTTTTAATTTTATGTCGTTTAAAAGACTGTTATGAGACTATTCAAAGCAGTGGTGCTGATAGATCTATAGCCAAACTATAGCCTATATATACCAGCTGCAGTATGCCAATGAATCTGGACTAATTAATAATAGGATTAATTATATCTTATCATATGCCTATATAAACTATATAGGCTAGACTATAGGATAGGACTATAATATAGTAAATGGGGGATATACTATCCTATCAATGACAATTAAATTAAACCTACAATGTGTCACGAAATGTGACCAAAAAAACCCCACTAATCCGAAAGTCTAAATCATCATACCAGACTAAATGACTCAAATATGATGATTAGGGCCTATAGGGCTAAATAATTTCATCAAATGAAATAAAGTAAGTCCCCATAGGTCGGCCTTAAATCAGTTTATTTTCATGTAGGCTATGCCTACAATTTACTTTACTTTACACTTTAGTTAAGTCCTTACGTTAACTAAACTGTCAACTTTCTCTTCTTATCTTGTACAATTTTAATGGAACTTAATAAAAATAAGGAAGACAAAGCCTTAAAAGTAATGTAATACCTACTTTTCCTTAATTGTCGAGTAGGCCTATGCTGTTCACATTTTGTGCAGACCTTTTCTTCAATGTTGCTTCCATACTATTCATACATATATGGTAATTATACCATTACAAGTCGTACTCTGTAGACCTATATAGGCCTACTTCGATGTCGATAGTGTCGACTGTCGCTTCGCAAGTCATCACCCAATAGGCCTAAATCTCTCCATGATTAAACATAGCTTGGCTTTTAAAAACCATGTTCATGTGGATATGTTATAATCTCACCCATGTGCAGTGTTTAAGACATCTGTGCTGTTATATAATGTCTCTAATATCAATGTTTTTAATAAGCATTGATGCAGATAAAATAGAGGCGAAAGACGCCATTATTGTTATGTTTTGGGGGTATCACGTGACCAAGCTGCTATCGCTAAGGACTTGTGAATAAAGCCCATTGAATCTGTGGCACCTTCTATATGGAACAGCTTGACTCAAACACTGAGAGAATCTGAGACAAAAGAGTCCATTATAAAGAGCTTATAGACCTTTCTCTTGCTTAGTGGTTGTGTGCCTTAAATACCAATACAACATCACTGCAATTTATTCCAAGAGCGCACTGAGCATGCTCAATTCAATAGCACGGATACAAGCTCAATGATTGTCAAGACTAGAGCCCCTTTCGTACTGACGATTATGATTAATAACTGTTTAGATCCCTTGAGGTTGTTTGCGCTGAATGTAAGGTGACTGAAGATGTCAAATAGGAGTATTGTTGGCATCCATTAGTCTCGTGAGACGACGCTATTTATCGTTCCCTTGGGGGTATGTGTGCTCATAGCCTTGCAGCTTCTGCTGTGGCTGTACAAGCCCACACGCGAGTGACAGTCCCTGTTGCACGTCTGGCACAAGAAGACAGAATTGGTCGTGGGCTGGTCTCTTCTTTTCCTTCTGGTGCGCTTCTCGTCAGCGAGCCGTTACAGGTTTATTTCTCCTGCTTCCAGTCTGGAGGTCAGCGCTCGCCTCCAACTGGACCTGTTCTTGGCAAGTTCCTCCCAGCTGTTTATGTCCATGGCTAGGGCTTCCATGTCTCTCTTGCAGACATCCCTAAAACGGAGGTGGGGCCGGCCTGCAGTCCTCTTTCCTCTGGCTAGTTCAGAGTATATGATGTCTTTGGGTATTCTGCCATCGTCCATCCTACACACATGTCCCAACCATCTGAGCCGGCGTTGGTGGATCAGAGCAGGCATGCTTGGCATCCCAGCCTGCTGCAGCACCTCGTTGTTCGTGATCTCCTGCCAGGAGATTCTGAGTATGCGTCGGAGGCAGCGCATGTGAAAAGCAGTCAATCTCTTCTCTTGTCTAGAGTATAGGGTCCAGGTTTCGCTGGCATAGAGTAGAGTGCTTAACACACATGCACGGTACACTGCAACCTTGGTTCTTATGGTCAGCTTTTTGTTGTTCCACACTCTGTGTGATAGTCTGGCCAGTGTTGTGGAGGCCTTGCAGATCCTTGTGTTGAGCTCTGCATCTAGAGATAGGTTGCTAGTGATGGTGGAGCCAAGGTATGTGTAATGCTCCACAGCCTCAAGTTCGCTGTCGTTGATGGTAATTTCGGGAGAATCAGCTTCCTGGGCCACGAAATACCGACGAGTCTCCTTCATGGAACACGGTGGCGTTCGACTGGCGATCCTAAGGTTCTGGGTTCGAACCTGGTGCAGGCCTGCTTCACCAACCCTATGATTTCTAGCATCCTTACAACAATACGTCTATTACTTTCTCAAACATTAAATCTTACTTCTACCATCTCCACAAGTCTATTTCTTTCTCAACCATTAAATCTTACTTCTGGTATCTCTACAAGTTACGATTTTTGTTTATTTGTTTTCTCAATGTGTTCAGATGTTCCAAGTGCTTTGTCTAAATCCCACTTTACCTGTTGAAATAATGTAACAGCAAACAACATGACAGGTCGTTATTGAAGAATTTCTGTAAGTAGCTCAACAATTTATAGTTATTTGTGGAAACAGGATTGTTTCGGTAGATAGACGTGTCTGGAGGCTAAATTTAGATTTAATTTATTGAAAATGAAAGTTTAAAAAAAAGTTTACTTTTCGTTCTTAAAAAAAAAAAAAAAAAAAAAATTGTTTGCCAGAAGTGGAGAATTGTTTTGTGGACGTTTAATTAAGCGATTTCACTATAATATTATTATAATTTCCTAAAAACAACCCGGACACGCCTTCTGGCTCTTACGTCAAGGGCGTAACGATGCTTAGGTGCGGCTCAAGGGTGTGCACACCAAGATCCTGTCAGAGCACCGAGAAGGCGTGCCGCATAAGATAGGCAGTGGCGTAGCCAGGGTTTGACGCTAGGGGGAGCGAAATTTTAGGAAAAAGGCCCCGCCTTTAGCAATTTTTCCAGATTAATAGAATAACTAAGAATTCATACGTATCAAATATGACAAGAATACCCTGTGCCTCAGGATACACACACTGTATAATAGTGCAGTTTTTATTTAACCATTCACGATTCTTTTTCTAGCAGCTAATAGTGGTGGGAATTTATGCAAACTTGATTGCATCTACTGCTCATTTTCGGGATGAACATCAAATATCGAAAAGTATTTATAGAAAATCCTTTATTGAATGAGGAGAACTGACTGTTGAAGACAATGGTTCTGTATGACTTGGCGACACGTTTCAGTGAGTTAAACTTCCATTTACAAAATTACGAGACTGGGTCCAAAAGCACTTGAAGTGTTGGGCAACTGGAATGGATTTGCATTGAAACTGGGCATATATTTCCGTGAATTCAATTTCAAAACATTTAACTTTTCCCCTAATTTAAGGTAAATTAAGATAGATGAGCATTTTCAAAAGTACACTAGCTATATTAAAACAATTAACTCGTTTGGTAGCACTAGCATCAAATTTGGAGAATTCAATTGAAGGGAGATAATTAAACCGTTTACTTTACATTAATATTTCTAATATGTTTCTTTTTTGTTTCCTTTAAAAATAAATTAATTGCTTACAATTTATAACTCTAAAATGATCAAATTACACAAGATAGTTGAACATTATATAAATCTTTTATGACTAAAGAATATACATGTACATTTTAAAACATTAGAATAACTACCCAGAGTGTATGATTATTAGGTATCTCTTTCTCATATTTGCAATTGCAAAAAAATTCATTATTCTGAATTAAAATAATATGAGCAAAACTCAGTTATATTTCAATTATGTTGAGATGAAACATGAAGAACATTATATCTAGTATTAGAATAACAACTTGACAACTAAATTTAAAAGTTGATAACTATTAATGTGTAAGTCACGTAATGAAATTTTGTCTTAGCTATGAATGGATTTTTTTTTAAAAAGCTGATAATGACAAACAGGTACATTTTTTATTAAATATAACACGCTTTAATGATTTTCTCTAATACGCTCCTTTTATTTTGGTCTGGGTCTCGCTACGGCACTAAATAAATTGTCTTATAAAAATAATATAGTTGATCAGTTTGACTTTCAAGCTGTTGGCACGCTGAATGATTCAAAATGATTGTAATAAATTAACTTGTTGAAATGCAACTTAAATTAAACAATTAGAGACAGCATAAATTGTGCTTTGTGGCTTGTTAAAATTATTAATTACATATTTTTTTTACCAATTCCGAAAAGGCCCTTTTTGTTTGAAAATGGTCGTAGGGGGAGCGGCCGCTCCCCCTGCTCCCCCCTCCTGGCTACGCTACTGAAGATAGGGTACGGTCTCCGCAGTCACAAGCACTACGCTATTTCTCCCCACCTGCGGAATTCCCTATCGGATCATTATCGTGGTGGCTCGCCCCGTATACCTACACTGATGCACTGTCGCCCGGTATCACACGTTCCAGACTTTCGGTCTGAAAATGCAGGCACCAGGGTGAGACGGACCGCTGCACACATTGCGTCCTGTCCACCGAGGCTCGGAGACTCTCGGCGGTGTAATGAGATCTCGGACGCGCGGCAGGGGCTGTCCCCCACGCGTTAGCCCATCGGTGTGCTCTTGAAGCAAGCGTATCGCTTGTTTCCACACTTCGTCCACGCTAACGCCCATAGGTTAAAATTTAGCTTGCATAATGAGTTTCATTGGCTGCAATAGGGCGACGAACTATGTGGTTGATCCGAGAGTAGAGTTCCTTTTCTGAATGTCCATTTGGACTGAATAGATATAAAGATTTCTATAATAAAGTTTATAGTTGCATAAAGATAATTGTGAGCTGTTATATCAAGATATGTAGAATATAAAAGTGAATTTTTTTCTAATTACGTCTCATTACATTGGTTAATTTAAAGACACGTGACCTCATTGTCTCATATTTTGCCTTTGCGATCTCGCTTCCGGCATATGTCCCTAGCTGAGTGGTTAGCGAATGCGACTGCCATGAGGGCGACCTGGGTTCGTTTCTCCGCCGATAACTTTTTATTTTTTCTTTTTCTACTTAAAAAAAAAATTCCATTAATATTAATTATATTTTTTAAGGTTATAAAGAATTTCTGGACTTTAAGATTCCTTAAAAGTTTTCAGTAAATAATAATTATCTTAAAAATAATTTTTCCCCGCGCATATATATATATATATATTCTAATACTACACTTTATGTAAATGGAAATTACATCGAAATACACACACACACACAAGACTACAAGAAAAACACACACACAAAAAGACAACAACACACAAACAAAAACAAAACAACAACAGTCTTAAATTTTCAAACTTATATACTACACAAATAACACGCAAAGACCTTTCTCTTTTACAAATGCAAAAAAATAAGTTTCGACAACTTGACATTCAAACGTTAATTTAATACTAGGTGGTCTCCCCCTTTTGATCTGGTTTCAATAGCAACCAGACCCATCTTCCCGGCGTCTTCCTACCTGCCCAGCCAACAGTGACTCCTCTCGAGGGCATTCCTATTCCTGAAATATGTGAAGAAATGAAAAAAAAAACATTGTGTCAGGATTGCCTTTAGAATTGTGGATGTTATGATAAGGGGAAGCTATTGCTTACTCAAATTTTTACCAGCAAAAACACTTTCTACAGTTAGGATTTGGAGTACGCAGAATTCTCTGTATAAAGTAAGACATTAAAGTTTCCCTGATGGCAGTTTCATTGGCCACTATATAGATAGTTGGGATTGTGTTGCCAGTTCACAGAGCCATCTCTCCTTTACCATAACGGGTGGCAGGTATCCATAAAAAAATCCTTTACCGGGTTTTGCAAGGTGGCCGAATGATAGACTTGAGACTTTTGGAATACTTCCACAATGTGCATGAAACACTAGCGCATGACGACAACATGATTTACCATAAACAGCCCAATGACACCAAAGTTCATTATACAAGAAGTATGTGTAAAGATAGATACAACTATTGTAAACTCTGTCAGGAAAAGCATTTATTATACCAAAGAGAATTCGTGTCGTTTAAAAAAAAATAAAAAAAATACGTATTTTTAAAAGTAATTAATGCCATTTTTGTAACCGACATTTCAAATGTAACCACCATCATTTTTGTAATTGACTTTTCAAATGTATTCAATTATTACACTGCTCTTAAAAATGAATAGTCATTAGGCCTACCATTATTAGTATTATTATGCCAAATTTGTATAGATGTACACTTTCTCTAAAGTTTCTGTAAGAAAAATTATTAGTAAAAACACTAAAAATACTATACCATTTTGGTCTGTACTGTTTATATTATTTTTCTATTCTTAACTTTACTCTGTTCTACAGAAAGAATAAATATCTCAATATATTATATCCCTTTACTTAAATATGTTTATGATTTATCTCCCCTTTATCTGCTGCGCAACTCGAGGAATTCGTTCACTCATCGACCCGACCTCCCATCCTCCTCCCCCTCCTCCCCTCACCACCACCCCGCTTCTACCTGCAACCACCTTACTGTCAATCGAATGACCTTGGTAGATTATCACCAGGTAAGTATTCGGTGCCCTCCCATGACAGCCAGGTCTCTAACACCTAGGCACACATGTTCCCCAAACAGTTTGGCACGGAAACAGAAAAATAAAAACCTTCAAAGAAACGATTCCGGCCACATGTGGCTCCTCGGTGTGGCTCAGATGAAGAAAGCAGAAATACGTTTCGGAAAGTATGAAGTTCAATTTTATGATGCACGCTGTGATTGGCCCTCTGCTGAGTCGTCACGCACAGATACAACATTCACACACAGATTCAACATTCACACACAGATACTGCAATTACGTTCAGATAGGCCTACAACATTCATGTAAAGATACAAAATTCATGTATAGAGTATAGATACATTCATAAAAAGATACGACATTCACGTAGGCCTACATATACAAGATTCACATTTATATTAAACATTCAAGTACATATACAACATTCAATCTGCACACTGCTGTTCGAAAAGGCCTTTGAAGGTCTGACAGTTTTGACACAAATAACACGTAGACACACATTAGTGGAATAAAACCAAAAAGGTAATTCAATATTGTATTTCTAAAAAATAATCAAAGAACGTCTATAAACATTAAATAATAAAATTTTAAACATTATAGATAATATAATACTGATCATAGCAGCGTTCTCCGTCACCAGTCTCTGTGGCCACGGCACACTATGATGATGATTGTGCATCGCTTGCGAATAGGACCATCCTTTGTCAGCGTCATATATGAAATGACAATGGATTGACAAGGATGACTTGCGCGTGAATTGGATTTAAGTGAGGAAGTGTTGCGCAGCATCAGGCTCACTCTCTCGTCCAGGCCCCACTTTCTCCAGTGGCAAGACTTAGTCAGGACGACTGGAGTAGAGACTGTGTGCAGTGAATGACCAGGGCATTCTACGTGTCATGCCATGCTCTATGCGTGCCACCATACATTGCTGGGATAGCCTTTCAGCCCGTTGATCAGCTAGTGATTCCTCCGCGCTGTCGTTCGAGTTCCAGACTTCACATGCATAGGAGACAAGCCTGATTCACCAGGGTTTTAAGGTTACCATCATCTGGTTTAGCAGGCCAGTCGAAGCCGTTTCCCGGGATGTGGCCTCTGCGCATGCAAACTACTTGGAGCCACAGATGAGCGCTGGCACACTATACGGAAGTGTGGCCAGCACAATGCCCAGACGCCTTTACTTTACCCCAACTAATGCCAGGTACCCATCAGAGCTGGGTAGGCTCAGGTACACCCTTCATTCTCTGGGAAAACATTCTAGCCTTCACCAGGATTTGAACCCGCAACCTTCAGAACGCCAATCTAATGCGCACCTTGCCATTATCCTCTATTCACTCGTTGCAAAAAGTGAAATCTCAATTCTACTAGACTGGGCATTTGGAATTGGAGCTTTAAGTGAGATTAAATTTCAAGATATTAAATACTTTTATTTTCTTCTGAATATTTTTTCATTTGCAAAGACAGTTTTCTTATAAAGCAATGTCATAAGTCTTTCCACGGAGTTTAAATGATAAATCTAAATAGGAGATTGTTATTTGAACAATATGTAGCTGGTACTATGGAAACAAAAAATATAAAAGAAAAGAAAAGCAACAGCTTTAAAAAACAACAGTGGGGGCTCGTCCTGACCTTTAGTTTAGCTTATGCAATTAACCAACTTACACACACACACACACAATGTGGCGCATATACGCTGGCAACGACAGAAGGGGCTCGTCACGTGACTCAAATAGGACAAACGAATCACGTGATCTTGAAGCTTTCCTTTGGATTGCTTTAAAACTTCCAATGACATGCATTCACAACCTGCATTCACCATTTTTTTCTCTTCATGAACTTTTTTTTTGTCTTGTTTATTATGGAATGCCAGACATTAGGTCAGGTATTCTAACAGCGTGACATTGGCACAGAGATTTGTTAAGGTATGCATTCATATTGGTAGTAAGATTACTCTAGCACAAGGTAAGAAGCGAGTAAAGCAAGAAATTCTACTTTTGGCTATTCGTTCTATCTACAAGTGAGCCAGTAAAGTATTCGTTCAGATCCAACAATCCAATGATCTCAGTCAAGAATTCATATATTTCCCTGTAGTCGTGCTATGTGGACATGCAGGCTTGAAATTTGGACTTGCGGTCTTGAAATGTGGACACAGATTTGAAATGCGAACTTGCATGCTTAAAATGCGGATTTGCGGTCTTGAAATGTGGACTTATAGGTTTGAAATGTGGACTTGCGGTCTTGAAATGTGGACACAGGTTTGAAATGCGAACTTGCATGCTTAAAATGCGGATTTGCGGTCTTGAAATGTGGACTTGTAGGCTTAAAATGTGAACTTGCGTTCTTGAAATGTGGACTTTCAGGCTTGAAATGCGAACTTACATGCTTGAAATGTGTACTTGCAGGTTTAAAATGCGGTCTTGTCGCCTTGAAATGTGGAATTGCAGGCTTGAAATGTTGATTTGCAAGCTTGATATAGTCATTATAGTGTCACCTAATCTTGATATATTGACTTAAAGTCTCGAAATATGGACATCGAGTCTGACCATGTTGATATCAATCCTAGAAATATTGACACCAGCTGCCTAATTTGTTATTTTTACCATAACCCGTTTTAATTTGTTTTCACTTTCGGTACTAATATAGTTACTAAGACCACGAGAATATTTAAATAAATGGTGCCACCTGTACCGGAATCCTTTTCAATGTCTTTATTCTTTACATCTTTTTCTTTAAAACAAACAGATTTTGGGGACTTCAAAGGAAAGAAGTTCAGCTTCAAGAAAAACGTCCTATCCCATAATTTTCATCAATACGTTAGTGCAAAGATATAAAAGACTTTTACCTTTGACGGTGCATTGTCATTTAAAAGGCAGGATCGCGACAGAAAAACTATAGACAAACTACAAACAAACTAAGGAAACACTACGGGCACACTACAGACACACCCACCACGGACACACTACGGACACACTGTGGAAGACACATCAGAAATACTATAGTTGTTGTTGTTTGAAGTTACTCTGTTCTCTTGTATTCTTTCTGTGAAACAAACAACAAAGTTAGTTGTGTTTAATCTAGGGCCTAGGGTGATTGTACTTGAGTCTGGGTGGAAGAAACAAGACAAATTTAATGAGCCTTCTTCTCTAGTGTTTGCCTTCGTTTCAATCAAAGGTTTTGGAGGGTTAAGCACGCAAGCCGTAGGTTGCCGTCCCCTTCTGTATAGAAATATAAGAAATATGAATTAACCGTGAGCAACTAATAAGTAACTATTTCCTCACTAATCTTTGAAATATTATAATACTATAGTTGAGGGGCCGGCAACATTAGGCACTCGTGCCAGACTTGGCACGCCGACAGGGCCCTCATAAGCCTATGTAGCGCCCAGGGCAAAAGTTTCAGCCACGCCCCCTCCTTGCATACTGTAATTGCTTTGTTTAGTGAATGCACTTAGATAATTATGATGATTAATTTCTGGTATGAACTTAAGTTATAATTGCCGCCCCCTCTGCCCTCCCCTATGTGAGGGCACTGCACGCAGATGGACTTTCATTGGCACGGGGAAGAGGCCTTAAAGGTATATTCAAATTTAGTGCTACAGCAGGATGGCCCTTTAGGCTGTTGGCGCGCTGAGTGAATTAGAAATCATACTTTGGCACACTGTTATGAAAAGGTTGCCGACCCCTGTGTGACTAGAGGACAGAAGGGCAAAGAGTAAAGTAGTAAAAATACATAAGGCGTTAAATTCTAATTTAGAAATACAACACAAATACAACCTGTTGCAATGCTCAGATAAACATGACAAAAACACTTTTTGTATGCCTTATGCGAGAACAAATGCATATAAATACGCTATCTTCTCGAGTGGCATTCGGGCATGGAATGGGTTACCTGAACAAATCAGAAAAACCAGTAACATATCATCATCTAAGTCATTAATAAAAAATGCAAGCTAGACTCGGACCACGGATGAACGCAGGACGCAATAATGTTCTTTATAGAATGAGCGTCTGTTATATAAAAGATAAAATAAGACTACTGAATCAAATGTAGAAACGGTTTAAATTAAAGGGAGATAATAAACCAGTTTTATTTGCGCTGATGTTTCTAATGTGTTTCTTTTTTTATATATAAAAGAATATATTGCTTTTAATTTATAAATTTAAAATTATCTAACTGTAAAACATATTTAAAAATTATATAAATATATATAATGTCATATAAATTATATGACTAAAGAATATATAAGTATATTTTTAAAAAATACATTAACTACCCAGTTTTTATGATTACTACGTATCTATTCAACATTATGATAGTTTATAGAATTAATCAAATGTAATAAATATGCTAATATACATATTACCGGAAATCTCAGTTATGCTGAGATCAAACTAATACAAACCTATCTTGACAACTAAATTCAAATACATAAAACGACTTATCATTTAAACTGAGTGCTAAATGTAATTAATATTTGCAGGTGTTAGATCCTCACCTTGACTAAAATGATTTTATAAAGACAATAAATACCATAAATGTGTACGTTTATTTGATATAAATGAAAATAAAAAGGATGCTAATCACAAACTCGTAAATTTTGTATTAAATATAAAACGCTTAAACGATTTTCTCTATAAATAATTTCTTTTGCTCTTGGCCGTGGTCTTGCTACTGAGTTAAATTAACTGTTCTTTAAAAAGAATATATTTTAAAAAAAAGGTATAATAGAGCAGATTGACTTTTAGTCGGTTGGCACGCTGAATTATTTAGAAATCCTAGTTTGGCACACTGTTAACAAAAGGTTGCCGACCCCTGCTATAGTTTAATACACATAAACGTAAAGATATTTTATAAGAAAACTGGATACATTTTAAATAGCAAAAGATGCGAAACTATTATATCATTAAAAAAAATAACTAAAATAATCTTTGTATAGATATTTATTGCTGAGGCTACACAGACGTTTCCTGTGTGATGCTTGCCTCACAAGAGCTTATCACTGTCCCATTCTTCTATTATGTATTGCCAAAAGCTCAAACAGCACTTATACATTTTACAGACGTTCCTTCTAGATAGAAGATTATGCAGGGCTGCAGGGATCGGTCGGGGCCAGGGGGTAGAACCCGAGACGTGAACTAACCGCTGCATCAGCCGACACTTCATGGATTCATCTGCCATGACCTTGATATGCTTAGTATCCGCCAGATCTTTGAGATCACATGCCTGTTCATGGCTGCACCCAGAACCTTCAAATTAAGAAACTAGAGCATACTGCAAGTGCACTGTAGCATTCGTTGTTTCAAGATGTGTTAATCTCTATCTGTGTTCCAGGAACAACCCGCAGGCATAGAACATCTCTTGTCTCAAAATTTCTGTTGACCAACGAACCAAAGAATCAAAAAAATAAACCTTGTTATGAGCTCTGAGTTTGTGAGCCCCATTTCGGAACGAGAGTTCTATCATCTTCTTCTTATCTTATAAGTTATATCTTATATGAGTTATAACATTGACCTCAAAGGTTCCAAGAGTTCTGTCTCTTTTTTTTCTTTCTGGAAGTATCCAATATTTAGATCTTATAAATACAACATTTTGGTTCAATGTGTCAATGGTGTTTGTTGTATTCACCCAACTATAGTTTCATTGACATGTCCACATCTTGCGTCATCCATGCGTACATGCACACACAGGGTTAGCAAAGCAAATGTAAAAGTTTCCAGTATGATTAAACTCAATGACCTTGACCTACAAATACTATATTTTATTCCTCGGCTTAAAAAAAACAACAAAATTAAAGAAAACTAAAAGCAAGTGGCCAGCGACAGGGTGTAAGGAAACGATAGGGCGAAGTGAGTAGAGTGGGAATGGGGGAAGGGAGGGAGAGGTAAACAGGGCGCGTGGCCCCCCCCCCTTCCCCCGGGCAAATTCTTTATACTTCAAGTGCGTACCTGTTCCATGTGCAACCACTTCTCTACTCCCACCTGCCTACACATACTTGTATTCATTTAAAGATAACCCGAAGTTTAAATGATAAATATGAAAATAAAATAAATATCTTCAATTTTCTTCTATGTATTCTGGTTATCAACTACTATATTGATGAGCCGATTGATACGGTTTCTAAAACAAATAGGTGTTATGAATGGGTAATTGGGGGCGTTACAAATGTAAAAAACAAAACAAAACAACAAACAACTATGTAACAAACAGAAAATAGGGTCTTTCCCTGACATATACCCCTCCCCTCCCTTTTCCATCGCCTCAACTCCAATACACAATCAATACAGATGCTGTATGCTTATTATTAATTTTCCGAAATAAAAAATAAACTATGCGGATATTTATTGTAAAGTAATCGATTCTAATATATTTGGTCTCTTATATTCTTTGAGAAAAACCACATCAACAACAACTATATTAGTATCTGATTTCATTCCACTTCGGCCAATGAAGCCGTAGAAGTCGATTCCAATCAGGATACTGGTAAGGCCTGTCTGATTACTCCTGTCTTTCTTCTAAGTCCGATAGCGGGCCTTGGCGAGAGTTATCTTCATACTGGGCAGACGGAGCAGGAGGAGTTACTTTCCCCTGCTTCTTTTTTCTTCTTCTCTTCTTTTTCTTCTTCTAGCGCTTCTATTGTTGCCAAACATCCGACACAGATGGCGGGGCTTGAAGCTGAGAATCAATTTACTTGTAGATAGAGTTTAGACCTTTAATGGCGGGTCAGATATCTGCTAAGGCCTCACACGGAAAATTAAACGACAAGGGGGAGAAGTGTAGGGGGGGGGGATAGAAACCACAAAAATATTCATGACGAAAGTCTTCAAAACAATTAGGCCGAGACCAAATCTGAGTGGACCTTTCGTATGGTGTGTGAGGACCAATAATTGGCCCCCACCAACCGATTTGTATAAGGTCCACTTTGTCACGCCACGTGTTGTGGTGGTTTACTAATT
Source organism: Anisus vortex (assembly GCA_949126835.1). NCBI lineage: Eukaryota > Metazoa > Mollusca > Gastropoda > Planorbidae > Anisus > Anisus vortex. Next base: position 15,193,925 of record OX421493.1, read on the forward strand.
ATTTAATTAATTTAGAAATTTCAATGACAAGATTACTAGAACATGCAGTTTGAGATTTAGCACACATGGTGGTGGATGTCAGCACATTCAATGGTGGATTCAGCACATTGGATGGTGGATTCAGCACATACAATGGTGGATTCAGCACATTGGATGGTGGATTCAGCACAATCAATGGTGGATTCAACACATTCAATGGTGGATTCAGCACAATCAATGGTGGATTCAGCACAATCAATGGTGGATTCAGCACATTGGATGGTGGATTCAGCACATTGGATGGTGGATTCAGCACATTGGATGGTGGATTCAGCACATTGGATGGTGGATTCAGCACATTGGATGGTGGATTCAGCACATTGGATGGTGGATTCAACACATTGGATGGTGGATTCAGCACATTGGATGGTGGATTCAGCACATTGGATGGTGGATTCAGCACATTGGATGGTGGATTCAGCACATTGGATGGTGGATTCAGCACATTGGATGGTGGATTCAGCACATTGGATGGTGGATTCAGCACATTGGATGGTGGATTCAGCACATTGGATGGTGGATTCAGCACATTGGATGGTGGATTCAACACATTCAATGGTGGATTCAGCACAATCAATGGTGGATTCAACACATTCAATGGTGGATTCAGCACAATCAATGGTGGATTCAGCACAATCAATGGTGGATTCAGCACATTGGATGGTGGATTCAGCACATTGGATGGTGGATTCAGCACATTGGATGGTGGATTCAGCACATTGGATGGTGGATTCAGCACATACAATGGTGGATTCAGCAAAGCAAATTCAATGGTGAACTCAGCAAATTCAATGGTGAACTCAGCAAATTCAATGGTGAACTCAGCAAATTCAATGGTGGATTCAGCACATTCAATGGTGGATTCAACACATTCAATGGTGGATTCAGCACATTCAATAGTGAATTCAGCACATTCAATGTTGGATTCAGCACATTGGATGGTGGATTCAGCACATTCAATGGTGGATGGATCTCGGTACGGTCCATATTAACTTCACATGTTGCGGTGCTGCACTAACTAATGAATGAATCAAGAAACCTTAATGACAAGATTAGAAGAAAATACAATTAGAGAATGAGCATATAAGAACTTGCTGGTTTTAGCTTCTTCAATGGTGGGTTTAGCACCTACAATGTTTTTCCTCTATAAGGTCCACATTAGCTACAAAAGCTAAGATGGTCCACTAATTAGGCAATAAACAAGAAAAAAAACAACAAAAGAATTTCAATTAAGTCTTCTAGATTACACATCTTCTGTTTGGCTTAGTATAGAAAAAAAATAATGTGTCGGCTATTCTTTTGTGTTCCATGGAGTTTTATGTAGGCTATCCTATTCTGAATGTTCTTTAATAAGATACCAACAGTAAGAACTCACATTTGTGTGTATACTTTGGTTGGGTTAGCTTTCTGTTTAGCTTTTGTTTGATTTTAAAAGTCACTTGATCTTTTTACCCCACAAACTTCTACATGTACATACAAATGCACATAGGCTAATAGCCTACACACAGGACCGGCTCTATGGTTTTTGACGCCCTAGACGCAAACAAATACCGCGCCCTTATTAAAGTGCCTTCGGTGGGGAGAAACTTAGTAGTGTTAGGACATACTTCCTATTTCCTAAGACAACTTAAATAAAAAAACCTTCGCCTTTCATTACCTAGTAATTCATCTGCCTTTGCTAGTATAGCGCAGAAGTACTAAACTTTAATTTAGTATATATTTTTAAATCCCCAAATTAAAAAAAAAGTCCTATATATTGCGCCCCCAAAGTTTCGCGCCCTAGGCTGCCGCCTAGGTTGCCTATATGGACAAGCCGACACATATAGTTTGCGTTTTACATTTCTAAGCTTTCGTTTTCAAATTGCTCAACAATTGAACAGTCTTAATTGTGTGACCTTTTGAACTGGGATGATCGTGAACTTCCGGTGAAATTTACCGTCATTTTCGTAAACAAAAACCATGCATTTGGTACTGTTTGACAATTGATTTCAACATCGACAGCCAGTTCTAGTCTTTTAGAAATATACAACGGCTACAAAATTAGTTCTGAGGAATCCGTTTTTAACATCGATAATTGTAGGCAATAATTAATAATCAAAGTGTTAGTCGCATTAGGCTAAATGTAGCTTTTGTTTATAAAATAAGTTAGTCAAGAGTTGCGTCCTTGGTAATTAAAAAAAACACAATGCGGAGATTAATAAAAAAACAACAACACGAAAATTCTTTTGCATCAAGCAATTAGTCTGGGATTATAGATAGGCGATTCTTCAAATCTGACATTCACAATCCCTCGTTTTCTTTTGGCGCCATATTTTGGGAATGAAATCAAATCTAATTCTCTACATATTTTCGTAAAACCAGTAACATAGCACACAGACATGTTTCGAAGAAAATGATTGAGTAAACTGGAAAATGTTATTCTTTTTAACATTTTACGTATGCATAATTGTTAAGACTTGTCAATTAATAACAAAAAGATTTTTAAAGTCTCTATATTGTGTATTGTAAAAATATCAATTAATTGTGTTAGTTGGGAATGCTTTTAAATCCCACTTGGTCAGCAAAATTATTCTAAAGGGCGATACATTCTTACTTCCCTTTCGTAACTCAGCAATTTCTTTTTTGACAAACTACTAAAAGAGTTATTGTTCTTTAAACGGCACGCCTCTCCCGACCCAAGACTTTAATAAACATATGGGCGGAGACAAATACACGTGACCTTTATGTTGTGTAAACTGAAGCCCCGCCTTGACGCTAACGCCATCTGTCATACACGCACAATGGATTTATTATAGCAGTGGTGGTCATAGTAAATTCAATGGCGGATCTAGCACATACTGAGCTGGATCAAGCAGATACAGTGGTGTATTTAGCACATACAGAAGTGGATCTAGCACATACAGTGCTGTATTTAGCACATAAAGTGGTAGATCTAGAAACACGATAATTGAACTAGCTCATACCGTGATAGATCTAACACATACGGTGGTAGTTTTAGTAGATTCATTGGTCTATTTAGCACATTGAATGGTGGATCTAGGAATAACAGTGGTGGATTTAGCTTATACATTGGTGGATTTAGGCACATACAGTGGTGGATGTACATACAGTGATGGAAGTTAAACATTCTTTTGGTGCAACCATGTTATGTTTGGGCATTATAGGTACGACATACAAGAGGAAATAAACCGGCCACAATGTGGACAAGAAACAACACATGAAGAGAACTTCAATCTCCAATAAGAAAAAAGCAGACTAATAATAGTGGCTCAATATACTGATCTAAAAAACAACCTATTAAAACTCATTTTATAATGTAAAGGCGCTCATTCTATACATAAGATTATAAATATTCTATGCACATCCGTGGTTATGTCCAGTCGTGTATATTGCTAAGCGTTTTCAGCGCTGTTAAGGTGTTACTTTTCCTGTCTGGCCACCCTTACTCTAGACAGGGGAAAACTTAAACGACTTCCGGTTCTCGTAACTATGGAAACTGTGACGCATACACATAATTTATTGAACAATTTGTTTGAGAAAGAGTCCCAAGAAAAACACATTCAATATTTCTACAAAAAATAAGCTATTGTGTTGATAAATACGGCTTTCCATTTTTCGTTCATGTCTAACAATGTCTAGTATCATGTAAGAACAACAACAACAATAATAACAATACAATAACAACAAATGATTGACGTAAGTTGATATGTGTCAAGGGCTTCAACGGAAGTACTTTTAAAACTGACGCAGCGCTTCACAAGACTCTGGAGAAGACAGGACAACCAATCAAGAGGCAAAATACATTTTGGGTCAAACGATAACGATACTTTTTTTTATTTCGATTCATACACTATTATGGAGCTCTAGAACAGCCATAATATACAAGAAAATAGCTATACAATACTGTTATGAAATAAAATAAACATTTATGAGGTATGATACAACAGCTATAACATTCGATAGAACAGCTATAACATAAGATAGTACAGCAATAAAATACAAAAAAACAGATATGAGGTACGATAGAACAGCCACGGCATACTAGGTGATTGTGTGGCCAGCACTATGCACAGCCGCCTTTACTTTACCCCAACTAAGGTCAGCAGGTACCCTAGGGCAACTCATTTAGTAATATGGTATATTTGTTATTGATGTTGAGCGTCTAAATTTTAAAATAGTATATATGTTTGTAACTAATAAAAGAAAACTAAGTACATGTAGTGTAATTACCAGAAGAACTAAACTAGGCATACAAATGACTTATCCAGTCCAATCTCTTAGTTATCTTCCCATTCTTACCTTCCCTGACACGGGCAATTAAGTCCCCTTCAAACACCGGCATCGACAAATAGTTGAAAGAACACAACGGTTGTTTCTGAAAAATTTCCATGCAGGTAAGCTAAACACCTGAGTGCAGGTGGGGTTTTAGTAGAACTATGTCATGCTGTTTACAATGAAGGTAATCGTACACGCGTACTAATGACTGGACTGGAACATTAGGATGAGTGTACTTTGCAAGGCTGGGACACAGGTATAAATTATGACATTGAGGATTTAACATTTAAATTATTGTTCAGGCAAGGCTAGGACATCTGTACTAATGACTGACTAAAGTCAAGCTATCCCGTCCGACCAAATTGATCCATATGGCCAGTGAAGCAGCGTTCACCAGTTTCTGCGATCACGGTATTCTAGGGAAGTGTGTGGCCAGCACAATGCCCATCCCCCTTTACTGTACCCCATTTCATATGAGATACCCATCAGAGCTAGGCAGACTTAGGGAACTTGTGCTATCTTTCACCTGGCTCCTTCGGTACGCCAGTCGAACGCGTTACCGTTCTGCCTCCGTGTCCTATGACTCCTATTTTACATCCAAGACTAGAACACATCTACTAATGAGTGACTTGATGATTGTACATCCAAGACTAGAACACATCTACTAATGAGTGATTTGATAATTTGATGATTGTACATTGGCACAACCGACAAATGTTGTAGCACATTTATAATTTGCAGTATGTTATCTATGGTGTCAATTATGTTATTATGTATTGGATTCAGCTACAGCAAAAAAAAACAACAAAAAAAAAAAACAACACAAACTCACATGAATAAAGGCAAATACCAACATTATGTGACCATGTTAATGTTAGTTTTCTTCTCAGGAATGAAGAACTAAAAATTATTCTACGCTAAATAACAATTGTATTTTTTTTGTTGTTGTTGACAGGTCAACACGAGCCCAGAGTAACGAACAAGGCGCCGTTGTACTGCACACCCAGGAACTGGGAGACTTGAGTTCACCAATACATTGTAGCTTGCACATTTTCCCGTCCAGTTTCTGGATGCTCAGCAGACTAGAATTTGGGCCCTGAAGCAGACACCAACCAATAGGCGAAGTTTTTTTCTTGATCAATTCGGTGAGTACACAATCAAACGTCATTGTCGACATTTATTCAAACCGGAAGTACTTTTCTGGGCAAGCAGACGGGTTGAATAAATTGGCAGACACTTGTCGCAGCATCCCACCTCGATGGCCGGTCGTGGGCAGCAGCAGGTCAGCGCGTGCCTGTGTGGACAGAGGTCAGGTGATAAATAACTTTGATTCCAGATTGTCCGTCTCGTCTTGTCGTCAGATTTTGTATTGTTTTATAGGAATTTTCTTTAGTTCTAAGTCCTCTTCAACGTATTAGCTCTGTACTCTGTATCCTATCGCCTCCTACTGTGCAATCTTCGTAAGTTCTTTATCTTTATTTAAAAATGGACGAATTCGTTATTATTTTTAAGAATGGACAAGCTTGTTCTTTGTTATAACAAGGGACATTTACCTTTGCTACTTTAAGAACGAAAAAGTTCGTTCTCATTTTTAATAATGGACAGATTTACACCATGTCCAAAGAACGGACAGCTTCTTTCTGTTTTAAGAACGGACAAATTTACACTATGTCCAAAGAACGGACAGCTTCTTTCTGTTTTAAGAATGGACAGATTTACACTATGTTCAATGAACGGACAGATTCTTTCTGTTTTAAGAATGGACAGATTTACACTATGTCCAAAGAACGGACAGATTCTTTCTGTTTGAAGAATGGACAGATTTACACTATGTTCAATGAACGGACAGATTCTTTCTGTTTTAAGAATGGACTTTTTTTTTTAGAGTTTATATGTTCTATTCCCGTGTCCATCCAATAACGCTGTCTTATAATAATTAAAGTGATAATTGGTCATTTATATAGCGCCTCACTCCATGCTAATACTAATGCTCCTACGTTTGCCTAAAGGTTTCCGCTGTATGCAACTTTCGATTTTAATTTTAATTTTTGATTGAGAAAATCATATTGATGAAATAAAACGGAAGTGTACAATGCAAAAGTGAATCTGGAATTCCAAAAAAGAAGTCATTCGAGTCATCAAATAGCAGAAATATTAAAGCAAGCGGTTCATATTTTTATAGTCTTTTTTTTTTATGTTTGGCTCCGTGTAAAACTTTTTTTTTTGATTTTTTACTTACAGCGACTTTGTTCAATAGTTGTATTATGTATTTGTTAATTATAATGTTTAACATTGAAACTTCGATTCTTCACTTGCCAGGTATAATAGAAATAGAGTCGCACAATTAATTACAAAGCTAAGAAACAATTTCGTCAACAAATTTATTTTGTATGTCAGGGGGCAATAGGGGAGAACTCTGCGTAGATTTCTCCGGCTCATGCCCCGGCGTTCTTTACCTCCCTTTCGGCAGGGTTTAATGTGGGAAGGGGGGGGAAGATGGGGGACCGACCGGCGAGGAGGAAGTGGATGGGGCGGCAAGAGGAGGGGGAGGAAGTGGATGGGTGGAGGAGGCGACGAAGTTATCGAACCTTTCGTTTTTTTTTTTTTTTTTTTTTTCAGAGCTTGGAGGAATAAGAAATAAAAAAAAGAGTCAAAAGTTTGCCCTCAGTGGGTGTTCACTCGATCTGGTCTTCCTCTGCACTTCGCACACACGCACACTCATACAGACGAGAGCGGGCGCGCGAAAGAATTTGGCGAACTCGTAGCGGAGGTTTTTATTTGAGCCAGATTTTTTGTTTCTTTTCCGGTGGACTTGTTGCGCGCTGTTCATTTTGATTTCACTTCTAATTGTGGATTTTTTTTTCTCTCCCCTTGATGTTTTAGTTTTGGTTACACACAAAGCGAAAACAACAACAAACTTTTTTTTTTACAAGTTTGACTATAAAAAATTATTCGAGTCGGTTTGGATTACTTGAATTTTTCAAGATTAACTACTACAATGTAAGTATATCTTTACTTATATATATATATATGATATATATATACATATAAAAGACGTTCCTTCTATAAAGAAGATTATTGCGTCCAATTACGCTCATCCGTGGTCCGACTCTTGCATTTTTATTAGTGTTTGAAATGATGTTAAGTTACTGGTTTTCCTGGTTTGTTCAGGTAACACATTCCATTGCCAAATGGCACTTGGGAAGAAAAAGTACTTAAAAAAAACTTAAAATGTCAAGTAATAAGTCTTGTTTACTTATTAGTAATTGAGAAATTTTAAGAAAATGTTATAAATGTTGTACAAAATTATTTGTATATAAAACTTTCAAACAATGAAACTCACCGCTTACGTATTGTAATGTAATTATTCTTGTTTTCACCAGGCCAACTAAGTAAAAGTAATCTTTATGGTTGTGCGTGTGTTTGTGTGGTTGTGTGTGTGAATACACTTATTTACACATTAATTAATTAAATTTACAGGGAGATTTACGCCCCTATACGTCAATTTCGTTAAATAGCGGTAAATAGCCTTTATCCATATTCCTTTATTTATTGAGATTTTATCTTAGTTCTAAATGGATCTGTTTTTACTTTGACATCTTATTCCGAGGTTTAATATATACCGTAAAATCTCAACTGTAACCATCACCTGTGTATAAGCCGCAGGTATATATTGGAAGGTGAAGTGCAAGTAAAATTGTAGTTCTCGTGTATAAGCCGCATTCAAAATCTATTTGATGTACTTGTATAATTTATTCAGCCATATTTTTATTTTTTACTGCTGGTGTTTGTGCATTTTGCTTTTTGGTGTTGTATGGGAGATGAAATATCAGCTAGGTTGTATATAATATATATTTGTATACGTCATTTTAAAGTCTAAAGCACAGGATCTTAATGAGAAAGTTATAAAGTTAATTTCAAATGACATCCGAAACTAGGACAAAAAAAAATATTTTGTATTTACACGTGTATCGCCTTTCTCTGACCTAAAGATTGGGTAAAATAAAGTGCGGCCTATGCTCGAGACTTTACGGTTCATGAATGTTTTATTATAGTTTTTGTAATTTCTCTAAGTTGATACACGTCAACTATAGCCAGTTCTTCAACGCTGTAATGCCATACAATACAATTTACTATGACAAAAGTTTGCACTCAACACTTGAACGTCTTACTCTTAAAGCCTCATCTTTATTGAGTCATAACATCCGGTTGTATTTTTTCAAGAACTTGTTATCATCCAAGATTCTAGTGCCAAGGTTCTAGTGCTACTCTCTCTCTCGCTTCAGAAATGATTGCAATGTCACTTTTTGACAAAAGTTAACAAAAAATCCGTACTTTTATTCTTACTGTTTTTTTTTGTTGTTGTTATTTTCAGAACAACAAGTTGTTCTCTTTTTATTTTGGATGTTTTCATATTGGCTGTTTTATTTGTTCTGGTGCCAATCTATCTGACTGTAGTTAATCTATTTGACTGCCTGATTAAGTCTACTGGAATGACTGTAACAAATCTATTTGACTGCCTGCAGTAAGTCTATTTGATTGACTGTAGTAACCTAATGACTATAGTATATATCTGACTGTCCTATAAGAGTATTTGATCCCCTAAAAGTCTATCGGACTGCTTGCAATTCTATCTGACTGCTTGTAAATCTATTTGACTAAACTCAAGTCTATTTGCCTGCCCATAAGTCTATCCGACTGACTCACTGCAAATCTCACCGTCATTGCAAATAGAATGTTCTTTCTGTTGCAGAAGCGCTTTTAATGATTAGTTGATGTGTTAGTATTAGTAGAACTTGTACAAAACATAACTCCTCTTAGTTATCTTATCCCGTTATTTGCAATTTTTAATCATCTTGTCTAGGTGAATGACACTTGCGAACTACAAAGAGAGTGCTGTTGTATATTTCAAATCTATCTGTGTGACTCAATAAATTATATTTCTATGAGTGAATGAGTGAACTCAATTTTTAAAATAACTGAATTGATAGATCTATTGTTTCGTTATTTAACAATTGGAAATCTGTTTGCCATTTCTTTTGGCGGAAGAGGGGAGGGATGGAGAGTTATAAAGTGAAACCGTTTAGAACGTAAGCTAGATGAACGAACCTTCTCTTTGTGACTGTAATGAAATACGGTTGATAAATAAACTATCCACATTGATGAATAAAAAAAATCCACCTTAGAAAGACTACAGTAGACAAACGATGAGTATTGTCGACACACAAAGGAGTAATATTGATGTTTATAGTTTCATTGTCTTAGCTGAAGTCTCTATTGCCCCACATGCTGTTAGATGTATTGATAAAGTAAATAAAAGGTTGCTGATACTACCAGGGGCAGATTTAGTGCTTTCACGTGCTTACATGACAATATGGGCAGATTAGTGCTTTCACGTGCTTACATACTTTCAGGAGGCAGATTATTGCTTTTACGTGCTTACATATTTTCATGGAGCACATTAGTGCATTCACGTTCTTACATACTAGAGGGGGCAGATTAGTGCTTACACGTGCTTAAATACTTTCAGGGGCAGATTAGTGTTTTCACGTGCTTACATACATTCAGTGGGCAGATTTAGTGATTTCACGTGCGTACATTGATACTAATAGGGCCAGATTAGTGGTTTCGCGTGCTTACATAATACACTAATTAGTTTTTTTTACATGCTTTCACGTGCTTACATACTTTTAGGGGGAGCATATTTAGTGTTTTCGTGTGCGTAAATACATACTACTAGGGCCAGATTAGTGGTTCCGCGTGCTTACATAATACAATGATTAGTTCTTTTAAGTGCTTTCATGGATTTTTTATAATACCAGGGGCCTTAAAGCATGCAGTGCTTACATACTACCAAAGCAGGTCAAAGCACTGATTTACTTAAACCACACCAGCATCAGTGACACTGAAAAACCTGACTTAAAATAATCCTAGAAAAAAAAAGTAGACGATAAGGGGAAGATAACATGATTAATTTACTCTGATGTTTTTATAATTTCGTGATTATTAGTTGTTGTTTTTTTATATGGAAAAAGATTTTTAAAATCGTTTTTCATAAAAACCTCAGGTATATAAACTAATATATAACTGCTGATTAAGTATAAAAAGTTATGAAATAAGTGCAATGAAAATCACTATAAATGATACAAAGACCCATGCTAGAGATGAAGAGAAGAGAGCAGGTGATGTTAAACAAATAACTTTATTTCTAACCAATAGAAGGTATTAAAAAATATTATATATTTATTATACGAAGAACAGCAGCGCTGTTAGAAAATGAGAGAGAAAGAGAGAGAGAGAGAGAGAGAGAGGGGGAGGTCAAAGAGGGGGAGACAGAGTTATGTAAATATCAGAGTAAGAGGGAGAGAGACCGTAAAACAGTTAGGGATAAGATATATAAAATATAAACCATTATACGTATTATTTTTTATCTTTGGATTGACAAACGGGACTTTTTAGGTAACAGATTTATTTTCTTACTTTGAACAGATATCCATGGGTTAAATTTACCGTGGTTTAAAAAAAAACACACTTTTTCTGAGGGTTCAATGAGTTCGTCCAATAGTTAAATATTTAAAGTAAGAGATAACAACGCCAGAAACCTTTTATGAAATGTCACTTATGGAGATTTGATATTGTTCTGAGCTAAGTGGATTTGAGTCGGTCTACTGCCGCTCCCCCTCCCCCTGTGGGAGAGAAAGCGGGAAGGCATTTTGGTTTTCCACGTTGCTCGTGCTTCATCGGTGTCTCTGGAGATTGCTGGAAGTCTTTGATTGGCAGAATTTTTGTATCATTCTCCTCTCCGCGTGGCGCGATAGAATCTGAGAAAGAGTCAGTTCCCTTTCAGTTCCCCTGTTGAAGTACTGATAGTTTTTCTTCTGATCTATTTATTTCAGATAAGTTTACGTCGTGTACGTAAAACAGCACTGCTTGGTTGTTACAAAGATTGTAATGAGATGGACCGCTTGGTCCATTTTTAGAGCGCGTATGTTCTTTTTTTCCTTGCGCATCCAATAACGCTATCATAAATGACTTCTACGCTCCTTCTACGTCTGCCTAAAGCATAGGTTCTCAACCTTTTTCGGCTCACCGCCCCCTTTTACAATTGTTTTTCCGCTCACCGCCCCCCCCCCCCCAAATTTCTTTTAGCACCCCCTCCCCCCCTTCTGGACTATAGGTTCCACAATTTTTTTAGCCGACTAAACTTTTGGTGTGATTAATTATCTTTATAAAAACTGAAAAGGAAACATATTGTAAGAATTAATAGATAAATAAATTCCCTTAACAAAAGGTTTAAATAAATCAATATTAATGCAAATCGTTTGCCTGGTGTGTTGCTAGCAAATTGTCTATTTTCGTTACAATTTTGGTTGCAAAAGCTGTAGGTCTAATAATCAGTAATATTTGTTATATTACAAAACAGAACTTTTTTGGCATCACTATTGAATCTAATATGGAAACATTTTTTAGTTAAAGGGAGATAATTAGCCCGTTTTATTTTAGCTAATATTTCTTTTTTTTTTTTTCTTTTATAAAAAATAAATGGCTAACAATTTATAACTTTGAAATGATCAAACTGTTAAAAATATTTTAAAATTATATAAATATAATATGACTAAATAATTTATATGTATATTTTCAAGCATTACAATAACTACCCAGTTTGTATGATTACTACTTATCTATACCGCTTAACAATAACGGTGAGCCTTTGTAGATATATAAAACACATAAAGGACATCATTATTATTAGTATATATGTTAGGCGACAGTGATCGGTCAGCAGGGTTGACAGTCCGGTGAACCAACCACAGGACCAGCTGGTCGCGCACTATATTTGCCAAATACATACCCCTAATTCATCGAAAAGTCACTGCGATTCCTATTTCTTATTAATATAATAATATGTTTACATCACATTTCATTCTCCAAAAAACTAATCGATTCAAATAGCTGAGGTGTTAAAATATATCAGGTACGTTTGAACCGCCTACTTGCCCTTCACCGCCCCCCAATCGCCCCCGGGAATGTCAGCGCCCCCCTAAAGCTTCTCACCGCCCCCCCCGGGGGGGGGGGCATATCGCCCCCGTTGAGAACCTATGGCCTAAAGGTTTCCGCTGTATACAACTTTCGATTTTAATGTTAATTTTTCATTGAGAAAATCATAGCAATTAAATAGGATGGAAGTGTACAATACAAAAGGGAATCGGGGATTCCGAAAAGAATGCATTACTTTGAATTTATATTATCATAGACTATAATATACATGTACCGCTTGCTTTAGTTGTTTATGCTATTATCTTCTTTTTTTTTGGCAATTCCCGATGCTAAATAAAGTAATTGTCATACAAGTTCCGTTTTATTAAATCGCATTTTTTCGACTTTAAATGAATACTTGTTGGCCTATTAATCATATTATCATTGACTATAATAAGATGGACCTCCTGCTCTATTTTTAGAGTTTATGTTCTTTTTCCGTGCGCACACAACACTGATCTTTAAATGTTTCCGCTCTGTTCAACTTTCGATTTTAATTTTTCATTGAGAAAATCATAGCGATTAAATAAAACGGAACTTGTATATCAATAACTTTATTTACTGTATAGTAATTACTTTATTTAGAATCGGTAATTCCGAAAATCAATGTTTCAAGTCATCATATAGCAGAAATACTAAAGCAAGCGGTCCATGTATATTATAGTCTATGATATTATACATCTTTCCATGCATGATTTTGCTGATAGCTTTATTATTTTAAAAATCATATTTTGTTTTATTAAAACAGCATCTTAAAGTCACAAATTGAGATATGCAAATTCAAAAGTTTTCAACGAATCATCAAGATTATGTATGCATGGAATTAAATAAAGCTTATTAAGAAACCTGCAAAATTTCAAACCTTGAGCGATAATTAGTTACAGAAGAGCAGTTCCGGATTAACCAGGGGCTGTGGGGGCGCCAGCTCCCAGCCCCAGCTTCCCTACCGGCCCAATTTTTATATCATTAAAGATCAGAATAAAAGGATTTGACCTTTCGTAGGCTCGGGCAGAATATTTATTTAATAGCTGAATATAAACATTTGGCGGAAAGTCTGCTGACATTCCTGGAAGAAAATTAAATCGATGTTAAAAACTCCAGAGGACAACATATCCGACATTTACAATGGAATGCAGGCCCATTTTTCTCAGTTTTGTCCACTGGCGTCGTTTATTCCCTGTGCTGCTCACTCACTCAATCTGGTTGGTCAATGCGCGGTGGATAGTTGCCTGGAGACCGTCACTTTTTTTTTTAACCATATGCAACAGCTATATATTTTTCTCTCAAGATCATCTCATCGTTGGGCCCAACTTATTGAACTGCTTCGTCCACTTCGGTTGTCTGTTGTCAAGCGGCTAAGTGACACAATATGGTCTGCGCACGCCGACGCTACGAAGGCTTATGTGAAAGGTTACACAAAAATTAAACAACTTCTCGATAATCTTTCTAAGGATGACAACCAACCTCAAGATGCCAGGCTCCAGGCTGATTCATTGTCCAAAACAATGAGCTATTTGGAAACTGAGATTATGGCTGAGTTTTGGTATGTGTTCCTGCCGCATTTCTCCGAGTGGAATCCTCATAGCAATCTCCCAAGGGTGTATCACCCAACAACCGTCAGCCAGAACTACAATTATTTCTTACCATCGTTTAGAATGGACTGCAGAGCACATTCCCCAATGTAGAAACGGTTCTCAAACTATTCCTCTGCATGATGACAACAAACTGCACAGGAGAACGAAGTTTTTCTACCTTGAAGAGAGTGAAGAACTCATTGAGGTCCACAATGGGAGACGTTCGATTGAACATGCTTTGCTTGATGAGCATTGAGTTTGACATTTTGCGCGACATTGACTTTCATGATATTGTGATTGATTTCGCACGCCGAAAGGCTCAAAAAGTAAATGTTGTTTAATACGTGCTGCAAATTGTAAATAAACGTTTTAGTACATGGTTTACGTTACTGTCGCCAGACCTGACAGGGTATTAAGGAAAGCAAGAAAAGTTTTTAACTAATTTTTTAATGGTCAATTATTTATAACATCCGGCCCACAAAAGTTCTTTGCCCCCGGCCCCCAGGATCCTTAATCCGGCACTGCAGAAGAGTAGCGAAATAACAGAAGAAAAATACGAACAAATACAACAATGTCAAAAAACAAAGAAAAAGAAAAGAATAATATTAGGAAATGAACTAGGCATGCATGTTTGAGTGTGAAATATAGGGATGTTGAAGCTCAAATCTTGTGTAGCAAATTGTAGTTTATTAGTAAAATAATGGTTCAACTATCTTAATATTATGTAAATATCTATAATAAAAAAAATAATTATTTTTTACAGGTGTCTAAAGTTATCCTGGCAACATCATTTCACTTGACATCATTAAAAACTGAAGCAATCGTCTTCACTAGTCATACAAACCAAAGACTATAATAAGATGGACCGCTTGTTTTTATAGCCTATTTCTGCTATTTGATAACTTGAAACACTTAGTTTGGGAATTTTTGATCGCACTACGTCCTCTAGATTTCCGGTTTAGTAATTCGCTATGATTTTCTCAATGGAAAATAAGGATGTAAATCGGAAGTTGTATACAGCGGAAACATTTAATGCAATCGTAGGAGCGTAGAAGTCATTTATTACAGCCTTATTGATTGTGCACGAATAGAACATCTATATAAGCTCTAAAAATAGAGCAAGCGGTCCATCTTACTATAGTATTTAATTTGTACAAACCACAGAATATAAAAATATAAACGCGATTGCGCATTCTGTTCTATACTTATTATGTGCTACAAACTAACAAAGTAAGCTGAATGGAGGATACATTTTTTTTTACTTACAATAAGCTCATGTTGGATGTGACCTAATTTAACCAATAAAAAAAAACTGCCTCCATTTCAGCCCATTACGTCACTTCCCCCTCCCCCAAACAACATTACTCCGCCACATGGTGTGACAAAATGGCGGACTTATTTTGATGGTGAGCCATTCCAGGCATGTGGCAGTGTCTGTAAAATGTCAGGCAAAAATGTGTCTGCGTGTGTGTGTGTGTTAGCGTGTTTGTGTGTGTATTTGTGAAGGACCTCTATTGGGCTTAAAACTAGTTTTAGAGTTGAGAGTTTATTAGTTCGAGCAGTAGTAAGGCAGGCGGGGGTGAGCAAAGCCTTTATGTTAGCGAATAGTCTAATAAAAAAATGACGTAGGTGGAAGGTTTTAACGATTTACAAAGAAATACTGTATAAAAAAAATTCCTCACCTTTAAAATTATCCCAAGCAAAAAACATAAACAAGACATAAAAACTACCACAACTAAAACCATACATTTGATTTTTAAAAAAGAAATATGGAACATTTCATAGAATTTTACTTTTACAGTACAAAGAAATTAAAGTCGTCAATTCTCAAGAAACTGTAACTCGAACATTGGTTTTTATAGAGTCTTTGATTAACTCCCTTCTTGGTAGAAACCGATCATCATATAATAATGATCTTTGGTTTATAGTTTAAAATTTAAAGGTTCGATACATTTTTTTTAAAAGTAGGGTAACACTTTTTTTTGCGGACCGCAATATGTCATATTTTCCTGTGGTGTGAGAGGCCGAGACACACCCACAAGCCCACTGGCGACGATTACACGTTGAAAACACGTGTTCGCTTTCTATTTGACGTCATTCATTTTTTTTTTACGTCACACAGTTTTCGGTATTGTAAAGCATCTGTTCACTGAGTATTTATTTATAATACAAATTTAATGCGCGAGCCTCCTCCCCCGTTTTGATAACTACATGTTACGAACACACACACACTTACCTACAAACATGACCTCATGCATTAACATCTGCACGAGCCGTTAATGCATATATATATTATAATCGCGTGCATTTGTTGCTCTTTATCAGAATTCCGTAAGTTAAATAAATATACACCAAGAACAACCCTGTTGGTCCACAGGGAGTTAACATAGTTAATATATCGGATATTTTTTTTGTGTATACACACGACCACTGCCCTAAATAAAATCGCATATGTTCATCATACGCTACTGGTCTCGTGAAGGGTAATGTGTCGAGCTTATGTGAGGGTATGTGGGGTGTGTAGGGTATGTGTGTGTGTGGGGGGGGGGTGGAGGGTGTGACGAAAGCTGATAATGCAATCGGTAGTGTTCGATGAACTCTCCTCTTGAGGTCAACTCCACTCACTGGCAAGTATAAGGGGGAGATAGAAATAGTGTTAAGAAATACACGTGTTCTTCGGATGTCTCTCGTTTGACTATGAGACTGTGTGGCTGAGTTGGACGGGGTAGTTTGGGGGTAAGTGCTTGATTTACTTGCATCAAGTATTTGATCGATGTGATAATGAGTGTGATATACAAGTGTAAATGAGTGAGTGTGTGATAAGTTGGTGATTGGGTGAGTAATTAAGTGGGTAAGTGATTAGATGGTCAAGTTATTAAGTGGGTTAGTGATTAAGTGGGTGAGTGATTAAGTGGGTTAGTGATTAAGTGGGTGAGTGATTAAGTGGGTAAGAGATTAAGTGTGTGAATGACTACGTGTGTGAGCTATTAAGTGTGTTAGTGATTAAGTGGTTGAGTGATGAAGGGAGTGAGTGATTAAGGGAGTGAGTGATTAAGGGAGTGAGTGGCTAAGTGTGTGAGTGATTAAGTGAGTGAGCTCTTAAGTGAGCGAGATATTAATTGGGAAAGTGGGTGAGTAATTAAGTGGATGAGTTGTTTACTGGGTGTGTAAATAAGCTGGTGACTGATTAAATGAGTGACAGATTAAGTGGGTAAGATGAATGAGTGAGTAATTAACTGGGTTGAGATAGAGAGATGAATTGAGAGAAGGAAACATACAAACAGTGCAACTGTAACAAAGATGAAAATACGGTTTAAAGCTCACGAAGGCATAGAACCAAACAATATACTTCACTGTTGCCTAGCGGCAGTGCGTTCGACTGGCTTACCGAAGGTCCTGGGTTCAAAGCTAGGATTTTATTTCCCCTGGACATGAGGGTTTCCATGAGTCTACCCAGATCTGATGGGTATCTGAATTTAAATGGCGTAAAGTAAAGGCGACTGGGCACTGTATTGGCCAGACACAATCCCCTAGTATGCCGTGGCCTAAGAAACTGGTGAACGCTGCTTCACCGGCCCTATGGATCAATTTGGTCCGACGGAATAACTTAACTCCATACTTCAGTTGTGTTTTACAACTGAACATTTTTCAATTCGACTCATTGCATTTTCCTTTATTTTTATTGGTCAATAATAGTCTGGAGCTTTTTCACGTGCATTGGAGTGTCACGGACCCACTCATAGGCGGATTTCACAAGGACGTCTCTGAAGCACACGGAGTAAGTGATGAACCTTACCCTTTCACATACGAACCCAACTCTCAAAGCCGTCTTGGTGATACCAAGTACTAAATCTTTTTCCCCAAGCCTTCCGTTTTATTACCTCCCTTGATCTCTATCACTCTGCATACAGTTATCGTTCCTATTCTCAGCTAAGTATTTGTAATATTTAGGGTAAATATATTTAGAATAGAGCGTTTGCAATAGGCGGAGATTAAGTTTTTTAGTGACGTCATTTGTAAATAGAAGCCACTTGTGAGGAACAAATATGGCACAATATGGTGAAGTTGTTCTTATCATGCCAAATTCACAAATGAATATTGGCTATCCTACTCAATAATAAGGAGGTAAATAGTAGTACTGCAGATATATTGATTAATGTGATAAGGTTAGGGCCGGCTAGACCTATTTACACTTTCAATTTCACTTTATAGGCCTACACTTTTAATGTAGGCTAGGCTAATAGGCTAATGGCTAAGTAGGGCAGCTACGATACTAAGTGATAGTGTTGGTGAATATATAGTCTAGTCAAGTCACTAATAGGCTCACATCGTCTATGATCTATGTCTATGATAATAATAACATAGCCTATTTTATTTAACTGACATAATACAGTTTAAATCTTAATAAGACTTAAAACACAAAACATCATTTAAAAAAAGCTCGAGCCTATATGAAACTTTATTAATACAGCGGCCATTGTACTTGTACAACACTACACAAAGAAAACAAAAATCACGTGCTTTTATAGAGCGATTGCAATCACGTGACAAAAAGTACGTGTTGTTTGTTTACTTTGTCTAGTGGTGATAAATGGCAGCCGTATTACTATAGCCGTAAAAAGGTTTTATTTTAAATGTGATCATTTCAACAATATAACGTAAAACATATATAAAACACTGTCAAGCGATGCAAATTAACATTTAAAGCTAAAATTTAAACCATTAAAAATCAATGGAAAAGGTTCCGTAAGTGCCAAATATTTAATTGAAGATGTCGATTGTCGAAAGTTAGCCTATCTTAACTTACTATTTAAAAGTAAAGCAAAATGTACAATGTTTCAAAAGAGCTATTGAACAACTATAAAAGCCTAAAATCTTGTTTATTTCGTGGACGGACTACTAAGGACTAGTATCACAGTTAAATATCAAGATTTATGGAAACTAATTCCATATATTTTGGGTTTAAAATACACATGGTAAGGAACAATGTTTATTTCTCATTAATGCCACTATCGCCAAGATGGCCGCTATTTACACAAGTACGTCACTAAAAAACCTAAGCCACGCCCATTGCAATCGCTCCATAGGTAGTACCAAAAAGAAGAAAAAGTGATCAATGTTAAATTTAAATGGCGTCAAGCGATTTAGTCAAATGCCTTCCCCCCCCCCCCCCCCACCTTATTGTCACAAAAACATAGAATGATGTCACCCCCACTCCTATAACAACAACAGCAAAAAGGACAAACATAAACATGTTTCCATTCACTTTTATTGTAATTGTCATGCACGTATTACAATAAAACAATAGGATTACTGAAGTGAATTTAGTAAAAAATAAATGTGGAAATTGGATTGAAAGATTTTTTTATTATTATCTTATCTTATACAATACAGACACTTCTTCTATGAAGACTATTACGTCCGACGTTCATCCGTGGTCCGAGTCTAGTCTTGCAGCTTTATTAATGTTTTAAATGATGTTAAGTTACTGGTTCTCCTGGTTTGTTCAGGCAACCCGTTCCATGCCCGAATTCCACTCATTGGAAGTCACATTGTCGGATCTTCTCCTTTCCCTTCGCCAGTCACATCTTGTCACAAATGTTTGCCCCCCCCCCCCTTTCTCGCATAAGACGTCAGTTATGAACTTCACCTTAGACGTGCATAATATTACGTTGGAAGATGATTTAGAACTGAGGTTCACGATGGGAGCGTTATCGCCCCCCCCCCCCCCCCGCCCCCGGGAGGCGATGAAGGGCAAGTGGGCGGTACAAACGTACATGATATAAATTGACACCTCAGCTATTTGAATCGATTAGTTTTTTGGATGAAATATGATATAAACGCAAGTGCTGCTAAATTATATCTGATTTCCCCCGACAGTAGGCATCATCAACATATATAGTTACCGTGAGTTTGTTTATATGTTTCTTTATATATATATATATATATATATTTATATATATGTTTGTTCGCTATAGGCTCCTAAGCCGTTTGACTATTCGGGCCAAAAATTAAATGTATAAATTGGAAACGTCCTCCAAAAGATAATTTTATTTTATCACTTATAATCATAAATGTGTTGATTTAAAAAATCCAAAATGTCATATCCATCTATGCAAATAAATATAACGGTACATAGCAAATGGCCATTTCCGTTCATTTACTATATTGAACGCGACATTCACTATGTTGAACGCGAGGGTCTTTCCGGGTTTTCCCAATTCTACTGTTGTTTTTTTAATGTGGCGAGACCCTTTTTAAAAGCTACGCACTGCAATTTGGCTTAGAGAGTTTCAATGGTTTACTTTAAACAAAATACTAGCGTATGACGTAATGTCTATGAAATTATTTTTTCATTATTGATGTTTGCATTATCCTTTTAAGTAAAAGTAACCAAATGTTTTAATTATTTAATGGATTTACGTTGTTATTGGAGAATATCCTTTAAAAGGCGACTTTATACACCGTATAAATTAAATGATACGAATTATAAAAAAACAAGTTAGGCTTATAAATGATTACTTTCAAATACCGGGTACCATAAGATTGACAGCAACAATATAAAATAAAAACTAAATACCGAAAGAAACATTATCAATACTGTTTTATTGATACAATAAGCAAGAACAAAAATTAAATACCGAAAAAATCTTTCTCACTTTAGTTTTTATTTCATTGAAATATTATTTTCTATTTTTTTTTAAATATTTTTTACCTTTTTTATTGTTTTGTATTTATGTTTTTTTTCTTTCAGATTGTATATTATTTTTAATTTAATATAATTAATAACAAGTCAAGTCAACACAACTGTTCGCTACATTTTAATATCGAATTTAAAAGTCTCTTTAAAAAACCCGGACTAGCCTTTCGGCTCTTGTGTCAAGGGCGTAACGCTTAGGATTGAGCAATCTCTGTCCAGGCCCCAGCCACCCAACGACACGCCCAAGGCGTGGCGTGCCGTGTAACGGGGAAGGTTTCCGCAGCCCAGCGATCGTTCACTGCGGTTCCCCTAAGGATCATTATCGTAGTGGCTCGCCCGTATACCTGCACTGTAACCCGGTAGCACAAATCCTATACTATAGGTACATGCATCCAGGCACCGGGTGGTTCTCGAGACGGGATTGCAGCGTCCATTGCTTCCTCCCCCTGTGCCCCATGCGTTCGCCCGCCAGTGTATTCTTAATGGGAATGTATCGGCGGTTTACACACTACGCCAGTCATTGAGTCCACAATTCTTATGCATATGTCAGGTTCAGGTCGACCAGAAACAAAAAAATTTTTACAAAAACTAAATACCGAAAGAAACATTCTCAACACTGTTTTATTAATACAATAAGCAAGAACAAAAATTAAATACCGAAAAAATCGTTATCACTTTAGTTTGTATTGTATTGAAATATTATTTTCTACGCTTTTTTTATTATTTACCTTTTATTGTTTGGTATTGTGGATTTTTTTCTTTTAGATAGTATATTATTGTTAATTTAATAGGCTATTTTTAATAACAAGTCAAGTCAACACAACTGTTTGCTACGTTATAATACCAGACGCTTGACAGTAACAATTATTACGCATATACCAGGGTCAGAAACAATTAAAAAGAACAAAAACTAAATACCGAAAAGAAACGTTCATTTTAATAGTCTCTTTTCTTTCTCTCTTAACATTAATATTAACTTAACTTAACTAATATTGTACTATTGTAGTCGTTCGTTTCTCCGTCATTTTGACGGGCATAACCACTAGTACATAATATTTTTAAACTAATAAGAAATAGGATCGCAATGACTTTTCGATGAAGTAAGGGTCAGTATTTGGCGAATATGGTGTGCGGTCGGCTGGTCCTATTATTGTTTCGCCCTAATATATGCTAATATTAACGATATTTTGATCTCAGTTTTATCGAGATGTCCTTTAATCCTTTTTTTAATCCGTTTGTATTTAATATAATTAAAGCAGACATTATCGTTAAGCGGTATAGATACATAGTAGTCATACAAACTGGGTAGTTTTTGTAATGCTTGAAAATATACATATAAACTCTTTAGTCATATACTATTTACATAGTTTTCAAATAGGGCCTACTTTTACAGTTTGATAATTTCAAAGTTATAAATGTAAGCCATTTTTTTTTTAAAGAAAAAAAAATACAGAAATATTAGCTCAAATAAAACGGGTATTATCTCCCTTTAATGAACAAAAGTTTTGACTTGATTCAATAGTGATGCCGATCAAGTTCTGTTTTGTTATACAACAAATATTAATGATTATTATTATTTCTTTATATACCGGTACATTCAACATTATGGTATTCATAACAAGATTTAATTATTAGAGGATTAAAATAATTTACGTTAAATAGTTGTAAATAAACTTTTCCTTCATTAATTGATTTGTCCATTTAAGGAGTTAATATTTTAAACATTAATAATTACAGAAATTGCATGATATAGTGCTATTAAATAATTAACGTATATTTATAAAATTAATAATACAAATAAATTTGTTTTAGAATTAATTATATTTATGTTTAATTAAAATAAATTTGGTGCGGGGGGGGGGGGGGCGTTGAGCGGACAAAAATGTAAAAGGGGGCGGTGAGCCGAAAAATGTTGAGAACCTATGATTTAGAGTTAGATGCCGTTTCCTTGGTATGCATGCTTCGTGGACATTTGGGCAAAAGCTTATTGAACACTTTTTAACTTTTTGTTTGTTGCGAATTTATTTTCTGATACGGTTACTGTGTGAAAACTGCGTCAGTAGCTGTAAGACGCCGATGGGTCCATGTCTGGAGTCAGATCTCAGCTGATGCTTGCTGATCCTAGGCTCTGTTTTCTATGTGTACGTCTTGTCCAACTTTCAAGTAGCAGATTCTCCCACAGAAGACTGCCTCGGCAATGCGATATGTACTTTACTTAACAATAGTGTCATAGAGTCTCTCGTAATTTCGTGTATTTTAAACCAAAAAATGACACATTTGGAGGCTTTACAACACATATTTGCATAAAGTAAGTCAATCCATTGTAATAAGTTACCCAATAAATCGTTATATCGCTTTTCTAATCCAACAATCTCTGCGTTTGTTTATATTTTTTTATTATTATTTGCGCCACAAGGGGTGGTTTGTAATCGAATGTTGTATTTATGACGTAATGCATGACGTAATGTTTACAGACTTTGTGATTGATTTCCGCTTTATGTGGGGAGATGAGCTGTAAGGAAAATAAGAAGATAGAGGAAGGCGGGGTGGGGGAGAGGGGAAGAGGATGGTCGTAGGGAGGAGGGGGGTTTGGTTAAGGATGGGGAGGAGTAGAAGTGTGTCTTTGAATTAGTTTGTCTTGGTGTGACGGTGAAAGGGAGAGATGGTGGTAGGATACAGACAAATAGGAGAACACACACACAGAAGCACACACAGGAAAACAACACTAGGGACAAACACTCACACACGCACACAGTGAGGGATGAAACACACACCAGAGAAAACATCAAGCAAGGACACGGACTCATGTTGACCTAGTCATTATAAAGTACACAGTTAAATGTACATTGTTGACAAAAAGAAGAAAAACAAGGACACGCACATAATGTAGGGAGAGATAATTGTATTGGTTAAATAAAAATAGTAGGCCCTATATATATCTATGTATATATAACTATATTATATAGGTTTGGTTAACAAAGACGTAGACACGGAGAGGGGGGGGGGGGGTCGGGGGGAGTCAAGAGTTGGAACTTTCTCACCCAACCTCGTCTAGAACTATCCACATTTTTTTACAATATATATTTATTTATATATTCATTTATATTTGATTAGTCCAAGTTTTACTTTTCCAACTATTCACAATTAGATTCTATAACTATAAGAAATATTATTGTTTTTTTTTAATAGTATGGGGGGGGGGGGGGATTATGCAAAATTAGGCCTTTATCCTTAGAACTCAGATCCCCCCTCCCCTCAAGAAAGACAACAACTACACTGTACACTATTTTAACTTTGCAAATTTCGCCCCCCCCCCCCCCCACGACCCCTTTTTATATTTTTTTCCCAATTGTCCCCACTTCACGATTCCTTGCCTTTCTTGATTAAGTCAATGTAGGTTAGAAAAAAAATGTGAAAATGATAGAGAGGCCTAGAGATATAAAGTCGAGAATATAATTTTAGAACCAATACATTAAGGGAAATGTAGCGATACGATTGCTTATGTTACAACGTATGTACATATATTTTATCGCGACTAATAATGCTTTACAAATATAGTAGTGTTCTAAGACGCATGAAGGTTTAATATTGAAATGACCGTTCATGTTTTGCGTGTGTGTTCGTGTGTGTGTGTGAATGCTTGTGCAAGTGCGTGTGTGTTGTCAGCTGATGTGTGTGTCTGTGTCCAGATGTGTGTTGATGTTAGCGATTTCTTGTGTCAATTATCCATTATGAGACATGTCTGGATGTGGTGTCTGTGTGTGTTTGGGGGATATGCCTAATTAGGGTTATTACCCATCATGCTTTCAATTACAGTAAAACGGAACACGATGTATACGACTTGCCTGCTGTCGATGCATGTTTGTGTGTTTGAGTGTGTGTTTGTGTGAACGTGTGCAGTCTTCACTGAGACATTTTCTGACTTGGAGTAAATTAATAGTTTTGTAAGACACAATTCTCTGCACTGGTAATACGGTATTGGTTTTATCTTAGTTTACGCTAAATTACATTAACCAATAGCATATGGTGATATGTTAAATATATAATATTTACATGTTAATTCACCCATGTCTCTCTCTCTCTCTTTCTCTCTTATTTGATATTTTGTCTTTTTTCTCTCCTTTTTTTCTATTTCTCCCGTTTTTCTTTTATTTTTTCTTGTCGTTTTTCTCCCCTTCTCTCTCTTTTCCTTACTCTTTCTCTCTTCAACTCTCTCTCTCTCTCTCTCACTTTCACACTCTCTTTTATTCTCTCATTCATTCTCTCCTTCTGCCTCACTATCTCTCTTTATTACTCATATTTCTATTTCTCTCTTTTATTTTCTCCTTTCATATTTAATTTCTCCCTCATTCGCGCACACATACACACGCAAGCTGACAGTTCATCTGTGAATTGGGTTTATGAGCCAGTAATGTTTGATAAGAAGACACACGTGCAACAGGTGGTAACAATTCGTTAGTCGTTTACAGCGAAGGGAACACTGGGGGGGGGGGGGGGGCGACTCTACAGTGAGTGCTACTGTGCCCTATTGTGATAATGGGGATAACGGTACTTGTGCATGATTATAACTGTAGTTTTCCACGGTGATAACATTAGCGGTCCACAGTGATAACACTAGCGGTAAGCAGTTATAACAATACCGATCCACGATGATAACATAGGGGTCCATAATGATAACATTAGCGGTCCACGGTAATAGCACTAGAGGTCCACGGTGATAACACAAGCGTTCCACGCAGATACCTACATAGTGGTCAAAGTGGCAAACGGCGAATGATATAAATGAATTTCATTTTGATCCAATCAGCGTTAGTTTTGTTGTCTGTTGTTTTGTTTTCGTTTCCTCGCCATTTGCATTGAGCCATTGAGCTGAAAGGGAAGGCAATCAGTGAGTAGATGTAACTCACCCATAGAGCACGTGTCCACAGTTGTGTCCTGTCTAGGAAGACATGAAGCGACACTCTCGGCAATAAATACATTACAGTCACGATGCAATAATTTATCCAACAAAAACAGCCAAATAAACCAACCGACCAAGACATCAAAACAATTTGGTTTTTGAGCGTCACATCGTGATCATTTAAAACAAGAAAACCGTAAAAACGAAGTTTTTTTTATACTCCCTTTATTTGCAAACTAAGTTTACCATCATGTAATTAAATAATTGATTGACTACTGCAAATGAAACGTACAGAAAAAATATCTGTGTCGCAAATCTCAAAAATATCTCCTTACTCCGTATGAATTGTTCTAAAAATAATCTTAGCGCATAATTATTTTTTTTAGCTTTGCGCCGAAAAAGTATAAAAAGTTGCACAGGCATTTTTAACGCGAAATCAAAATATTTCTTATACTTTCCTTTTAAGAAATGAATATTGTCATAAGTGTAGTATTATTAAGTTGTTTTAACTGAAAATTTGATAGGATGTATTGTTAGGCGCCCCAAATCTGCTGTCCGAATTTCAGCTCGATCGGACTACGGGAAGTGGTCGAAAAATCGAAGCAAAGTTTTTCTCCCACGACGCATGATTGCAGACAGACAGAAAGACAGACAGAAATTACAACTTAAAATAAAGGAAGTAAAAAATAACTACATTGCAAAACATCAACCAATCACCACGTTCCAAATCACGAGCTCAAAACTAATTAGCCAATCATCGTTTAGTAATAATAATTCGTTTAATTTTTTTGGCAAACATTCTGATGGTTTCCTAGACTAATTACTAACAATCTTCTATAGGCTTTTCAGTGTATTATCATTATTTATTCTATAAAAATTTAACTAGATTAGTTTAAATATTTTGTTTTACTTTTTATTATTTGTTCATTTTTATTGTTAGGATAATATATTGCAATTTTTTTTCTTACAGATTTTTGAGACTTCTAGTCTAAGACTAGATTGCACGCTAAACAGATTCACTGAGTGACTAAGGGATTGATCATAACTTTATTCTTCTTGTGATTTAGACTTTTTTTTTTTTAAACTAAAAATAACAACAAATCAACAACAACAACGAAACCAACAAACAAAGATGTAATTGGGTTCACTAAAATATTGGTGTAGAATTTGACATTCTTGGATTTTAAGCTTGGTTTTGTAACATCTGGATTGAAAAAGTTGTTTTTTTTAGTTCGTGTATAAAGACTGGATAT
The DNA here is from genome assembly GCA_949126835.1 of Anisus vortex. NCBI lineage: Eukaryota > Metazoa > Mollusca > Gastropoda > Planorbidae > Anisus > Anisus vortex. The sequence continues at coordinate 15,220,703 of OX421493.1, forward strand.
TTGAGGATATTGGAGAGGCTGATAAGGAACTCGACCAGGATCTAAGTGGTGTAATTCTTTATATAGGTAAGTGCACTTTCTGAAACTCCTTCCTTTCGCTTTTAGCATGATGCATATGAAATTCAAACCGATTGTTGAATTAGTTAAATTTATTTCAATTTCTTCTGTATTAGTACAAGGGGATAATGTAGCCAACCTTTTGCCATGTTCTTTTGGTTGTGTTTTTTTTTTTTATTTATCGCCTGGGCATTTACATTTTAAATATTTGGAAAAAAAAACATACTCTTTTTCGGGATGTAGGGGTCATCAGTTCAATTTTTAGCTCTGGACCACTTTGCCCTTTTTAGAAAAAGTAAAACGTAATAGAAGACAAAAACAGACACTCATAACAGTTCAAACAACGACAATAAGAACAAAATAAAAATTACTACAACAACCAGGAAATAAGTACTAACTGTGACAGAAGAGATTTGTAAGTGATGTTACTCAGATTCAGATCCTAGGATCCAATTTAAAGAATTCCCTGGAGAAATACGTCAATAGAATTTTCTTGTGAGTTTCCTCTATCTATATATGTGTGTGGTCAAGCACTTTCTTACAGGACAATATGGGCAGGGACGTTGGGCAGAAAGAAAACTAATGATGAGAGAGGAGAGAGAGAGAGAGAAGAGACTGAGAGAAGAATCAGTGAGAGAGACAAATAAAGAGAGAGAGATTGATGAAGAAGACAGAGAGAAGAAGCAGTGAGAGACAAAGAAAGAGAGAGAGATTGATGAAGAAGACAGAGAGAAGAAGCAGTAAGAGACAAAGAAAGAGAGAGAGAGGGGGTGAGAAGACAGAGAGAAGAAGCAGTGAGAGACAAAGAAAGAGAGAGAGAGGGGTGAGAAGACAGAGAGAAGAAGCAGTGAGAGACAAAGAAAGAGAGAGAGAGAGGGTGAGAAGACAGAGAGAAGAAGCAGTGAGAGACAAAGAAAGAGAGAGAGAGAGGGTGAGAAGACAGAGAGAAGAAGCAGTGAGAGACAAAGAAAGAGAGAGAGAGAGAGAGGGTGAGAAGACAGAGAGAAGAAGCAGTGAGAGACAAAGAAAGAGAGAGAGAGGGGGTGAGAAGACAGAGAGAAGAAGCAGTGAGAGACAAAGAAAGAGAGAGAGAGGGGTGAGAAGACAGAGAGAAGAAGCAGTGAGAGACAAAGAAAGAGAGAGAGAGAGGGTGAGAAGACAGAGAGAAGAAGCAGTGAGAGACAAAGAAAGAGAGAGAGAGAGGGTGAGAAGACAGAGAGAAGAAGCAGTGAGAGACAAAGAAAGAGAGAGAGAGAGAGAGGGTGAGAAGACAGAGAGAAGAAGCAGTGAGAGACAAAGAAAGAGAGAGAGAGAGAGAGGGTGAGAAGACAGAGAGAAGAAGCAGTAAGAGACAAAGAAAGAGAGAGAGAGAGAGAGGGTGAGAAGACAGAGAGAAGAAGCAGTAAGAGACAAAGAAAGAGAGAGAGAGAGAGAGAGGGTGAGAAGACAGAGAGAAGAAGCAGTAAGAGACAAAGAAAGAGAGAGAGAGAGAGAGGGTGAGAAGACAGAGAGAAGAAGCAGTAAGAGACAAAGAAAGAGAGAGAGAGAGAGAGGGTGAGAAGACAGAGAGAAGAAGCAGTAAGAGACAAAGAAAGAGAGAGAGAGAGGGTGAGAAGACAGAGAGAAGAAGAAGTAAGAGACAAAGAAAGAGAGAGAGAGAGGGTGAGAAGACAGAGAGAAGAAGCAGTGAGAGACAAAGAAAGAGAGAGAGAGAGAGGGTGAGAAGACAGAGAGAAGAAGCAGTGAGAGACAAAGAAAGAGAGAGAGAGAGAGAGAGAGGGTGAGAGGACAGAGAGAAGAAGCAGTGAGAGACAAAGAAAGAGAGAGAGAGAGAGAGAGAGGGTGAGAAGACAGAGAGAAGAAGCAGTGAGAGACAAAGAAAGAGAGAGAGAGGGTGAGAAGACAGAGAGAAGAAGCAGTGAGAGACAAAGAAAGAGAGAGAGAGAGAGAGAGAGGGTGAGAAGACAGAGAGAAGAAGCAGTGAGAGACAAAGAAAGAGAGAGAGAGAGATGGTGAGAAGACAGAGAGAAGAAGCAGTGAGAGACAAAGAAAGAGAGAGAGAGAGAGAGAGAGGGTGAGAAGACAGAGAGAAGAAGCAGTGAGAGACAAAGAAAGAGAGAGAGAGAGAGAGGGTGAGAAGACAGAGAGAAGAAGCAGTGAGAGACAAAGAAAGAGAGAGAGAGAGAGAGAGAGGGTGAGAAGACAGAGAGAAGAAGCAGTGAGAGACAAAGAAAGAGAGAGAGAGAGAGAGGGTGAGAAGACAGAGAGAAGAAGCAGTAAGAGACAAAGAAAGAGAGAGAGAGAGGGTGAGAAGACAGAGAGAAGAAGCAGTGAGAGACAAAGAAAGAGAGAGAGAGAGAGAGGGTGAGAAGACAGAGAGAAGAAGCAGTAAGAGACAAAGAAAGAGAGAGAGAGAGGATGAGAAGACAGAGAGAAGAAGCAGTGAGAGACAAAGAAAGAGAGAGAGAGAGAGAGGGTGAGAAGACAGAGAGAAGAAGCAGTGAGAGACAAAGAAAGAGAGAGAGAGAGAGAGAGAGAGAGGGTGAGAAGACAGAGAGAAGAAGCAGTGAGAGACAAAGAAAGAGAGAGAGAGAGAGAGAGAGGGTGAGAAGACAGAGAGAAGAAGCAGTGAGAGACAAAGAAAGAGAGAGAGAGAGATTGATGAAGAAGACAGAGAGAAGAAATAGTGAGAGAGATATATGTTAAGAAAGAGATAGGGAGAAGATAGAGAGAAGATATAGAGAAGATACAATGAACAAATATAAATATCTATTAACCAAATCACATTATACCTAGATAAGCTATCACTTTTTGTCAAGACATTACCATTGAGTGCTGCCTCATTTTCACGCTTACTTCCCCTTGATTTCTTTTTTCTCTCCCATTCTTGCAGTGTTGCAGTGTTCTTTTCAAGTTTTAAGCCATTTAGTGATTGAGTGCCTATAGATTCATTCATTCATTGATAGCACAATATAAAAAAACGTGATAAAAATGCCGTTCATTCTTTTGATAACTAGAACATGAAAAGTCATTTTTTTTTGGACAATAGGGGGGGGGGGGGGTAACTGGATGCCGAAGAGTAGGGAAAAGGGAAAACGAATTCCCCCAAAGCCCTCCAACTTCTTAAACATGTCGCAAGATTTAAAAAAAATTAATTTCTTTACATATTATTTAAAAAAAAAATTAAATTATGAAATTAATATTATATTATACTTTAAAAACAAATTCCATTAATATTAGACTACCTTTTTTTTAAAGATTGTAAAGAATTTTAGGACTAAAAGCTTTCCTAAAATGTTTTCAGTAAGTAAAATCTAATAATTATATTTTAGACGAACGCGACTGACGGGAGTTTATCATCCACCGGGTAGTCCTAACTTTTTTGTTAAATAAAAAGATATGCTTTATTTTAAACCCGATTAAAAAATTTAAAAAAAAAATTCTTTCTTATATTTTTTTTAGTAAATAAATAATAATTATATTTTTAAAATTAGTATAATTTTCTGTTCATTGAAGTTTATACAATTTTAATCTGTAGCTGTAGGCTTATTTTTTCCCCATGGGCACCGCCAGGCAATTTAGCTTTTTGTAAAATAAAAAGACTTGCCTATGTTAACCTATGTTAACAATATTCATTTTAAATTACTTTCCTAAATATTTTCCGTAAATATTAAATACATTTGTAAATTTATTAGATTTATTGAACTCTTCATTGTAGTTTATGAAATTTTTATCTGTAGCTTAAACAGGCCTAATTAATTTTCCCCCGGGCAACGCCGGGGAATGAAGCTAGTAGACAAATATTTTAAAACAAATTCAATTGGGCTGAAACTAATCTATGTCTTCTATAATGCTGTGTTGATGTTAATTTAAAGAATACTATAGTCTGAGCATGTATGATGTACATTGCAAAAGTCCAATATGGATCAAGCTCCAAAAAATAGTTCAACTACTATTCACGTTCATGCGAATATTTGAACGTCCCTTATATAACGTCTACAAAATGTTCTCAAATAACGGAATAATTTCCTATTAGATATCAAATTAAAAGACAAGAGATCTGTCAACAAATAGAGATGTGTGCCAACTCAGATTTCACACGAATATTATATCATTTGGTTTTAGACACGAGAAAAAACAAAAACAAGTTCATATGATTTATTTGGGGAAGAAAAAATAATTTATTGCAAATCTATATTCCTGGCAACAAGTCCTGCAGGAAGACATGCACACTGCAGATAAGCTAATGTGGCGGAAAGCTAAAGTATAGGGCTAGTAGGTTGGGGGGGGGGGGGGGGAGTGGTCGTTAACTTGTAGTAATTAGCCTATTTCAACTTCAAATGATGATAGAAAAAATAAATTCTTTCTATTTTTAAATTTTTACATGTATTTTGAAGCTCAATGACTTTTGGCGTTCTAATTGGCAGACATGTAGCAGCATGTGGGCCTCATGCCTGTGACATCACAGTTAGATTAACGCATAGATTCTAACCTTAATGTCCTTCAGCTAAAGTCACTATGTTTTAAGCTCATTGATCAACCATTTAAATTTCATTTAGCTAAAACCACTATGCATAAGTTTCCTGACTAACCGCCAGTCCTCTCCTATAACTTAAGGTAGACAACTGTATAAAACAAACAAAAATCAAACAAACAATGATGTTTTTCTAACTCGGATTTGAACGTTGAACGTTCACGTTAACAACCAACTGCACTACATATATGATATCTTCCACCATGTGTATTTGATTGTTGTCAACCCACCAACCCATTGCTATCTAAAGAATTAACAAAGAATTTATTTATTTAAGGCTATGTCATAAATATAAAGTAGAATTCTGTTTCTCACAAACCTTCTGAAAACCAAAATACATCGTATTGGCTGGGTTAGGGTTAAGAAAATCAACAAAATGACGAAAAAAAAATGTTAACAATTTTTGGGTTACACAAGATCATCATTTGATGGCTTCCATGAGCTTAAAGTTCAACTTTCTTAAGTTGTTCCACGTTTAAGCTCCACCGACTGGAGCTCATTAGAGAGTTCAAGACTCGTTCAAGGGGAGAGAATTTTTTTTTATCATCCTCTACAAGCGTCTGAACATGTTTAATTTTAAACTGAACCAACTTTTATTTTTCCTCTTCCATGTTTCCGCTCCTTCTTTTTCATGTTGTTTAGTTAAATATTTTTTTTTCTCTCAAACGGCAAGAGACGTGTCACGTGACCGAATTCTATTTATAGCATTACGTCTTTTTGAGATTCGTTCATACTAAACGAAGTGGGGAAAAAAATTCGTCGACAAAGTCCATTTATTTTATACAGTTGTTTCTAAATCTTAGCTCTTTATCAAATTCTGGTTTATTTTCCATTACAAGCAAATTACAAATTACATATTTATTTTATGTAGCGCTATTCATAGCAAAGTCTTCGAATGCGCTTTCTATTGAACATATTATGTAAATATTAAAATTAATCGAAAAAGTGTGTTTTCAATTTTGTTTTAAAAATGTCATTATTATCCTCTTGTTTAATTATTGTGTTCAGAAGTTCATTCCACCACAGCGGTGCTACTACGTTGTAGGAGCGAGTTGAAAATTTTTTCACTTTGTACGCTTAGTACCTTGAGCTGTAGATGGATTTTGTTTGAACGCAGTCCTCTTTTCTCTGATGTGTGTAGCTCGACCATGGATCTGATGTACTTGGAAGATTGACCATGAAGGCTTATCAATACATAAATATCTCATCCAATGGATGTGTGTTCAAAGAAAAGTTAGGAATGTGATACTGGTTACATTATTAGGAATCAAATTTGCATCTATTTGTTTCGCTTGATTGAGAGAAGAAAAAAAGAAATTATGCCTTCATATGTGTATAACCATTACGCCTGTCGTGCTGTGTCATGACGTGGACCGTTTCTATGCGTACAACCTTTTGACGTCATCATCTGTTTTGCCTACCACATGATTTTCTTCTTTCTTGGGAAAGGACTGGAGGGGATGAGAGGGGATTGGGGGGGGGGGCTAGTAAATGCCTCCTTTATGTAAAACACCCATTATTACCATTTCACATGAGGCTTGCCCCTTCCCCGCTTATAACTGGCTCTTACATTGATATATACACTCGATCATGCCTTGTCTGTCTGAAAACCTTCACAATTAGTCTTTATTTGAGAATAATAATTAAAACGAAACAGATATATCTTTTGAAAACGATTTACTTTGCTCTAAGATTGTCTAGATCCAAATATCAAGTAAAGTACAAGTACCCGAACAGACCAAATTGATCCATGGGGGCCGGTGAAGCAGCGCTCACTAGTTTCTTTTGGTCATGGCATACTAGGGGATTGTGTGGCCAGCACAATGCCCATCAGCTTTACTTTACCCCAACTAAAGTAAAGTACCCATCTGAGCTGGGTAGACTTACGGAACACCCTCCAGACCCGAGAACCAAAACCTAGCCTTCGAATCCAGGACCTTCGGTATGCCATTCGAACGCGCTGCCGTTCGGCCACCGCGCCCGGTAGATCCAAATATAAGTGGACATGTAGGGCCCAGAATAAAATATTCATTTGACTAATGCAGATGATAGAAAACGATTTAAATTGTTCAGAATGAAATCGTAACATATAAGATGAAATATTATATTGATAACAAACCAGGACATAACACAATGACATAACCGTGACGTACAACATGACATAACATAAAGTGGTAGATCTACAATATGTACGTCATGCAAAAGAAATATTGAGCTTTGAATCATATTTCAGTTGTATTGAGATTCTTTATTTTTATTTTTTAAATAAAGACTCTATCCAAAACTAGATTCGAATAGCTTCATAAAGGAATAGGCATGAAGCGTTCAGACTAGACAATCCCAGTAAGACAAGCTGGCAACGGTTCGCGAAACGGACGCATAGAATGTTTTCAACTTCATGTATGGCTTTATATAAGCCCCTTTGATTTCCTGACATTTAAAAGATGTCTGCCGGAACTGCTGCTGAAGATTCTACAATCCAGCTTGTTGAGCTTAAGTTTATATAGGCGGGTGATCAAGGCCCGATAACTCTGATCGATAGCCTTTTTTTAAATTGAAACGTCTGCTGAGTACAGCCCACAACAGTTAGTTATTTAAAAGTTAGTTAGTTACATTAGTTAGTTATTTATCTAGTTATTTAAAGGGCACATAAACTTGCATTAACAACATATTATATATATTTTAAGTCGTCAAGCTTATCTCCAAATTTTAATTAACTCAGTAATAAATACAATTAAATACATACAAATACTTTGATTTTTAAATTAAAAACTTTTGTTACGCATAATAGTAGGAATAAAATTCACATAAATTCACTCTGGTTTCTAATGGCATTCGGGCATGAAATGGGTTACCTAAACTAGTGAAAACCGAAAACTTGACATCGCTTTAAACTCTGATCGGAATTCAAGACTAGACTATACAATATATTGATGTTTCATTTGGCACAGGCAAAATGTGAAATTGTTTAAGACAAGTCTTATCAAAGTGTATTTATCTACGTGTAAGGAAATCTGTCCGAATTAAAAATCACGTCACAAAACAAGACATTAGATACCACGCTGTCAACAAGTCAGCTCACATATTATATGTGTGTCAACATTTACGCCTCCAACTGTCGCAGCAACGCTCACCAAAGCCGTTTAGCACAGATACAAGTCACACAACACGGCCTTAGACGTAATCCTACCCCAGGCTTGATTAACTGAGTTTAAAGCCTCATATTGACATTGGTTTAATATAAGTTCTACGTCTACAGGAGATGATCTTATCTCACATCATGTAGGGTTGCCAGACACATTGGTGTGAAAAGGAGGACATCCAGAGACAAAAAGGAGGACAAAGGAGAACATTGTATTTCAATTAAATAGTTTTGCAATAAACCCGTAATCCGTATAATTTTATTACAAGTGCTGCCAATAAGTGCATATTGGCAAACTGAACAAGAAACAGTTTTTATTAGATATATAAATTCACCGTAGGCTAAAAGGCAGCTTGCTTTTGGACAACTTTGGAAAAAAAATTACAGCTCGTTCAGGTGTTACGACCACAATCCCTTTGTGGTCAGAGCCATGTAAATGTTGTTGATAATTCTCGTTCGTCCTAGGGTAGACTTTGGCTATTATTATTTATATTTCAGTATTACACGAACTCTCCTTATTGTCCTGGGCACAAACTCAGGATTTGCGTTCTAACAGTTCCTTTCCTCGACGTTGTAGTTGTAGATAAATATATATATTTGGTATTGTAAACAATAAAATACAATAGTAACTTGACGAGGAAGCTTCAGTGTAAATGATTCAATCAAGAAAATATTTTAATTCAGGTGAGATGTGCAAATATATACAATATGAAGATTATATACAGATAGAATAAAATAGTGCCAACACAAGCGTCCATAACAGGCTCACAAGAAATTATCTACCGAACTGACTGCCTTGAAGACAACACGAATCATTTAAATACTCGCGGAGAAGAGCGGGGAACAGACCTATTAAGAAAGGGGTACAAATAAAGATTTCATTTACAAACCTCATAATAAAAACGATAGTTTTTACATTAACTCCCCTGTACGTAAAACAATAAACTATTCCTAGCCATTCCGAGAATTTGAGTTCGGTACAAGAGTGGATTCCTAGAATAGTCGAAGCTTAGTACCTCCCACAAAACTTGCGTTGAGAGAGAGCTATGGGCGCTATTAATATATGACACAGGAGTCTTTAAGAAAACGGATAATTCTTTTCTTATACAAATAAATGATCACTTGTTCATGAAGTACATTCTTGTCCGTTCACAGTCCTTTATACTATCTGAAACGTTTTTTAAAAAGTAATGTATATTCGGTGCTACAGCATTCAAGGAGATTGTATGGCCAGTGCGATACCCTACCGTCTTTAATTTTCCAAAACGTATGTCAGTTACTCACCCAGAGCTGGGTAGACACCTTGACTCAATTTGCAGACCTGGAAAAAAAACCTAGCCTTCACATGGACTAGAAACTCGGGACCTTTGGTACACCAGAGGAACGCACTACCGCTCGACCACCATTTTATATCTACCAAACGTTTATTCTATATTATTATGTCTTTGTGTTTTCTATTCGTACCCTTTTAAAAGTCTAGCTCTAGCATACTAGTGCACAGAAAGCGAAAGTTCTATTGTAATATACTTTTTAGCTACTGTGTCTAACTGCCAGTAGTATATTAGGTCACATTTAGGTATCATCCCCCCTCTCATGCCCCCTTCCCCTCTCCTCTCCCCCTCTCATGCCCCCTCTCATCCACTCCCCCTCTCATGCACCCTCCCCCTCTCATGCCCCCTCCCCCTCTCATGCCCCCTCCCCCTCTCATGCCCTCCTCCCCCTCTCATGCCCCCTCCCCCTCTCATGCCCCCTCCCCCTCTCATGCCCCCTCTCCCCCTCCCATTCCCCCCTCTAAGAGTGAGGAAGGGGTGACGTCAGTCAAGCTCCCCCTCTCGCGCTGTGACATGACCTCCCCCTCACGTGACATTTCGTGACCTCCCCCTCTCGACACGTGTTTATTGTTGTTTTTTTCCGTTCTCTCCCCCCTCCCTACCCTGTAATGTATAGTTGAAATATACTTATGTATGTAAAAGAGATGACCCACATCAGCAATAGGTGTTCTGTGACATGTCATTGTTCATGTATTCAGCACATTTTAAATAGTGTTGTAAAAAGAGTTGTGTTTTTTTCTCTCTCGAGTCATAATGTATATTTGTAGATTGTTACTTTTTTTTATTCGTTATCTTTATACTTATGTAAAAGAGATGTAGGCTATCGAACTTTTAGTTCCGGCTTGTCGTCCTAGGTTATTGAACTTTTGCCCTGTCTTGTACATACTTAAAACACCAACACTGGCTCAATAATGTATAATTAATTAGATGAAAAGATTCATCCTCTCGACATCCTTCCTCCCCACACCCACCATACATTCACCCCACCCACTCGATCAATAATAATTTGAATGTATAATGTCGCATATGTTTACAACTAAACTCAAGCCCACATCTATAATTAATATGTAATTTCGGATTATTGATCTTTTGCCTCTCGTGCAAAACAACTCGAAAAGTCCCCTCTTACTTCTAAAAACAGGTGTTGTTTTCTAAATATATAATTGATTTGAGCAATAAACTCAACTGCAGATCAATAGAATATTCACATTTTGTCACTCTTCACACACATTCATATATATACACACACACACAAACGTATCTCACACACACACTCATTTCTTTTCCCCTATACAGACATCTGTTTATGGTTTATCTATGCACTGTAGGTTATTTACCTTTTTGTACTATCATTTTCTTTTCTTCCATTCAGACATATCTATGCAGTGTAGTTATTAACCTTTTTTGTACTATCATTTTCTTTTCTTCCATTCAGACATATCTATGCAGTGTAGTTATTAACCTTTTTTGTACTATCATTTTCTTTTCTTCCATTCAGACATATCTATGCAGTGTAGTTATTAACCTTTTTTTTTGTACTATCATTTTCTTTTCTTCCAGTCAGACATATCTATGCAGTGTAGTTATTAACCTTTTTTGTACTATCATTTTCTTTTCTTCCATTCAGACAGCTGTTTAATTCAATCCTTCCACCCAATCGATAATGCCAACATTTCACTTACTATTTTCACGTTTTCCCAAAGGCTATAGTAGTATTGCTGCCATTTTGTCACCACTAGACAAAGTAAACAAACAGCACACCCGCTATAATTATTTTAAGCGCTTTAGTATTCTTTTATAGTTCTTAATAAAGGGTACCATTAAAATATTTTAGAACCAGTGTATTCACATTTCATTCATACCTACAGCCTAACCACTGGATCAATAATAATTTGAATGTATAATGTCACATGTGTTTATATAGTAGAATATTCACATTTTGTCACTCTTCACACACACATACACACACACATACACACACACACAATATTTGTATCACACACACACACACACACACATTTCCATACAGATATCTGTTTATTTACCCAATCGATAAACATACAGACATCTGTTTATTTCAAACATCCCAACCCAATCAATAAACTATTGTACTGGTTTATCTATGCAGTGTAGTTATTAACCTTTTTTGTACTATCATTTTCTTTTCTTCCATTCAGACATATCTATGCAGTGTAGTTATTAACCTTTTTTGTACTATCATTTTCTTTTCTTCCATTCAGACACATCTATGCAGTGTAGTTATTAACCTTTTTTGTACTATCATTTTCTTTTCTTCCATTCAGACAGCTGTTTAATTCAATCCTCCCACCCAATCGATAATGCCAACATTTCACTTACTATTTTCACGTTTTCCCTACACGCACACACACATACATACAGACACTCACATTACTCATACTGGCATACAAATACACACACAGGCCCGTCAGACCATATTTACATTGTCACAGCTGTCTCTCTGCAAACGCTCCTTCTATAAAAAAACTTATTGCTTCCTACGTTCATCCGTGGTCCAAGGCCAGTCTAGTTGCATTTTTTTATTAATGTTTTAAATTATGTTACTGGTTTGTTCAGGCAACCCATTCCATATGAACCTTGCAGCTCTTTTTATTTTTTTTTTGTAATTTTTTTTTAAATGTTTTTGTAAAAGTATTCAGGCAATTTTAAAATTTTAATAGTTAACACATGCATCACTCTAAACTAAAATATTCAACATGTCTCTGATGGCATCCTTTTTAACTTTCTGTTATACAGAAGTCATAGTCATAGTCCCATGGTTCTTTTAGGAACACGTGGTATCCAATATGGCGGAAGGGATGTATCCAAGGGGAGTAATCGTGTAATTATTATTTTTTGTCATTATTACCATTGTATTTTTTTTTCTTTTTGTTGTAGTAAGACAGGGTTAAGCATTTTTATTCTAAACTTAAAATGTTTCAGCTATTAGTATATATATTACGAGCTCTAAATTTTCACATAATAGTGAAGGGTGATATTCTTTTATAGAATTATTATACACTAATGCAATATTGTTTTCTCTTTTTGATATTATAAGACATGTAAATCTTGAGTAATTTTTAATTTTAACTTTAAGAGTTCGCATGTTATTTTCTTTACGATTGCATTAGATGTATAAACTTTTATATACTGTATTTAATCAAGTAATTATTTTCTTTAGCACAATTAAGGGAGCCAGAAATATTGAATAGATTAAAATCAAGGGTAGCAATCGTGTAATTAGTTGTTTTAATTTTTGTAAAATTTATATTAATCTTGTCTTAAGTTAATGGATTTTCAGGGCGATTTGCAGCTCGTTGTTTTCAACTAAAGAGTTACCAGATAGTAGATACGCTTCTAGAATCTTCAACATATATTGATACACATCTGTCGAGCTTTATGAATAGTCATAATAACTGGGTGAGTAACAGGTTCACAATAGTAACAAGACAGTCTTTGTTAAACAAAAAATCACCATATACACAGTTAAATATAAAAGAGTATATTAAACTAGCTTCCATCTTTCTTTTCGTCACAGAGGTGTCCCAGAGTCTGCCCAGCTCTGATGGGTACCTGACATTAGTTGGGGTAAAGTAAAGTCGGCTGGGCATTGTGCTGACCACACATCCCCTTTTATGCCGTGGCCACAGAAACTGGTGAACGCTGCTTCACTAGCCCTATGATCAGGTTGGTCCGAAGGGTACTTTACTAAGTCATGTTTTGTTTGTTATTATTATTGTAAACGTGTAACGTTAGTATGAAAACATGGGTGTCATTTATTTATTGCATTCAATTCATTAAAGAATAAAAGTGGGGAAAAAGAAATGTTTGTTTCCTTTGTCTTTATTTCATCTAGTACATCTAAGTCCAATGTTTTCATTGCCCTAGTATGTATAAAATAGTTGTAATTTTAAAGTTATTTTGAAATATTAAGTTAACCCAATGGATTCGTTGTAAAAACAAATAAGCTCCAGAAGATCTTTTACGTCTGCTTGCTCATCAATTAGGCGCTGACAAGATTCTTGCAGAGATATGATGACTTTCGTAGACCTACCAAGTATCTGAGCTAGCCCTTCAGTATCCGCTTCCACAAGTTGCTAGATAAGACATTGAAAATAAAAATTATATTTATTATTTATTTATTTTGTCTATACCTGCAAGATGTAATAATTTGGTAGTATCTTACATGCATTTCATCTTCATTCAATAATACAACACAAGCGAGGTCTACTTTGAATTTCTCAATGACTGAAGATAAATCACAGTCTTTACGGCCACATTCTAATACAGCGCCATCTGGGTGATCGTAACTCGTAATGGCTACACAGGGAAAAAATAATGGAAAATTGAATTTTTTACTGTATCATGACTACACTGTTGGTTTCTGTGATCTAGCTACATGACTTTAGGTGACCAAGACTATCATGGCTTTAGGTTGACCTCACCCAAGACTATTAAAACTGTTAGGGAAATATTTTTTTTAAATTTTTTTTTTTCTCCCAAGAGTCCAGAGGGAAGAGTTTACAATGCTATCACTCGCATTTAATCAGGGGAAGTAATTGGGAAAGTAAAGGTGTTGAGGCGCTTTGCTGACCACACTATCCCCACATTAATGTAAAGGATTTAAAATATAAAAATAATCTACATATTGTAAAAGTAGATTGGATGGATACTTTAAACAAAACAATTTTGACTTTGACTTTAAAACATAAAAAATCGATAGAAAATATATTAAACTACACCTACAAGAGTGTGGAGGCACCCATTCGCTTCGACCGGGTAGCAACATGAACACTGTGTTGTCTGGTAAGAAGGAGAAATATTCCTCATCAATTTCTGTTCCATCCTCTGCAAGAACGACTGTGACAGGAGGATCAATTTGGAGTTTTTCACAACCTTCAAACGTAAAAAACAACAAATACCAAACAACAACAAACAAACAAAACAACAAGAATAAAATAATTAATAGCTTTTAATTTACTTTATTTATTTATTTTTTATTTTTTTACCTTTGTTTTTAAGCTCTTGAAATGATGAGACAGTAAATCCTTTTGTGACAATTCTTTCTTTATCCCAGACTTTAAACGGTCTATACTTAGGTTCACACATTTTTAAAAAATGTGATAATCCTTTAAAAATAAATATAAAAATAGTCAAACTTGGTTACCTACCCTTGCCAATAATATTGGCAATATAATATTTGTTGACTACGCCTAGTTTTCTTTTTATCGTTCCCTCTTTCTAACTCCCACTCTATCAAATCTTATAGAACTACAAACTCTTATCTTCAACTCCCTTGTCAGCTGTTACATTCGCATTATTTGTGCCTCATTTCTTTATTATAGCTCCAGATCGTTCTCACTACTATCTTTCTCACCCAAAACTGTTAGTTACTCTACTTTCAATAATGTTCCCTCTCTACAACGTGCGTCAGACATACATTGTTTTTCTGCCTAGAAATTTTTTTAGTACACTTGTCTATGGACACCTTTTTTTTTCTCCAACTCTCTTGTTATTTTTTTCTCCCTCTCGAAAAAAAGTCTCCCTCTCGAAAAGAAATATTTCCTTCCACGAAGGAAATAGAGACCGGCTTGTAATTTTTTTTCTCCCTCTTCGAAAAAAAAAAGTCTCCCTCTTGAAAAGAAATATTGCCTTCCACGAAGGAAATAGAGACCGGCTTGTAATTTTTTTTCTCCCTCTTCGAAAAAAAAAGTCTCCCTCTCGAAAAAATTTCTTCCCTGGCATCCTTCTTTCTCCAATCATCTTGTAATTTTTTTTTCTCCCTCTTCGAAAAAAAAAGTCTCCCTCTCGAAAAAATTTCTTCCCTGGCATCCTTCTTTCTCCAATCATCTTGTAATTTTTTTCTCCCTCTTCGAAAAAAAGTCTCCCTCTCGAAAAAATTTCTTCCCTGGCATCCTTCTTTCTCCAATCATCTTGTAATTTTTTTCTCCCTCTTCGAAAAAAAAGTCTCCCTCTTCGAAAAAAAAGTCTCCCTCTCGAAAAAATTTCTTCCCTGGCATCCTTCTTTCTCCAATCATCTTGTAATTTTTTTTCTCCCTCTTCGAAAAAAAAGTCTCCCTCTCGAAAAAATTTCTTCCCTGGCACCCTTCTTTCTCCAATCATCTTGTAATTTTTTTCTCTCTCTCTTCGAAAAAATGGTCTTCCCTGCCATGTCTTTATAACACGCAAATCGTTTAGCATATCTACACTCCTAACTCTAAAACGGTGTGTACATTACACGTCACCAAGGTTTTTGCAAGTAACGTTCTTTAGAGATATCAAAGGCCAAGTTGTAAACCTAAAGTTATCCCGACTGACCCTCATGTGAATTGGGGAAAAGCCCCATGCTCTCTTTCCCTATCTATCACTATGTAAAGTTTACCAAATATTACTAAACTAGCTATGGAAAACTTTAATTACCAAACCGACATTTAATAGTAGTGGTCAAAACCTTTGGAACACATATGACCACTCAATACCCTATAAAAGCCTTAGCACTCTTACTACCGTCTCAGGACTTCTCAAATCAAAATACATATCAAGTAGGTATAGTTGTTTTAAGATAGCTCTACATTTCATTTTCCTAAGTTCACTAAGACTTTCAACTCTAGTAATAGGTTAAACAGCCCCGTATGACTACAGTCATACCACGAAAGATTTTTTACTATTAGCGAACATAGCCAAAACACAACCCAAAACACATATCTACAACACCCAAGTATATCTTACCACTTAGGTAATCTTGCATGTCTCGTGTCACGAAAGATTTCTGATATAGCCCTGTTCAAAACACCAACTTTACAAAACACATAGCTACAACACCTTCCCACTAGGGCAATCTTGCTTGACTCAAACCATTAGAATACTTTTATTCTGATAGTCTACATTTATAAATAGCCCTGTTCAAAACACTAACTTTACAAAACACATATCGACAACACTTAAGTATACCTTCCCACTTAGGCAATGTTGCTTGGCTCAAACCTTTAGAAAACCTTTATAGATAGCACTGTCCAAAACACTAATTTTACAAAAACACATAGCATATCTTCATCAAATAAGTATAACTTAACATTTGTATGCCCCTAGTCATGTCATGAAATATATCTGACACTCCAACTTTATGTATAACCCTATCCCAACACTAGTATAACATTAGACAATCTTGCTTGACTCATACCACAACAAAAGCTTTTTACAAAACACACACCTTTCAATAACACCTTTTCAAAATTCTAATACTAGGGATGTGGCATTACCCATGCCAAATACCTCCTACGACTTAAAAGTATGCTTTCTAATCACTTTTTTCACAGACTTTTCATTACCTCCCTATACTTGTAACTCATCACTATCACCTCCACACAAGATCAAACTAATTACTTTCAGCTTCTCCCTTTTCTCCAACTGACCCAGGTGTCAGTTTGAAGAAAACCCTCCCATATCTCTCCCTAACTTTCACTGTTATAAAGTTTACAGAATATTACCAAACTAGCTATGGAACCTTTAATTACCAACATTTATTAATAGTTGTCAGAACCTTTGTAACATATACTGCCATTCACCAGTTGATACAACACTTATTGTTTCAGACTTTCTCCCCTGGACAGAGAGTTCCTAGAGACTTATCCTTATATAACTATCTTTATAGGTAATCTTGTGTTTCAATGAATGCATTTACAAGATAGACAAAAAGTTTAGACCTATTCTTTGTTTCCTCGATCAACGTGTATTTAGAATTTCCTCTTCCTAAGTTCAAAGGTGCTTTCAACTCTAGTAATAGGAGAAACAACCCTGCACAACTTCAAGCTCGAACTCCTATCACTTATTTGGCCTTAGACTATTTCTGCCATTTACAAAACACCATCTTTACAAAATACATATCATCAACACTTTTTAACATCACACTTATTTTATTCGTACCATGAACGATGTCTAACTTTTACAATAAAAAAATCTCTTGACAAAATAAATATTACCACCACCAAATAAACCACACCATACATATGCAATTTGCATGACTCAAAACCCTTAGAATACTTTTAGAGATAAGACTACACAAAACACATTTAAAACACTACACCTTTCAGTCTAAGACTAGTGCTTTTTTTTTGCCTTATCCAATTTATAGTAGTAATTTATTATAATCATAAATACACATCCTAAAACTTATCACAATTCCTTCAAACTCATTTTAGCGATTTACAAAGCTCTTTACAATACTATCAACCCCCAAACTAGATAAAACTAATTTTTTTTTTTTATGCCCCACTTTTCCCCAATTCACATGAGGGTCAGTCGGGATAACTTTAGGTTTACAACTTGGCCTTTGATATCTCTAAAGAACGTTACTTGCAAAAACCTTGGTGACGTGTAATGTACACACCGTTTTAGAGTTAGGAGTGTAGATATGCTAAACGATTTGCGTGTTATAAAGACATGGCAGGGAAGACCATTTTTTCGAAGAGAGAGAGAAAAAAATTACAAGATGATTGGAGAAAGAAGGGTGCCAGGGAAGAAATTTTTTCGAGAGGGAGACTTTTTTTTCGAAGAGGGAGAAAAAAAATTACAAGATGATTGGAGAAAGAAGGATGCCAGGGAAGAAATTTTTTCGAGAGGGAGACTTTTTTTTCGAAGAGGGAGACTTTTTTTTCGAAGAGGGAGAAAAAAATTACAAGATGATTGGAGAAAGAAGGATGCCAGGGAAGAAATTTTTTCGAGAGGGAGACTTTTTTTTCGAAGAGGGAGAAAAAAATTACAAGATGATTGGAGAAAGAAGGATGCCAGGGAAGAAATTTTTTCGAGAGGGAGACTTTTTTTTTCGAAGAGGGAGAAAAAAAATTACAAGCCGGTCTCTATTTCCTTCGTGGAAGGAAATATTTCTTTTCGAGAGGGAGACTTTTTTTCGAGAGGGAGAAAAAAATAACAAGAGAGTTGGAGAAAAAAAAAGGTGTCCATAGACAAGTGTACTAAAAAATTTTCTAGGCAGAAAAACAATGTATGTCTGACGCACGTTGTAGAGAGGGAACATTATTGAAAGTAGAGTAACTAACAGTTTTGGGTGAGAAAGATAGTAGTGAGAACGATCTGGAGCTATAATAAAGAAATGAGGCACAAATAATGCGAATGTAACAGCTGACAAGGGAGTTGAAGATAAGAGTTTGTAGTTCTATAAGATTTGATAGAGTGGGAGTTAGAAAGAGGGAACGATAAAAAGAAAACTAGGCGTAGTCAACAAATATTATATTGCCAATATTATTGGCAAGGGTAGGTAACCAAGTTTGACTATTTTTATATTTATTTTTAAAGGATTATCACATTTTTTAAAAATGTGTGAACCTAAGTATAGACCGTTTAAAGTCTGGGATAAAGAAAGAATTGTCACAAAAGGATTTACTGTCTCATCATTTCAAGAGCTTAAAAACAAAGGTAAAAAAATAAAAAATAAATAAATAAAGTAAATTAAAAGCTATTAATTATTTTATTCTTGTTGTTTTGTTTGTTTGTTGTTGTTTGGTATTTGTTGTTTTTTACGTTTGAAGGTTGTGAAAAACTCCAAATTGATCCTCCTGTCACAGTCGTTCTTGCAGAGGATGGAACAGAAATTGATGAGGAATATTTCTCCTTCTTACCAGACAACACAGTGTTCATGTTGCTACCCGGTCGAAGCGAATGGATGCCTCCACACTCTTGTAGGTGTAGTTTAATATATTTTCTATCGATTTTTTATGTTTTAAAGTCAAAGTCAAAATTGTTTTGTTTAAAGTATCCATCCAATCTACTTTTACAATATGTAGATTATTTTTATATTTTAAATCCTTTACATTAATGTGGGGATAGTGTGGTCAGCAAAGCGCCTCAACACCTTTACTTTCCCAATTACTTCCCCTGATTAAATGCGAGTGATAGCATTGTAAACTCTTCCCTCTGGACTCTTGGGAGAAAAAAAATTTTTTTTTAAAAATATTTCCCTAACAGTTTTAATAGTCTTGGGTGAGGTCAACCTAAAGCCATGATAGTCTTGGTCACCTAAAGTCATGTAGCTAGATCACAGAAACCAACAGTGTAGTCATGATACAGTAAAAAATTCAATTTTCCATTATTTTTTCCCTGTGTAGCCATTACGAGTTACGATCACCCAGATGGCGCTGTATTAGAATGTGGCCGTAAAGACTGTGATTTATCTTCAGTCATTGAGAAATTCAAAGTAGACCTCGCTTGTGTTGTATTATTGAATGAAGATGAAATGCATGTAAGATACTACCAAATTATTACATCTTGCAGGTATAGACAAAATAAATAAATAATAAATATAATTTTTATTTTCAATGTCTTATCTAGCAACTTGTGGAAGCGGATACTGAAGGGCTAGCTCAGATACTTGGTAGGTCTACGAAAGTCATCATATCTCTGCAAGAATCTTGTCAGCGCCTAATTGATGAGCAAGCAGACGTAAAAGATCTTCTGGAGCTTATTTGTTTTTACAACGAATCCATTGGGTTAACTTAATATTTCAAAATAACTTTAAAATTACAACTATTTTATACATACTAGGGCAATGAAAACATTGGACTTAGATGTACTAGATGAAATAAAGACAAAGGAAACAAACATTTCTTTTTCCCCACTTTTATTCTTTAATGAATTGAATGCAATAAATAAATGACACCCATGTTTTCATACTAACGTTACACGTTTACAATAATAATAACAAACAAAACATGACTTAGTAAAGTACCCTTCGGACCAACCTGATCATAGGGCTAGTGAAGCAGCGTTCACCAGTTTCTGTGGCCACGGCATAAAAGGGGATGTGTGGTCAGCACAATGCCCAGCCGACTTTACTTTACCCCAACTAATGTCAGGTACCCATCAGAGCTGGGCAGACTCTGGGACACCTCTGTGACGAAAAGAAAGATGGAAGCTAGTTTAATATACTCTTTTATATTTAACTGTGTATATGGTGATTTTTTGTTTAACAAAGACTGTCTTGTTACTATTGTGAACCTGTTACTCACCCAGTTATTATGACTATTCATAAAGCTCGACAGATGTGTATCAATATATGTTGAAGATTCTAGAAGCGTATCTACTATCTGGTAACTCTTTAGTTGAAAACAACGAGCTGCAAATCGCCCTGAAAATCCATTAACTTAAGACAAGATTAATATAAATTTTACAAAAATTAAAACAACTAATTACACGATTGCTACCCTTGATTTTAATCTATTCAATATTTCTGGCTCCCTTAATTGTGCTAAAGAAAATAATTACTTGATTAAATACAGTATATAAAAGTTTATACATCTAATGCAATCGTAAAGAAAATAACATGCGAACTCTTAAAGTTAAAATTAAAAATTACTCAAGATTTACATGTCTTATAATATCAAAAAGAGAAAACAATATTGCATTAGTGTATAATAATTCTATAAAAGAATATCACCCTTCACTATTATGTGAAAATTTAGAGCTCGTAATATATATACTAATAGCTGAAACATTTTAAGTTTAGAATAAAAATGCTTAACCCTGTCTTACTACAACAAAAAGAAAAAAAAATACAATGGTAATAATGACAAAAAATAATAATTACACGATTACTCCCCTTGGATACATCCCTTCCGCCATATTGGATACCACGTGTTCCTAAAAGAACCATGGGACTATGACTATGACTTCTGTATAACAGAAAGTTAAAAAGGATGCCATCAGAGACATGTTGAATATTTTAGTTTAGAGTGATGCATGTGTTAACTATTAAAATTTTAAAATTGCCTGAATACTTTTACAAAAACATTAAAAAAAAAATTACAAAAAAAAAATAAAAAGAGCTGCAAGGTTCATATGGAATGGGTTGCCTGAACAAACCAGTAACATAATTTAAAACATTAATAAAAAAATGCAACTAGACTGGCCTTGGACCACGGATGAACGTAGGAAGCAATAAGTTTTTTTATAGAAGGAGCGTTTGCAGAGAGACAGCTGTGACAATGTAAATATGGTCTGACGGGCCTGTGTGTGTATTTGTATGCCAGTATGAGTAATGTGAGTGTCTGTATGTATGTGTGTGTGCGTGTAGGGAAAACGTGAAAATAGTAAGTGAAATGTTGGCATTATCGATTGGGTGGGAGGATTGAATTAAACAGCTGTCTGAATGGAAGAAAAGAAAATGATAGTACAAAAAAGGTTAATAACTACACTGCATAGATGTGTCTGAATGGAAGAAAAGAAAATGATAGTACAAAAAAGGTTAATAACTACACTGCATAGATATGTCTGAATGGAAGAAAAGAAAATGATAGTACAAAAAAGGTTAATAACTACACTGCATAGATAAACCAGTACAATAGTTTATTGATTGGGTTGGGATGTTTGAAATAAACAGATGTCTGTATGTTTATCGATTGGGTAAATAAACAGATATCTGTATGGAAATGTGTGTGTGTGTGTGTGTGTGTGTGATACAAATATTGTGTGTGTGTGTATGTGTGTGTGTATGTGTGTGTGAAGAGTGACAAAATGTGAATATTCTACTATATAAACACATGTGACATTATACATTCAAATTATTATTGATCCAGTGGTTAGGCTGTAGGTATGAATGAAATGTGAATACACTGGTTCTAAAATATTTTAATGGTACCCTTTATTAAGAACTATAAAAGAATACTAAAGCGCTTAAAATAATTATAGCGGGTGTGCTGTTTGTTTACTTTGTCTAGTGGTGACAAAATGGCAGCAATACTACTATAGCCTTTGGGAAAACGTGAAAATAGTAAGTGAAATGTTGGCATTATCGATTGGGTGGAAGGATTGAATTAAACAGCTGTCTGAATGGAAGAAAAGAAAATGATAGTACAAAAAAGGTTAATAACTACACTGCATAGATATGTCTGACTGGAAGAAAAGAAAATGATAGTACAAAAAAAAAGGTTAATAACTACACTGCATAGATATGTCTGAATGGAAGAAAAGAAAATGATAGTACAAAAAAGGTTAATAACTACACTGCATAGATATGTCTGAATGGAAGAAAAGAAAATGATAGTACAAAAAAGGTTAATAACTACACTGCATAGATATGTCTGAATGGAAGAAAAGAAAATGATAGTACAAAAAGGTAAATAACCTACAGTGCATAGATAAACCATAAACAGATGTCTGTATAGGGGAAAAGAAATGAGTGTGTGTGTGAGATACGTTTGTGTGTGTGTGTATATATATGAATGTGTGTGAAGAGTGACAAAATGTGAATATTCTATTGATCTGCAGTTGAGTTTATTGCTCAAATCAATTATATATTTAGAAAACAACACCTGTTTTTAGAAGTAAGAGGGGACTTTTCGAGTTGTTTTGCACGAGAGGCAAAAGATCAATAATCCGAAATTACATATTAATTATAGATGTGGGCTTGAGTTTAGTTGTAAACATATGCGACATTATACATTCAAATTATTATTGATCGAGTGGGTGGGGTGAATGTATGGTGGGTGTGGGGAGGAAGGATGTCGAGAGGATGAATCTTTTCATCTAATTAATTATACATTATTGAGCCAGTGTTGGTGTTTTAAGTATGTACAAGACAGGGCAAAAGTTCAATAACCTAGGACGACAAGCCGGAACTAAAAGTTCGATAGCCTACATCTCTTTTACATAAGTATAAAGATAACGAATAAAAAAAAGTAACAATCTACAAATATACATTATGACTCGAGAGAGAAAAAAACACAACTCTTTTTACAACACTATTTAAAATGTGCTGAATACATGAACAATGACATGTCACAGAACACCTATTGCTGATGTGGGTCATCTCTTTTACATACATATTATTTATATTTCAACTATACATTACAGGGTAGGGAGGGGGGAGAGAACGGAAAAAAACAACAATAAACACGTGTCGAGAGGGGGAGGTCACGAAATGTCACGTGAGGGGGAGGTCATGTCACAGCGCGAGAGGGGGAGCTTGACTGACGTCACCCCTTCCTCACTCTTAGAGGGGGGAATGGGAGGGGGAGAGGGGGCATGAGAGGGGGAGGGGGCATGAGAGGGGGAGGGGGCATGAGAGGGGGAGGGGGGCATGAGAGGGGGAGGGGGCATGAGAGGGGGAGGGGGCATGAGAGGGGGAGGGTGCATGAGAGGGGGAGTGGATGAGAGGGGGCATGAGAGGGGGAGAGGAGAGGGGGAGGGGGCATGAGAGGGGGGATGATACCTAAATGTGACCTAATATACTACTACTGCCTACACTACACTTCAGAACATATACAGTGCCTAATTGCCTCCTGTGCCTACCATATGCCGACCCGTGTCTAACGTATCAATGAACCTTATGTACAACCTCATCTAGTGCCTAAATGCCTGCTGTGCCTACTGTGCCTACTATATTAATTAACCTTATGCATAACCTCATCTAAGAAGAAGGACATTGTTTCTTATATCTACCCTGGAGATGCTATGCTGGCTTTGGTCTTAGAATATTGATTCTATAAAACGTTGCATTGGATTCTCGTCTGTCTTTGTAGTTATCTTAAGAAAGTCTTTTTTTTAAATGTTTTTTTTCTATAGCATGGCTGAAGTCTGAAGCAATTGTTATAATAGAATTAAACCCTGAATTTATGTTTGTGTTAAAATGTTTCAACATAAGTGTGCACTTACTAGTTTGAATGTGTATATGTCAGTGTGAAATATAGATGTGCTCTGTATAATAAAAAAATACAAATAAACGTACAACGTAATAAAAATGTATTTGGACTAAAATTTTAAATGTTAACAAAATATATTATATATCACTTAAACGTCTATCTTCATTATGTCAATTTTATTAATATACTATCTACGTCCTTATTTCTCCATTACTTACAGTAACATTGATTTCTTCTACTCGGGCAATCTGCCAGTCTGGGATAATTTAAAATAATGTATATAGATATCTATTTTATATTTACTATCGAATGTAAAGCATTTCCATCTACCGTAAAGTTGAACAAAATTAATTTAATAAGAGTCGAAATCCACACGGCATAAAAGCAAAAAACTGTTGGAATTCTATTTCTGGAGTGAAATTTCAGCCGGAGAAGAGCGAATGAATTGACGTTTTTTGACAGATGTATAAAAAATAGTTTTATGGTCTGCTTGCCAGACACTGGGGGTTTATTCATTCAGTACCCTCCTACTCCACTCGTCTGTCTGCCATGATCAGTTTATGTGTGTGTGTGTGTGTACAGGAGGGAGTGGGTGGTGAAGGCGCAGATGTTGAATTGATCACGTCACTGCACGTGACCATTGTGGTCACGTCTGTAGTTAAAAAATCGGTTTTGTCTCGTTTTTTCTTTTTTTAAATTCATTAATTTTCTAAGTATTTGAAGCGTTGAAGAGTGTCCAAGTGAATTTTAAGTAGATTTTGTCATTTGAAAAATTGTCAAAAATTTAACGGAGAAAACATGTACTGATAGATTTTAATTGACTTTTAAATATACTTTTAAATAGACTTTTAATAGACTTTTAAATAGACTTTTTAATATACCTTTTAATAGACTTTTAATATACTTTTAATAGACTTTTAATTGACTTTTTAATCGACTTTTAGACCTTTAAACATTTACACTATTAGAAATTTTCACCCTTAGAATGTAAAGAAAAGTAAAGAAAAAAAGAATCAGGCAGAGCTGAGTTTTAAAACATGGTAAGTGATGGTTGATGAGAAAAAGAGACAGCGAAAGAGAGAAACAAAGAGAGAGAGAGAGAGAGAGAGAGAGATAGAGAGTAAAGGGTTTAGATAGAATGAAGAAGAACGAGGGTATTTGTGTTTGTTTATGTATTAGAACAAGGCATTCAACCTGGTCAGTAGAAGCGGTCTGTTCGCTCTGCTGGGGAAAATTGGTTGCCCCCAAAAATTGTTGAAAATGGTGACATCTTTCCACAATGACATGAATGGTACTGTTCAGATTGAAAACTCAGTTTCGAAGCCTTTCCCCATAAAAAGCGGTGTAAAACAAAGGATGTGTAATGGCTCCAACACTCTTTGGCATATTCTTTTCCGTTTTACTTGAATACGCGTTTAGATCGTCAAACGATGGAGTTTTCATACACACCCGATCGGACGGCAGACTGTTCAACCTGCCGCGCCTCAAAGCTAGAACAAAGATCTAAAAGGTCCTGATTCGTGAGATGTTGTTAGCTGACGATGATGTCCTCACTGCACACACAACAGAAGAACTACAAAGGCTGGTCAGTGCTTTGGCAGAGGCTTGCCGGGAGTTTGACCTAACAATCAGTCTGAATTAAACTGAAATCATGGGTCAGGACGTTACATCAATCCCCAACATTACATTTGATTTCCATGCTCTTCAAGTCACAAAAGAATTCACTTACTTAGGTTCGAAAATTTCAGATAATCTGTCAATAATCTGTCTCGACAACGAGTTAAGCAAGGCATCCGCTGATATGGCTTTGCGATCAAAGCGTGTTTGGGAAAATTCAAAACTTACGAGGACCACCAAAATGATGGTCTACAGGGCAAGCATTCTTAGTACACTACTTTACGGCAGTGAGAGCTGGTCAACATACATGCGACAGGAGCACCAGTTAAACATTTTCCATAAGAGATGTCTGCGCCGAATCGAATATTGGACGTCACTTGGAAGAACCACATAGCCAGCCATGAAATCCTGAACCGAGCAAATATCCTTAGCATCTACTCCCTGCTCTCCCAACGCAGATTGCGCTAGGTGGGTCATGTCATGCCGGATGCAAGACGGCCGCATCCCTCATCACATCTTGTATGGAGAGCTGGCTGGAGAATTGCACAAGGGTCCCAGGGCGATCAATATTAAATTACAAGGACGTCCTAATTAATAATAAAACGCGACCACAGGTGTACAAATATCGACCTGCAAACCTGGGAGCATTCTGCGGTGCACCGTACATCATGGAGACAGGCCGTTCATGCTGGTGTATCTGCCTCTGAGGCAAAGAGAACCAACGAATCTATGGAGAAAAGAATGAACAGAAAAGACGTAAAACCGCCAGATGCACAGACTGCTACTCAATACAGATGCCTCGATTGTTCCAGGGACTGCCACTCAAGAATTGGACTGTTCAGCCACCGCAGAACCTGCAAAAAGTATCTCGATACAGAAGGAGCCATTATTATTATTATTATTTTTTAGAAAGAGATAGAAAGAAGGAGAAATACTGAGAGAGAGAGAGAGAGAGAGGCTACAGAGAGACAAAAAGAGTTTGTGAGATAGAAAGAGAAAGATAACGACTAAGAGACACACACACCGAGAAAGTGTGTGTATGTGTGTGTGTGTAAGAGTCTTGTAAAACTGAGCCATCAAGTCTACTCATCCAGAATCTTTGTACCTCGTACACAGTGCACATAAAAAGTAATCAGCTGTTACTTTAAAGTAATGATATGTGCTTATCAGTCTGTATGTGTATGTGTATAACGTGTTTCTTATTAATATTTGAAGTACTTTCTAGACTGAATATTGCCTCTATTTCATTGTATAACACGTTTCGTTTAAAGATAGTACCATTTGTTTTTACATTGAATGAACATATAGAAAAGAAAACAGCTTCTTACTATTGCCAGATAAGCTAAATATAGCAATCTATATCTATAACCACTCCAAGGCAATCAACAAGCAATCTATAGACAATCTTAAGCAATCTATTTGCAATCTATTTGTAATCTATACATATCGATTTCAAATGTTGATAAACGTTCAGACCTGTTTCCCCGTGTCCTGAAAGCTGCACAATAGATAACTAGCTATTTGATAGCCGGGCGTGGGAAGCTAAGCAGACTGGGTTAGGGTACAGTTTGTCAACTATAATGTACACACTCTACATTATAGGTTCTCAACGGGGGCGATATTGCCCCCTGGGGGGGGGCGGTGAGAAGCTTTAGGGGGGGCGCTGACATCCCCGGGGGCGATTGGGGGGCGGTGAGGGGCAAGTGGGCGGTACAAACGTACCTGATGTATTTTAACACATCAGCTATTTGAATCGATTAGTTTTTGGATAAAATGTTATGTCTTATCTTATACATTACAGACGCTCCTTCTATAAAGAAGATTATTGCGTCCTACGCTCATCCGTGGTCCGAGTCCAGTCTCACATTTTTATTAATGTTTTAAATGATGTTAGGTTATTGGTTTTCCTAGTTTGCTCAGGCAACCCATTCCATGCCCGAATGCCACTCGGGAAGAAAGAGTACTTATATGCATTTGTTCTCGCATAAGGGACAAGGAAGGTGTTTTTGTCTTTATGTTTATCTGAGCTTTGCAACAGATTGTTATTGGGTTGTATTTCTAAATTAGAGTTTAATGCCTTATGTATTATTACTACTTTACTCTTTGCCCTTCTGTCCTCTAGTGTTTCTAGGTTTAGTGATTTGACTAATGGTGTTACTCTTGTCAATTGGGAATATTCACTAGTTATAAACCTTGCAGCTCTTTTTTGAATTTGTTCTAATTTTTTAATGTTTTATTTAGTTGATGGGTCCCATACAGATCCTGCATATTCTAGTATAGGCCTAACTAATGTGCGATAGCATTTTAGTTTTATATTCTTATTAAATTTGTAAAAGTTCCTTTTTATGAATCCTAATGTTCTGTTTGATTTTTTAATTACTTCATCAATATGAGGGTTCCAAGATAACTTATCATTTATTATTACTCCTAGATACTTAGCATTGCTAGTTTGAGTTAGTTCTTTACCATGAATGAAGTAGTTTGCTATTATTTGTTTCTTTTTCTTGGATACCCTTATTAGTTGGCATTTTTCTGGGTGAAAAGACATACTCCAGTTTGATTCCCATTTTTGTAGTTCATCTAGGTCTTTTTGTAAAAGTTCACTATCTTTTCCTTTTTTTATTATTCTATAAATTATGCAATCATCAGCAAATAATCTTACTTTTGTGCCTGTGTTGATGCAATTTGGCAGATCATTAATGTAAATTAGAAATAGTAGGGGCCCTAGAACAGTTCCTTGTGGAACTCCTGAGTTTACTGCTATTGGTGATGACTTAGAGCCATTTATTATCCCTGTTTGTTCTCTGCCTATAAGAAAGTCCTGAATCCACTGATGTAAGGGACCAGAGATGCCAAAGTATTTAAGTTTTTTAAGAAGACTAGAATGATGAACTTTATCAAATGCTTTTGAAAATCTAGTAATATAGCATCAATTTGGTTGTTATTATCTAATCCCTTAGACCAGTCATCTATTAAGCCTATCAATTGAGTCTCACATGATCTATTTTTCCTGAAGCCATGTTGGTGTGGGCACAGTGCATTTAGTTTGTCTAGATGATTTACTATACTACTATATATTATATGTTCAAGTAATTTACATGTTATGCTTGTTAGAGAAACAGGTCTATAATTTCCGGGGTCAGATTTATCTCCTTTTTTGAAAAGGGGGGTTACATTGGCTAATTTTCAATCTTTGGGCACTTTGCCCTGGTTTAGAGAGTCCTGAAAAAGTATTTTAAAGATTGGAGATATTTCATTAGTTAGTTCTTTAAGCAGTCTTGCTGGTATTTCATCTGGACCAGAAGCTTTGTTTAGTTTTAAGTTGGTTAGGAGTTGTTTAATGCCTTTTTCATCTACATTTATATTTCCTATCTCTTCTAGTTTGTTTAAATTTATGAATATTTCTTTGTCACCTGGATTTGAAAAAGATGATGCAAAGTGTGTGTTTAGGATATTAGCTTTAGTTTCATTATCATTATAAGTTTCATTGTTTTGGCCTTTTAGTGGAGCTATGCCTGTAGTGTCCATTTTTCTTGATTTAATGTAGGACCATAAGTTTTTATTATTATCTTTAGAAATTACATTGTTACAATATTCATTCTGCAGCTGTCTGCTTAGTTTCTGAGTTAAATGTTTAATTTTTAGGTATTTTTTATGTAGTCTAATTGAATTAGTTGCCTTAAACTTTTTGAATAGATTTTCTTTTTGTTTACACAGTTTCTTTAGTTTAGTGTTAAACCAACATTTGTTAATTTTATTTGATGTTTGTTTTGTTGGCACAGAGTCAGCCATTATTGCTTTTAAGTTGGTTTTTATAAATTGCCAAATATCTTCAACTGGACTATCTATATTGTATTTAGTAAGAAAATTGGTTTGGAATTTTATTGCTGCTTGATGTAGTTCTGTTGTGTTACATTTATTCCAGAGATAAATTATTCTTTTAGGTTTCTTGCTAATTTGGATTTTTATTTTGTTATTTACTCTGACAATATCATGATCTGAAAGTCCAGGGATTATTTCATAATCTAATACTAGTCCTGGTCTGTTCGTTAAAAATAAATCTAGTATATTATGGTTTCTTGTTGGTTTTTTATTAATTTGGTCTAAGTTTAGATTTTGGATGGTATTGATAAACATTTCATTTATTTCTTTTGTGTTTTGGTGCTTTTCTATAGAGTAGCTATTCCAATTTATATCAGGGAGGTTGAAGTCCCCCATTATCCAAATTATAGCATTTTTATATTTAGTTTCAATACTTGTCAGCTGATTACACAGATCAGACATGTACTCTGATGTTGAGTTTGGTGGTCTGTAAACACTGCCTACAATTAGTGGTTTGGAATTAGGTCTGCTTATTTTACAAATTTTTATGTAAACGCAAGTGCTGCTAAATATCCGATATTCCCAACAGTAAGCCTACATATTATTATATTATTAAGATAGAAGAATCGCAATGACTTTTCGATGAAGTAGGGGTCTGTATTTGGCAAATATAGTGTGCGCCGGCTGGTCCTGTGGTTGGTTCACCGGACTGTCTACCCTGCTGACCGATCACTGTCGCTTTAGCTCTGCTATTATTAATTATATTTTTTCATCTCAGTTTAACTGAGATGTCTTAAATGTGTTTTAATGCCAAACAGGTTCTGATTTGTAATATAACAAATGTTACTGATTTTTAGACCTAAGGCTTTTTGCAACCAAAATTGAAACAAAAATAGACAAATTGCTAGTAAAACACCAGGCAAACGATTCACATTAATATTGATTTATTTAAACCTTTTGTTAAGGCAATTTTTTTTATCTATTAATTCTTACAATATGTTTCCTTTTTAGTTTTTTTAAAGATAATTAATCACACAAAAAGTCTAGTTTCCCTAACAAAATTGCGGAAACTATAGTCCAGATGGGCGGAAAGGGGGGGGGGAGTGGGCGCTAAAAGAAAGTTGGGGGGGGGGAGGTTAGGGTCGGTGAGCGGAAACATTTTTTAAAAAAGGGGCGGTGAGCCGAAAAAGGTTGAGAACCTTTGCTCTACATCAACAAACAGTGGGGCACGGTGGCCGGGCGGCTGTTCGTTTAACTGACTTACCGAAAGTCCCGAGTTCGAATCCTGGTGAAGGCTAGGATTTTGACCCCGGGCTCGATGTTGTCCCTTGAGTCTACCCAGCTCTGATGCGTACATGACATTAGTAAGGGTAAAGTAAATGCAGCTGGGCATTGTGCTGGCCACACATCCCCTAGTATGCCGTGGCCACTGAAAATGGTGAACGCTGCTAAACCGGCCCTATGATCAATTTAGTCTAAGAGGTACTCTACTTTACTTTACATCAACAAACTAACACAAACACACATACATACACATGTGACACACAGTGCGCATGGATTGTTCGAATATCTGAGTTTGAATCACTGGTTAAACGCCAGTTGTTGTGCTTTCCAGAGGTTGGAAGGTGTCCCTGAGTCTATCCGGCTCAGATGCACCTGACATGAAAAGAGTATAGCCGTAATGAATGACTGCTTCGCTAGCCCTATGGTCTGAAAATGTGAACAGACACCATAAATGGGCACCTGTGCGTATTTCGAATTAGTTGTGCGCTATTAACCCTTAAAGTCCCGGGCGCGTATATAGCGGAACTGAAGGCAGCATAGATAGAAGTAGGTCGGTACGGGAAGGGTTAAAAGCTCAGTATGGAGTTACGCATTTTTTAAAGAAAACACCGACAACGAATAAAATGTTAAATGTACTTTTTTTGTTTATTTTTTGGGGAAGGGGGGAGGGGGGAGAGCGAGATTAAAAAAAGGTGTAGCTAGTTTACAAGTATTTCTTGTAAGTTATTCTTCACGTCGCGTCAAAATCTGGTCAAGTGACTGAAAATAAGCATTTAAGCAGGTAATAATATTCCTATAAAAAAAATTACACGTACTCAGGTACGATAGATACTCAAGGATACCATTAAAAAATTAGTTTATCAATCACTGGGGGGAAAAAAAAGGTTGATCGGTAGCAACGGTGCACATGGGATTTGATTAACAGTTTAATGCTCAAAATCTCCACTTCTGAAGCCTACACGCAAAATTTGTGTCTGTGTGAACGCCTTAAAACTATTCCAGGTTCTAGAAAATGTTCTTAATTTCAATCCTGTATCTGATTGAAATGTGATCTCAATATCTGGCATTATTTCTTTCGATACCCTTTATTTCGCAAAGCGTTTTTTTTTTTTTGTTTTTTTTTGGTATTTTTTTTGTATTTTTTGAAATTTTTTTTTTTTTAGCATTGAACGTAATTGAAAAAAAAAGTATTTTTACGTACGCAGGCACACTCTACGGCGTCGTACTCCCTGAAGACTGAACGTTCAGAGACGGCAGACCTACAAGCTCTACAATTTTAGTGTAGTCTTGAACAGATCACTGAGAGACAAAATGTCTGCTTATATCTCAAACGTTTTCCGCCAAGGGAGACAAATACAATCAATTTAATGGAAGCTACTCTTTGATGTATTTCATTTATTAAATGGCTGGCTTTAACCTTAACAGCAACTGGGAATAACAAGGGAAATGTAACTTGTCTATATTTTAATCTTAAGTCAGCTATAGTCTATTAAACTAATAGTTTCCCAATCTGAAGTAAAAATAAAATAGCTCATTTAACTAATGGTTTCAATATTATAATTCGAATTCAGTCTATTCCAAATTTTTTGTTCTGTATACTATTTTATGAAGTTTTGTAAAACAACAGATAGTTGCCTATGATGACACGAAGAACTGGCAAAACGTAGTGAATGTTCAACAGAAACCATTACAACCGATTTATAAGTGTCTTAAAGAAAATACAGGACGAGCCTTCCTGGTCTTTCGTCCAGGGCGTAACTATGTTAATGGGGGAGGGGTGGACCAGGTGGGGGGGGGAGCACCCCGCGACACGACGATAAGGTAAGGTCTTCACTCCCCGTCTGTGGAATTCCCCCCCCCCCGCCGATCATTATCGTCGTGTTTTGCTCTTATACCAGCACTGTCGCCCGGTAGCACAAATCACAGGCTATAGGTATGGACATCCAGGCACCAGGGTGGGGTTTGGATGGGCTGTTGCGCTCATTGCTTCCTCCCCACCGAGTCTAGGAGCCTCTCGGCAGCGCAATAAATCATCGGAGGCACAACAGGGGCTGTCCACCATACCTTTGCTTACCGGTGTGCTCTTAATGTAAGCGTATCAATGATTTATACATTTCGCCACTATGTTGGCCCATGGGTACAGAAATGACCGTTAGAACCAACTGAATCCACGCGTGAAATATTAAATGCCTTTATAACGTATTTCTTTGTTATGTCTTTTCGTTCCGTTTTTTTTAAATATTTGTTGTGTACATTCTGTAAGTGTAGTTAGTACCAGTAGGTCTAAAATGTATTATTTGATTCTACTTACATGTAGTTATAAACTAGGTTAGACCTACTAGTTTTAAATAACTTGTTTGACTCATCTATGACAAATGTTTAAAAAAAACACTAATTTAAAGTTACGAACTGATTAAAGTAGTAAGATTTTCTTCAAAGTCCATACTTTAGTACATATTTAATCTTGAACATGGGGTATATGTTTTTTGGGATTAACTTTATACTAATACATTGAGTACTTTTAAAGCTGAACGAAAATAACACGAAGTTTCTTGACATGAGAAAAAAATACAACTCAAAATAAACATGAACATCGACAAGCAACAAATTTCAATCACATTTTTTCAAATATTAAATTATTTTACAGATATTGAAAGAAATTAATAATTTTTGTAGGAGACTATTAAGATTAATTAAATTTAAAAAGGAATTAATATTATTTGAACATATTAATACAGGACTTTTTTCTATATTATACAAACAATAATAGTGGAGAAAATCAGCAACACTGATCATTGACAAAAAAAAAGCAAACATTGAATTAACATCAATAAAGGCAATCAAAACTTGAAACGTTTGTCATTAAAATAGTTTTTATTTTTTGGCGAAAAAGACATTGAAGGTTTATCATTGGAAAAAAAAAATACTTGCAATCAGCAGTTGTTTGATTTTGTTGTTGATAGTTGATGGGGATGGAGGTGACGACAGAGGAGGAGACTGAATGCATGATTGAGACATCATGATTGAGAGATCTTGATTGAGAGATGATTGAAAAGTTGGATTAGAACTGAATTACACACAAAAATATAAACGTTAAGGAAAGGATTAATGCCACTTTTGATTTTGAAGGCTGATTAGGATCAGGTCAGTGCGACATTGTGTTTCTGAAGCGACGAACATTTTTTTTATTACTAATTTTGAACTTGTTCTGGAATTTCACAAGTTGATGTAAGCGTAGCGAAGGTCAGAGTTCAGTCAACATTGTGCAAGAATAAAGTGGATGTCTATGGAATGACATATTATGTCACCCATACTTTTTGTTATATGACCCAGTTTGATACAAGCCATTTACCTCTTGAATCCAGTTTCTATCAAGAAAAAGAAGACATTCAGCCTTTTCACTAAATTGTGGAAGTTATCTTGTGCCTGGGGCGTGCTGTGGGATGCCAGCACTACACACTATGCACCAAGTATCTGCACTGCACAATGGCGAAAGTTGACTGCTGAGGTGTCCATTCGCTTTCCCAACCTAAACGACCACAACGGTCCAGTGTCTGATGATGACGATGATGGTGATGATGATGATAATGAATAGCACACATTGAAAAAACGACGCTTAATTATTGGCTGTGTAGAAAATATGTCTTTTTTTTAAATTTGCATACTGCACTGTGTTAAAATTTCACACAATCCAAGCAATGACATTAAACTTTCGATCTTCTAAGCTCATGCTTCTTCGCAAAAGGTTCAAGTATCGTAATCTCTGTGTGTTCTAAACTTGATATTCGCTTTTTGTCAGAAATGAAAGATAAACTAACAAATATACAAGACTATTGTACTAATTAAATAACCAAAGAAATGATTGAAATTCTATGATATCCATCAATGTTCTTCTCTGAAATCAAAGAAATGCTCTACTTAAAACATTGAGCGAGGCGGTCTAGTGGCAGCTCGCTGGAATGGCCACACCAGAGGTTGGAATCTTTTTGAACACTATGCTTTTTCTCCCTGTTCTGACAAGTGTCTTAGAGTCAACCCAGCTCTGATGGGAACCTGGCATTAGTTGGACTAGAGAAATTGCATTGTGATAACCACAAAAATCCCCATGTTTGCCCGGAGTACGCCGTGAAACGTCTGAACGCTGCTTAACCGCCCCCCCCCCCCCCCAAGACAAATACGGTTTTAAAAGCATATCATAGTATTTCTGTTTTTTTTACTAGCCTACCTTAAGAATTCAGTTTTTAAATTCATACCTTTCCTCCTCTCCTGGGGCTTGTACTATTATACCTACTATCAGTGTAACATAGACCTGTAGCAAGATCCCTGTGTCTGCGTCATTCTCTAGGACTCTCTAAAAAGAGTCTAAACCATCACCATCTGTGCCGATGCCTAGCGGTCGATGCTACCTACAGGTCACACAGGTAAACTTCTCTTTAGCACTTAATCCAGGTAAGGATAGGTGTAGGGAACTAATCCGGTGATGTCACCTGCTAGCAAACAATGGTATTCTCCCATCTCCTCCCCCGCCCCACTTCTTCCCGTTCTTAGGTTGATTCTTTTTTTTATTTTGTTTTGTCTCTAGGCCAGGGAGAGCATTTGTTGTTTTCCCATATGCCAGGTAGGTGTATTGGCTCCAGCCTGTAGCCCCACGCCCACCCCTCCCCCAATACCGGCTACTCTGGTATGTTTGTGTGTCCTTAAAGTCTGGAATAGTAATGTACGCCATCATCAAAGTCAATCCTGGGAATGTATGCCTGCGTTAAGTTTCAAGCCTAGGATTGTAAGCCTACGCTTGCTTCAAGGTCGAGCCTAAGAATGTATGCCTTCATTAAGGTCAAGCCAAGAAATATATGCCTACATAAAAATCAAGCCTAGAAATGTAGCCTATGCCTACATGAAGGTCAAACTGTCAAACCAAGAAATATATGTCTCTATTAAGACTAAGCCTAGAAATGAAGCCTATGCCTACATCAACGTCAAGCCTAGAAGAGTATGCCAACATCATGGTCAAACCTAGAAATGTATGCCTATATTAAAACCAAGCCTAGAAATGTATGTGAATTTGTACCTACAGCGAGTTCTAGCCTTGAGTTAGGAAACATTTTCTGAAAGTGGCAATAATTACCCAAGAGTGCAACGCTTATCTCCCTTTCCCCATTAAAACTGCCTACTTTACAGACAACTTCAACATTTCATTCTTCATTTTATTTTATAGAGTCTAGATTCTAGACGTATTACATTTCTAAGTTAAACACATTTTTTTGTTTAAACAAAATTATTAAGAAATAATTTTAAATATTTAAAAACAGTTTTTTTAATGGTTGGATAAGACATGCTGTGATTTTCTTGGATAAGAGAGCCGGGTAAAATGAAATAAATGTCTATCCATTAATACATCAATCACCTAATAATATCTCTTCCTTTCCATATATCTACCTATGCATATGTCCGTCCATCTATCCTCATCTTTCCATCCAACCACAAAGCTCTCTCTCTCTCTCTCTCTCTGTGTCTATCTCATCTTCCTTTCGTTTACTATCGTCCCTCACTCTTTAGTACCGGCTTATAATACAGATTATCTACACTTTACAATGACTCTGCACTATATAACTATTCGGTGTCAGTAAAATGCAGTTATCTTTTCGTTTCAGAGTTGGCATGTAGTAAAAAAAAATGTGCCAACTGCGGGCCATATCAATTCTCATAATATGATAGTTTTAATCTTATGATTCCTAGAATAGTTCTAAAATATATTTTTTAATGTTCATATCCTGCGCTTAAAACTTTTCTAAGCAAGCTTCCACGGGAATGGTGTGATTGATTTGTTTCCACTGCATCAGCTAAGTCAATGGTGAAAAGATATATATCATTTGAAAAGTGGGTAACTAGGGGGAGAGCAAGGGGGGGGGGGAGGCGAAACCTATATGGCCGTAGAGGACACAGAATGGTCAATCAAAAATACCATTTACGGGCTGCGAAGTGCAGTGGGGGATGGTAGGTGGGGGCAGGGGGAAAAGGGAGGGGGTCAAAGAAGCAAGTGTAAAGAATGAAAAATATCAACAATAACGTGTATTGGAAGTTGGAAAGACTACTGGGCTTATGTTAGTACGAGTGTATGTGATCGAAAAGGAATGACGGGGGAAGAGAGAGAGAGATAGGAGGGATAAAAAGAGAGGGACGGAAAGAAAGGGGGAGAGAGAGGGAAGGGGAGAGAGGGAAGGAGAGAGAGAGAGCGGTAGGGAAAGAGAGATAGAGGGGTAGAAAGAGGGAGGGCAAGAGAGAGAGAATGATAGAGAGAGTGTGGGAGAGAAGGAAAGAGAGAGAAGGGTGAAGAGATAGCGAAAGAGAGATAGAGAAGAGGGGAAGTCAAGAGGTAGAAAAGAGTTAGGATATAGGCCTAAGCCGTTTTAAAGAAAAGAAAAGTTAATTGTGTTCATTCATAAAGAAGACAAAAAAAAATGGGATGTAGGCCTACATGTTACAGTGAATGCTGTAAGGATGGAGAAAAGAGCAGCAGTTATACCGATGAAGAAATAGGTTTAGTGTAAGAATTTATTGATCTTTAGGTAGACTGATATGTATAAACACATTAGAAAAAAATGCATACGTGTTGCTAATAAAATTCAGGGACATGTAGTCATACACATAGAACATATGAATCTACCTGTCTTCTAATCTAGTTCTATTTTCGTTTATCGGTCTGCCTGTTTGTCATTTCCATGCCCGCCCATTCGTCTAGCTCTGTACTATTTAATATATAAAAATAAAATATCCTTTATAAAAACTATTTTATATTATATGAGTAAAAATGAGCTAAAAGAAAGTGCTTTGCAGATTTTTACGTCATCTTTTGATAGGGTCTTTATTTTTTTATATCAATTTATATTGATACTAGGAGTTATGCCCGTCAAAATGACGGAGAAACAAATGATAACAATGTGTTTTGTTAAAAAAAGATTAAAAAAAAAAAAAGAAAAAATGTTACAATAAAAACTGTTGTGAGAATGTTTGTTTCGGTA
The DNA here is from genome assembly GCA_949126835.1 of Anisus vortex. Classification (NCBI taxonomy): domain Eukaryota; kingdom Metazoa; phylum Mollusca; class Gastropoda; family Planorbidae; genus Anisus; species Anisus vortex. The sequence goes on from OX421493.1 coordinate 15,258,175, forward strand.
ATTTAGTTTTTGTTTTTATATCAATTATATTGATATATTAAAACGAAAACGTGGAGAAGGTTGCACTAGAGAGAAGGTCGCACTAGAGAGAAGGTTGCAATAGAGAGAAGGTTGCACTAAAGAGAAGGTTGCTCTAAAGAGAAGGTTGCACTAAAGAGAAGGTTGCACTAGAGAGAAGGTTGCACTAAAGAGAAGGTTGCACTAAAGAGAAGGTTGCACCAAAGAAAAGGTTGCACTAAATTGAAGGTTGTACTAGAGAGAAGGTTGTACTAGAGAGAAGGTTGCACTAAAGAGAAGGTTGCACTAGAGAGAAGGTTGCACTAGACAGAAGGTTGCACTAAAGAGAAGGTTGCTCTAAAGAGAAGGTTGCACTAGAGAGAAGGTTGCACTAAAGAGAAGGTTGCACTAACGAGCGTCGTATAAATAAAGACATGTTCGTAAAGACAATCGGGATAACTCATATTTTAAATAAAAATTGACTTAGCACCATTTGAAGGTGGACTACTCATATAATGCCTGTTGAGCAGTGTTCTCAAGTTTCCTTGGCCAAGGCCTTCTAGAAAAGTATGTCCCCAGCACAATGTCCAGCCACCTTATACTTTTTTTTCTTTTGGGTACCCATCTACCAGAGCTAGTTAGAGTCAGTAACCACCGACATCCCGGCCAAGAAAACCTATCTTGACCTTCACCAGGACTCGAACACGAACCCATCGGTGCGCTTGTTTAGCGCGCGCATCCTAGCCCACCGTGTGCCACATTGTACTATATTTTCATCTAATTTATTATTAATATGCCTGTCTGTCCCTTTGTTTGTGTGTTTGTATAATTGTAAATGCATATATTAGACTCTTTTTGTCGGTTTTTACCACTGTTTAATGTCTGGCCTACCGCTCAGAATATGCAGACGAGAATACACTTAGATCAGTGGTTCCCAACCTGTGCGTCGCGACCCCTTTGGGGTTCGAACGACCATATCACGGGGGTTGCCAAGGACCATCGGAAAACACTTATTTTGGATGATTTTATTGAGGCTTTCCACAACAACATGTACAGCACAGTACTCGTCGATGGCGCCACCTCACAACCCTCCCCGGTGTGTAGCGGAGTCAAACAAGGTTGTGTCCTGCCACCAACACTCTTTAGTAGATCAGGGAATGGCAGCCTTTTGATATAAGTGTGCCAAAGTGGGATTTCTAATTCATTCAGCGTGCCAACAGCCTAAAAGTCACCCTGCTTTAGCACTCTATATCTAATAGAAGATACTTTAATAATGAAAAATTGTATTTTTTAGGAGTCTTCCGCGTGCCATTGAAAATCGTTCTGCGGTTTGGCACGCATGTCGTAGGTTTTAAATTCCTGGTCTAGGGTTTAGACGAGGGGTCGGGAACCCATGGCTCGCGAGCCAGATGTGGCTCTTTTGCATCTGGCTCGCAGACAAATGTTTGATTATTAAAAAAATGTTTTTTTTATAGACTTTTTGATCTAAGACTTACATATTAATCGCATATCAGTATTTCATTCTACAAATGAGCTAAAGTCTACTGCAGCTTAGCATCAGAAGAATTCAGAGACATAATTATTGTCTTTTTAGTGTTGAAATTACACAAAATGCACCCATTTACTAGAATTTTTAGTTTTAAACATAATGCATGGCTCTCCCAGAATTACTTTTCAAAATATGTGATGTCCATGGCTCTCTCAGACAACTCAGAGACTTAAAATTAGGACTATTATCTCCCTTGATTAGATTTAGTATTTGTTTAATTATTTTTAATTATTTTAATATAGGGTTTACTCGCGTTGAATTTTGTTTAAAGAAATTAAAAGAATATGGTGTAAATAATATACCAAGATTATATGTTGCATCTTAATAGGGATCGAAGAACCTTTTCATGGGGGTCGCCTACGACCACCTGAAAATACATATTTTATCAGTCGACACGGGGGCCCACCCATTTGCAGATCAGTGGCGTAGCCAGGGTTTGACGCTAGTCGGAGCGAAATTTTAGGAAAAAGGCCCCACTTTTAGACATTTTTCCAGATTAATAGAATAGAGAGTAAAAAAAGGATTACGTTAATGATTTTTACGAAAATGATTTTTGTGAAGGAACACCTGCACATGCTTGCGAAATTTCATCGTACCTTTCAAATTTATCTGACATTTCATTTGCACTTGAAAGAAGGTCATGCACAGTCAAATTTGAAGATATTCCTGAGACGACACAAGAGAAGTTCATTTAATGTATCAACAACTAATTTCTCTACAATGCCAATTTAAAAATTATGGATCAAGTGTTTGCAGCCATATACTATTCTGTCTGAGACTGTGTTGCACCTTCTTCTTCCATCTCCAACGACATATCTTTGTCAAAGAGCTTTCCAGCTTGTTGATTATCAAATCTAAATACATAAACAGATTTGTGAAATACGGTCTTCGTTGTGTGAGGCGATGAGAAAGACGCAATCTCAATCTTAGCACTGACGTTGTGTTGTAATAAGAAATAAATATTTCACAATATTATATAATTTTGAATGGATTTTTGTGATTAATCACTGTGCTTTAATTGTGCTCAATTTCTAACAATGAATATACATCCTGCATGTCAGATATTTACATTACATTTTATAACAGTAGCACATTACAATTATAAGGTAGCGCCGAAAACAAAATTATGGTTGGGGGTCGCCATAACGTGAACAGCTGTATAAAAGGATCGCGACATTAAAAAAGTTGGTAACCAAGGACTTAGATACACCTTTAGTAACAGTGCATGGCCAAGGTCACACATGAACTGAATATTGACATAATTAAGCTATCGGTACATTACGTAGGTAGAACTAATCCATTTTATTTTTACATAACATATTGAGGTAGACTATTCAATGTTTGTATCAGTAAAATTTGATATTAAACGTTTTACTTAATGATAGGCTTTTACTATCTTTAGTACGGCATATAATGTTAAGATAAATTAAATTAGGTCGCTGTACATTTTACTTATTATCTGAATGTAGGTCACTATACGTGTATAGATATTGAATGAGTTCTTAAAGCTTTCTAATACGTTGCAGTAGGTCTGTGATGTAACATGTTTTAAATTAGGTCAGTCTTTGAAAGTTACCGGTCTTGAAAAAGGACTTTGAAAATTCAAAGCTACATTTTCTGAAGTAGTCCTTTGAAAGTTACATAGGCCTATTTTAAAGTACATATTTGAAAGCTATAGATCTTGATGTAGGTCTTTGAAAACTTGCATTATATAGGCTGTTGAACTGTTATATCATCCAGGCCGTCTGTTATAAAACTGTTAAACTGATTAAAAGGAAATGCTCAGTACTCAAAGTGCAGTGTGAACAAACAATTTAGAGAGTTTATTTGTGAACGGATGTGTACTGAGCATTGTATAATGTTCAACTGTTCATTTGTTGTCTGACAGACTTGCCGCTGCTAATCTCTGTCAATACTTTTGGTGTGTGTGACAACTGAGCTGACTAGCACCGTTCTTCCGTAGGTAGAGGAATGCTACTATTTATAGCGCGATTTGACTGAAAGGTGAAGGTCTTTTTAACAATGGAATGGAAAAAAAACTCTCTAAAGAAAACCTGCGCTAATGCATGGGGAGCCTAACTTTAACGTTTTAGTGTTTATTTCTTTAGCATTGTCTACATTTAGATAATTACTCAGTTATGTTCCACAAAAGAGCGTAGCTTCTCATTAAGAAAATTAAAATTATGTGTGTAGGCTTAACATAATATTTTTCATAAAATAACTATTTAGTATTAGATATTATTGTTCATGTTTTTTTGTTTTTTTTAAAGAATATCTATGCATTAACTCAAAGTTATCAGCACTTCCCACGGTCAAGGTTAACATTTTTTTGTTATCACTTTCTGTTGTCAAGTTATTAGCACTTTCTATCGTCAAGATTATTAGCACTTTCTGCTTTCAAGGTTATTAACACTTTCTTTTGTTAAGGTTATTAACATTTCTAATGGGCCGTATTGCTGCTGAGAGTTAACACCCTTGCCCCTTATACAAGTCAATCTTTTATGACTGACTTGTAATTTACAATTCTGAATTCTGTTTCATTGTTTATGTTCAATTATATTGTTGAATTCTGTTTCATTGTTTATGTTCAATTATATTGTTGAATTCTGTTTCATTGTTTATGTTCAATTATATTGTTGAATTCTGTTTCATTGTTTATGTTCAATTATATTGTTGAATTCTGTTTCATTGTTTATGTTCAATTATATTGTTGAATTCTGTTTCATTGTTTATGTTCAATTATATTGTTGAATTCTGTTTCATTGTTTATGTTCAATTATATTGTTGAATTCTGTTTCATTGTTTATGTTCAATTATATTGTTGAATTCTGTTTCATTGTTTATGTTCAATTATATTGTTGAATTCTGTTTCATTGTTTATGTTCAATTATATTGTTGAATTCTGTTTCATTGACTATGTTCAATTATATTGTTGAATTCTGTTTCATTGTTTATGTTCAATTATATTGTTGAATTCTGTTTCATTGTTTATGTTCAATTATATTGTTGAATTCTGTTTCATTGTTTATGTTCAATTATATTGTTGAATTCTGTTTCATTGTTTATGTTCAATTATATTGTTGAATTCTGTTTCATTGTTTATGTTCAATTATATTGTTGAATTCTGTTTCATTGTTTATGTTCAATTATATTGTTGCTTTGGTAATTTTCTTTTTTTTAAAATTCAATAATATCTACTTCTTTTTCTACTTCATTGTACTGTGGCGCCCCCATTAGACCCGAGGAAAATGTCCATAATTTAAAGGGGATTTGATTACGAATGCTCTGCGATCAAAAATGTGCACTACTACTTATAATATTGTATAACATACAAACAGGAGTTATAAATAGACGACGGAGCTTCATTGGAGGTATTTAGTCCAATCCTTCGGTGATGATTTGAAAGCCGGCACAGAGGGGGCCGGTGATAGAGACCTGGTCAAGTGTGTTCCAAAGTCTAATGGCTGACGGAACAGAAAAGAATAATTGTAAACGTCGGTTTCAACTGACGACCTCTGGTAGAGCTTGACAATTATATAAATCATATATTGAAATAAAATTAAAATTAAACCACAGAATCACGGAATCTTTGCAAGAGTAGCCAAGACAACTGCTGCACTTTGCAAGCTAAAAAACATCTGGCGAAGCAAGAAAATTTCACTTTACTCGAGGATTCGACTGATGTGCTTCCCTGGCGATGGCAGTTTTTATTTACGGCTGTGAAACATGGACACTTACAGCATATCTCCAGAAAAGAATAAGAGCCCTGGAAATGAGATGCGTCCGTAAAATTTTGAACATCTTCTACAAAGATCGAGTTACAAATGAGGCAGTCCGTGAGTGAATCACGAACGTCATCGGCCCTCACGAGGATCTACTCAGCGCTATTAAATGAAAAAAAAAGATGGTACGGGCATGTGGCAAGATCCGAAGGCCTGGCGATAAACCATCCTGCAGGACGCAGTGCAGGGTGGAAGAAAGAGAGGCAGGCAGAAGAAACGATGGGAAGTTGACATCAGGGAGTGGACCGGCTTGTCTCTTGCGGATTCCAAGAGGGCGGAGCAGGACTGAGACGGATGGCATACAATTGTCCAACAGTAAAAAAAAAATGGTGCCCCGACGACCCTCACTCGGGCTATGGGATAGGTGAAGGTGAAATCACAGAATCAGACAGAGTTTATATAATAGAGAAGACAAGGGAAAAAAGATAATCCTTTTAGTCAATATATCCAAATTATTACAGCGATATTAGGTCTATGTAAAGCCGGAAGAGGAAATGGAAACTATTAAACTGCAAATATACTAAAGTACATTTAATGATAAATATGTGTACTGAAAAAAGAAATTAAATTCGTGTTATTGAGTTTTAAGCCTAAATAGCTTTTGTAAACTAAGTTCATAAAATTTATGACCTTTGCTTTCGACTTTTGAATTTGTCTTGTAATGATATATATATAGTGTATAACCTATATATAGATCTCTCTCTATATATAAATTATTTATATGTGTAAATAAATAAAAATATAAGACTATGCACCTATTAAAACATACAGACTATGTAAATAAATATGCACACAATGTGTAAATTAGAACATTATAAACTGTGTAAATTATAACAAACAAACTATGGAAATTAGAACATGCACACTGTGGAGATTAGAACATACTAACTGTGTAAATTAGAACATACTAAATGTGTAAATTATAACATACAAAATATAGAACATACTAACTGTGTAAATTAGAACATACAAACTGTGTATATTACAACATACAACCTGTGTAAATTAAAACATACAAACTGTGAAGAGAATAACATACAAATGTGTAAGAAATACTAAGTAATAAAAACGTAAATACTGAATTACTTTAAACACGAAGGCCCTATTTGTTACAGAACCAGCTAAAGTAAAACCAACAGAGTTAAACAGACATTGCAGTATTCTGTTTCCCAATCACCAACCCCCCCAGTGAGGTACTTCAATAAGACCTTTTGGAAATCCCCCTCCACAAGTATGTCTGCATTGAGTAGCTTCCTGAAATACCACTCAAGGTATTAGTACCCACGGGGAATAACTCTCGGTTGTCCTCTTATTAAACACTTGCCTCCCTTTGGAAGTCAATAGCGCATCGACTAAATCTATAAAAAAAAAATGAAAATATACTTGAACGAAGAAAGGCTCTACATTGATAGACGAAAAGAAGAAAAAAAAGGTGGAACTTTTGAACTTTTGTTTATCTTATACTAAGGGTTTTCGGTGTATGTTTATAATGTTTGTATCCACAGTAACCATATTGAAAGATATTATATGATTTAAATATGTTGTACGCGTACTTTTGTTTTGAAGGCCGAACTGTCGAGATTATATTTTTTACCGGTTGACATTAGCCTTAGTCTTACCGATTTCAAAAGTCTCAAATATACCGGACGAATCTTCCGTCTCGTATGTCCAGGGGCGTAACAACGTTAAGGGGTGGATAAAGGAGAGCATATAAAGACTAGCCACCCCGATATGGCGTGCCGCGTAACATGCTCCACACTTCTCTCTCCATCTGTGGAATTCCCCTGGGGGTCATTACCGTAGACGCTCGTCCCTATTCCTGCACTGTCGCCCGGTAGCACAAATTCTATACTATAATTATTGACATCCAGGCACTACGGCGGGATTGAGATGGGCTGTTGCGCTCGTCGCTTCCTCCCCACCGAGTCTCGGAGACCTTGCCAGTGCAATGATCCTCGGTTGCGCAACAGGGGCTGTATCCCAAGCGTTAACACACAGATGTGCTCTTAATGTAAGCGTATCGATGGTTCCCACACTTTGCCAGCGACGAGGCCCATGGGTACAGAAGTGCCTTTGTCTTACCAACCTAGCTCACCTTTGGGCAATGTGGGAATGCGAGATAAGGACAAGAGCTGTGCAAGAAAATAAAATTTGGTAATTGATTTTACTCGTAGGAGACTTATAAACAGATATTTGAGAGATTTTATTAGGTGACTTATAAACAGATATCTGAGAGATTTTATTAGGTGATTTATAAACAGATATCTGAGAGATTTTATTAGGTGACTTATAAACAGATATTTGAGAGATTTTATTAGGTGACTTATAAACAGATATTTGAGAGATTTTATTAGGTGACTTATAAACAGATATTTGAGAGATTTTATTAGGTGACTTATAAACAGATATTTGAGAGATTTTATTAGATGACTTATAAACAGATATTTGAGAGATTTTATTAGGTTACTTATTAAACAGATATTTGAGAGATTTTATTCGTCAGTTACTTATAAATAGACTTATATACATTTTATCATTGGCTCAATAAATGGTTTTAAATTAGTCTCAATGAGCAGAACATTAAAGTATACGATTCGTTCGTTCTACAGATTTATGCATTTTTTGCACTCAGCAACAAAAAGTACTTATCGTAAGCTTATCTATAAGGTCTGCTTATCGTGTATTCAAAGAGCTGATAATGCTACATTTCTATCGCTGAAGATAAACTCCCCACTAGTATGTTTAGTTTTCCATTATGGTTTCCTGCTAATGAACCGACAGTTACTGGGCCTATGCACTTTATCACCTTGTTAGTACTACATTTGAACTTAAATGATGACTTGAACAGATATCCTTACCTGGAGATTAGTGTTTCCCGTGCAAGTACTTATACTGTACTTTGACAAACTGTACAGCTTTTCATCTCTCTCTCTCTCTATCTGTATTCTCATCTTTCTAGCCTTTTTTAGCGAGCTCAGTAAGGGAATATCATGAATTGTTTTCCTTCATTACTAATGTTAAGTACGTTCTATTATGTATATATAGCCACCCATCTATCCATTAATCTACATTAATCTATCTATCTATCTATCTATCTAGACCTATCTATCTATCTATCTAACTATCTATCTATCTATCTATCTATCTATCTATCTAGACCTATCTATCTATCTATCTAACTATCTATCTAGACCTATCTATCTATCTATCTAACTATCTATCTATCTATCTATCTATCTAGACCTATCTATCTATCTATCTAACTATCTATCTATCTATCTATCTATCTAGACCTATCTATCTATCTATCTAACTATCTATCTATCTATCTATCTAGACCTATCTATCTATCTATCTAACTATCTATCTATCTATCTATATATCTAGACCTATCTATCTATCTATCTATCTATCTATCTATCTATCTAGACCTATCTATCTATCTATCTACCTATCTATCTAGACCTATCTATCTATCTACCTAATTTTGTCTATCTATCTATGTTTATCTATTATGTATCCATATAGTTACCCACCCACACACATCACATGCATATTTATACCGCATTTATCTACGTTAACTGTCCTAATCTATCCTCATTGTAGTTCGATCACTACATCCACTCTATATCTCTTTATATAATATGTTCCTCACTCCCTCTCTACCCCCGCCTCTCTATCCCCCGCCTCTCTGTCCCCCGCCTCTCTACCCCCGCCTCTCTAGACTTGTTTATTACAACCCTGAAGAAGCACTTTTCATTCTTTGAATTTGTACTTTAATATTCTGATTGTAAAAAAAAACAAAAACAAAAAATTCTGCTGATCACTTGGCAAAGGGTTTTTCTACCTTGTAATCCACATTCAATTAGAATAAAATGTCTAAATAATTTCGTTTGATCCTGTGTGGAACATTTTTGGTTAGTTCGTCAGTAACAAGATAGGATGAGCTTTTGATCCATTTCTTTGCCGTTTACCAAACTATGTTTATAGTTTATTGCATTTCTAATTTTCTTATTCCATTATTTGCTGTTCTATTTCAGAATGAATCTTTTGCCCCCATAAAGTTTGGATCTATCAATTTAATATATATATATATATTGAATTCCCAGGGGGAAATTAAAACAGCTACAGATAAAAAGGTTATAAACTACAACAAACAGAAAGCTATTGATCTAATTAACAAATTATTATTTTTTACTGAAGACATTTAGGAAAGTAATTTAAAGTAAATCTTGTAATCGGGTTAAAAAAATAGGCAAGATTTTTATTTTTTTTATATTTGTATACATAATTATATCTTATCTTGTCTAATAAATTACAGACACTCCTTCTCTCAGCTTTTGGAAGATAATAGCCCTCTACTGATATCCAGCGTTTTAGTCGTATCTTGCATTTTGAATATGGCTTTAAATGATGGGGAGAACTCTAGAGTGAAAAAATAAATACATTGGAATCGGTTCTAATTCACATTGATAAAAAAACTTGTTTAAAGCGCAGCAAAATCCTTTGAAGAAGAGAACAAATAAATGTGGCCCATGGCTTTGTGTAATCTGAGATTATCTGCTGATTTTGTTTTTTTTCCTCGCATCTGCTGAACTAAAGGTTAATTTATATTCAGTTTGCATCTGCACGCTTTCAAGAATAAAACCTCATGGTGTAGGATCTTGGACAACAGTTATCTGTACAGTAATTTCGTCCCATAGTAATCTGTTGTACAGTAATTTCAACCCACAATAATCTGTTGTACAGTAATTTCAACCCACAATAATCTGTTGTACAGTAATTTCGTCCCACAGTACTCTGTTGTACAGTAATTTCAACCCACTGTAATCTGTTGTACAGTAATTTCGTCCCACAGTACTCTGTTGTACAGTAATTTCAACCCACTGTAATCTGTTGTACAGTAATTTCGTCCCACAGTAATCTGTTGCTGTTGTACAGTAATTTCGACCAAACGTTATATATTGTAAAGTAATTTCGTCCAACAGTAATCTGTTGTACAGTAATTTTTACACACAGTAATCTGTTGTACAGTAATTTCGACCCACAGTAATCTGCTGTACAGTAATTTCGTTCCACAGTAATCTGTCATACATTAATTTGAACACACAGTAATCTGTTGTACAGTAATTTCAACCCACGGTAATCGGCTGTACAGTAACTTTGGCACTCTAGTTGCTGATTTGCCGAAAACGGCTTGCAGCTCAAGTATTCAATATAGAGTCGGTTGATGATAATAGGAATACACTCATAGTCATTTAAGAGACATGTCTTGTAAGCATGTCTTGTTTTGACGAACGATTTAGTTACAATTCATCATCATCATCAATCCCTTAACCGTTGTGGTCGTTGGGGGGAGCGAATGGACACCTCAGCAGTCAACCTTCTCCACTTTTGCCTGTCTTGAGCTGACCAATATTTTATGTTGTCGAACCAGCATTTCCGCTGACGGCCTCTCCGACGATATGAGTCTTATCTTGCATTTTGAATATTTATATTCAAATATTCATATTTATATTTATATATTTTTAATGATGTCTTTTTTTTTACGTTGGAAAAATTAATCATTATATGAATTCGTAAATTGTGTCATAGTTAGCGGTTGGTTAAGCTGCACTGAACTTTATTTCCATTCCGAACATTTCGGCACCGAATCCTGATACAGACTAAACAGATTTCCTATTTAAAAACGGATTATTTTTGTTCACTGGAAGTGGTTGAAATTAGTTTAGTCAAAACATCGATGTATCCACTCATTCTGAAGAAATGCAAATATATAAACAAATGTTGTGGAAATGAATTATTTTTTAACGAATTTCGCAAAGTAGGTCAATTATTTCATTTAACCCTTAATTATCTCGACCATTAGTGTACTCACTCCATTCCTACCCTTGCTCCTAAACTAAGGGTTAAGTTTTGGCTCAGGTTCCAACTTTCTCATGGTCGTGTCTGTCCTATCACTTATGCTGTATTCTCTCTCATGGTGATTTGCCCAGCAGCCATTTTTTTAGTATGTAGATTGGCGTGTCCCAAAATTTTTATTATGAGTTAAATCTAAAAGCGATGTCACTTTATTCTAGACTCTAGACTCTCTTGTCTAGCCTACCACAAACAATAGATTTATCTAGATTAGCCAATCACAAACATAGTTTTTCATAGATCACATGAATAATGAAAGTTAAACTGTTTAGTATCATAATGGTCATTTGTCTATGGCGACTCTCACTGCTATCACAATTAATAAAATAAGTTGAACTGTTTACTAAACTACATAATAATGTACGTTAAACTCTATTTTGTTCTACGTTAACGATGTAAGTTACACCGTGTTGAAGGCTTTATAAATAATTAAGTTTAACTTGTAAGCTATACAAATAAATGAAAGTTAAGAGGTGTTGTAAGCTATATATATTATGAAAGTTCAATCGTGCTGTAAGCTATATAAATAATAAAAATAAAACGTAAGTCTAATTTTTCTGTACAAATTTAAAACACTTGCATTTCACTATTTAGAGAGCGATGTCTGGATAACATTTGTTTGGAGCAATGACATCATGACATCAACAACATCACTATTTCAACTACCCCCGGAGGAATTAGCTGGAGTTAGCTAAATGGTACACTGATATAATGACATGCATTAGTAACTTCACACTGTCTGTTACACAATTTTGTGCAGGTATTAATAGCTTAAGTCTAAGTCTTTCAATTGCATACACAATGTAATTTCATAGTAGCTCGTAGACTTACATAACAAAATGAATTGCATAGTTTTACAGCGTGAATTTACACATGAATTACAAATATGCACCTGTAACTTCACACTGGTTCTGTTGAATTTGACACAGAAAAAAACGAGATTATGAGAATAATGAATAATGTGAATAATTAGATTACAAAAGTAAAGCTTTAGATTAATTTTTAAAAGTTAATTCTTAAAAATAATAACAAACTTTGCCTGATAAAACGTTAAAACTTAGAAACATTTAATTAATCTAATTTAAGCGTTTACAATTAATAATAAGCCAATCCCTTGCCTTGCGCTAATGGTTCCATATCATGCATAATTTGCTATAGCCCTAACTTGATATATTCGCACCTCACATACCAGACACTGTTTGCCAACCCACTGCCTTGCACTATTCGCCAATCCACTCCGTTGCACTATTCGCCAGAACCCCTACCTTGCACTTTACTTTACGCCCCTGTCCTACACTGCACTGTTTCCCCGCCTACCTTGCACTTTACTTTACGCCCCTGTCCTACACTGCACTGTTTCCCCACCTACCTTGCACTTTACTTTCGCCCCTGTCCTACACTACACTGTTTATCCACCTACCTTGCACCTTACTTTACGCCCCTGTCCTACACTGCACTGTTTCCCCACCTACCTTGCACTTTACTTTACGCCCCTGTCCTACACTACACTGTTTATCCACCTACCTTGCACCTTACTTTACGCCCCTGTCCTACACTGCACTGTTTCCCCACCTACCTTTCAATCCTGGACACGACACTCTTAAGCATACACATAAACTACCGACTCAGATCAGTGTCCTCGCGTTGTGGATAATAAACAAACTCGTGGCTTGGGACAACACGATGTAATCAACAACTTGGGACTTGGATTTATCATTGCCTTGTTAGTTAAGTGATCCTCAAACATGAATGATACGAACTAAGAAATCAGCTGGGTAACTTTCGCACACTGAGTCTAAATTTCATGAACTCTTTTGTTCCACTGTTAATGCGAATTTTACTTCGGAATCACCAGTCGACCAGAAATTCAATAGCTGACTCCTAATGATGCATTTTATAATTTTATAATTGGTAGGTCTATATGGTATGGATCGTGCATATCTATTTTATGAGGATATTTCTGAGCCTGACTACTAATAGTTCGTTTATATTGTTTAAAATATGCTGATAGACTGAACGTCTGAAATCAAGTCAAATTTTCATTTGATAGGATCAATAAAGAAATCTTATCTTATGTTTATCTTATCTTCATAGATATAAAATAACTCAAGTACATATAGCTAGGAAATTTGCATTAATATTTGCTTTACTAGTTTTTTTAGGGGCACGGTAGCCGAGCGGCAGCGCGTTCGACTGGCGAGCCGAAGGTCCTGGGTGCAGGCTAGAATTTTTTCCCGGATCTGGAGGGTGTCCCTGAGTCTACCCAGCTCTGATGGGTACCTGACATTAGTTGGGGTAAAGTAAAGGCGGCTGTGCATAGTTCTGGCCACACAATCACCTAGTATGCCGTGGCCACAGAAATTGGTGAACGCTGCTTCATCGGACCTATGGATCAATTCGGTCCGACGGGTACTTTTTTTTTTTTTTTACTGGTTACCACTGGTTTTTACGAATATCAGAGCAATAATATTTTTTTCTCACCTTTGGTGGCTGTAAGAAAAATGCAATAAATTAAAGAATACTTGTCTTTAATATAGCTATAGCTTTATATATTATATGACATAAACCGCTCTTCTCTGCGGTAGCCACTGTTGTCAAAATTCATAAAGATCCTTCAATTTATTTATCGTAAGTATTGATTTCGCGAATTTCCATTATTGCTTGTTTTGTTGTTGGTGGTGGTGTTGTTAATGGGAGTTTCTGAACTTGAAGTGGAGATTTAGCCATAGTTGGACAAAGTGAACGTGTGGGTTTTGTAGAAACAGACTTGAGCTCAACACCAGGCAGCTTTACAAGCTCATGCTTGAAAAAAAAGATAGACATGTCAACACGGACACTGCTCCCGTTTTGCGTGCTGTTGGCAGCAGTGGTCGGCATTGCGTTGTCTCGGTCTGGGCTGAGGTGGCCATTTGAAGATCCTCCTGTCGTGTACCACAGAACCAACATTCCACTGGGCGGTCAATGTAATAGCACTTTCCGTTGCCAAGCTGGTGTATGTTGTGTCTACGGCACGCGTGCGAATTATAGGCAAATATCGTTTAGAATCTTTTTCAAATAATTAGAATGTTCTATCATAAATTTCGAATTGAAAAGAAAATAATTTATAGATTTCTAAAACTAATTTAGAATTTTTTTAATAACTAATTTAGAATTATCTATAATTTATAGAGAAATATATATTATTGATAGACTTATCTATCTATAATTATTTATAATTAATTTATAATTTTTATAATTAATTTAGAATTATCTATAATTTATAGAGAAATATATAGCCTATTATTGATGTACTTATCGATCTGTAATTATCTATAATTAATTTAGATTTTTTAAATAATAAATTTATCTATAATTTATATAGAAATATATTTCAATAATATATAATTATCTATAACTAATTTAAAATTATTTATAATTAATTTATAATTATTTTATAATTAAGTTAAAATGATCAATAATTAATTTAGAATTATCTATAATTAATTTAGAATGATCTGTAATTAATTTAGAATAATCTATAATTAATTAAGAATGATCTATAATTAAATGAGAATTATCTATAATTAATTGAGAATAATCTATAATTAATTGAGAATTATATAGAACAAGCTAAATTCCCCGGCGTTGTCCGGGGAAAAATTAAATAGGCCTGTATAAGCTACAGATAAATATTTCATAAATTACAATGAACAAAAGATATAGGCTAAGATAATATAAGATATAAGAATATATATATTCGAGAGCTTATAACAAGGCATGAGCCATCTAGGGAACTGCGCTCTGTAACACAGTCACTCCTCAAAACTCCTAGTTTGAATGGACACAGAAAGAAGTACCTGGGAGTGCGCTCATTTGAGTCAGTGGCGCCTTCTCTATGGAACAGTCTATCTCAAACACTGAGAGAATCTGTGACAAGAGAATCTTTTAAAAAGAACTTAAAGACCTTTCTCTTTGGCTAGTACATCTTCTACTGCAAATCACACCAAGAGCACACTGAGCATGCTAATGTAATAGCATGGATAGAAGCGCTATAAGAAATGTTCATTCTTATCTTATTTAATAAATAACTAAGAAACGCTACTCTTGACTACTTTATTTATAAACAAGCTACATTGCTGGCGCTGCCCGGGTGGAAAAAAAAAGGACTGTATAAGGTGCAGATAAAAATTTTATAAACTACAATTAAAAGAAAGCTATAAATCTAATATTTAAATTATTCTTTTTTTAGGAAGGTAATTTAAAATATATATTGTAATCGGGTAAAAAAAATAGGCAAGTATTTTTATTTAACAAAAATCTAAATTGCCCGTAGATTTACAATGTCTTTTGTTTTAAAAAGTAAAAAAAAAATTGTAGAAAAATAAAGGTATAGTCTTATTGGAGAATCGAACCCGGGTCGCCCGCATAGCAGTCCGCTACGTTAACCACTGAGCTAGCGAAGACACATGTCCGATGTAAAAAATTATTAGACAGTATATAAGCCTAGGCCTAAATAGGTCAGTAACACAAACTCACGTGTTTTCAAATTGACCAATGGGGATCCGTGAGGACACAAACACGATCTTTTTATATATATATATAGATAAGCTTAATTTAACTTAACGCGACTAACACTTTGAGTATTAATTATCGCCTACTCACTTTTGATGTTAAATCGGATTCCTCATAACTAATCTTATAACCTTTGTATACATGTGTTTCTAAAAGACCAGAACTGGTCGTCGAGGTTGAAATAAATTGACGAACACCCGCAAAAGCATGTTGTTGTTGTTTTTGTTTGTTTACGGAAATAGACCGGAAGTTCATGAAAACGTTTAACCATGACCTATTGAAAAGGTCTGGCCTCATTAAGATTGGTCCATAGGCTACATATAAGCGAGTATCATAAAAAGGTTTAGTTGTCATTTAGACTAATAACGGAGCGTAGTGCTTTTTTTTTCAATTTTAGTTTAACTATTAATGCTAGGAAAAGGGGGGGGGGGGCTACGTTTTGAACAAAACCTAATTTTACTGATTGGGTTGTTATAATTGATTTATCGTCTTCTCTGGCGTTTATCTAAACGCAACAACACTTGTGATATCTTAGGCAGTGTTTAGGCAACTTTTCTGACCTGAAGTTTAGATTTTAAGAAGAATATGAAGAATGTGCATTTCTTATAGCGCTTCTATCCATGCTATTAAATTATTTCTTAATAATAATTTTTTTTTTTAATTCTCAACATGTGTTTTTAATTATCAACTTACATTTTGTGACTCCATACAGTTTTATAGTGTAAACAAATACGTCATAAATAAAACAAAAAAAAAATTAAAAAAAAAAAAAAAAATTAGCAACAACTAAACTAGCAGATTTTCTATTTTTATTGCCAGCCTCCCAGGTACCTGTAAAGTTGGCCTGTGGTTTGGAGACATTTGTTCCCCTGACGATGGGATGAAAGAGTGTCATTGTAGAACTCCTTTGACTTGCTTCAATGTCATGAATAAATACACCTGCTTCTTATTCGTCAGCGGGTAATGCAGTTGTTGTTTTTTTGTTTTATGTCATGAGCTGATGCCCCTAACGAAGTTTTTTTTTCTTCTTTTAAAATTAGCACAAAAACGGACATTTTTTAATGTAACCATTTTTCTCCTGCCCTTATACAATATTCTAGTTGTGGTTGTTGTTTTTTTAAATTGAATGAATAAAATATAAATTTGAAATAAAATAATACTATTACTCTTCGTTTGACTTTACTCTCACTTAAGAGTTAATACAAAAGTAGGCCTAAGCATAAAAATAAATTATCAACAGAGTTTCATTGGCTGAAGCATATCGGTGGTTTCCACTCTTAACCAGGTTTGAGGTTCATGGGTACAGAAGTGTGTCATATATGCGCTATTATTAGTTTTTATTTCTTATTGGTAAATAATCTCTAAACGATATGCGCTTGTTTTTTTTTTGTTGTTGCGTATCACGTCGTCTTGAAAGGAAGTGCGTGGAAGTTGTTGTGTTGATAGTTTAGTTTTTTATATGTCTTTGTTGAGAACGGGAGCTGGTGATATTTTGTACGTTTAAAATATTAAACTGAGTTCTATTCAAATCGTGTTCTAGTTCAACAAATTAAGTGATTTAACGAGCCAGTCATTGTGGTGACGACTACAAGATAGAACCATCCTCACCAATAACATGTTCAAATCCAACACACACAGCTAAGCAGAGAAACAAAGCAACTAAGTAAAAAGTTGGACCGCATTGATCCATAGGTCCGGCGAATCAGCGTTCACCAGTTTCTGTGGCCACGGCATACTAGGTGATTGTGGGGCCAGCACTACGCACAGCTGGGTAGACTCGGGGACACCCTCCAGACTCGGGAAAAAATCCTAGCCTACACCAGGATTCGAACCCGGGACCTTCGGTACGCCAACCGAACGCGCTGCCGCACGGCCACCGTACCCCCAACAAAGCAAATAAACGTTGTTGTTGTTTTTTTTAAACCTGATCCGTAGATCTTTTAAGTTGTAGACGTTCCGCATTGAAAAGAGATGACCACGTCCACTTTCATAGCCTCTTACCGGCAGTGGATGGACGGCGCAAAAATTTGAAAACGGCTCTTCACCCATGTTAGATTAGTTTCAAGCCACAATTGATTGTTGGTCGTAATAATCTTCTTTAAGAAGGAGCGTCTGTAACATATAAGAGATAGTCATTGGTCGCTAAAATCTTTTTTTAAGACGGAGCGTTTGAAGCATATGAGATAGTCGTAGGACGCAATAAGCTTCATTATAAAGGATCGTCTGTAGCATAGAGATAGTCATAGGATGCAGTAATCTTCTTTTAGAAGGTGCGTCTGTAACATATGAGATAGTCGTAATACGCAATAATCTTCTTTAAAAGGGATCGTTTGTAACATAAAGATAGTCGTAGGACGCAGTAATCTTCTTTTAGAATGTGCGTCTGTAACATATGAGATAGTATTAGGATGCAATAATCTTCTTTAAAAATGATCTTCTGTCAGATAAGAAATAGTTGTAGGACGCAATAATCTTCTTTAAGAATGAGCGTCTGTAGTATATGAGATAGTTGTAAGGCGCAATAATCTTCTGTAAGAAGGTTCTTATGTTCTCATGTTAAAAACGGATTCCTCATAACTAATCTTGTAGCCTTTGTATTTTTCTGAAAGACCAGAACTGGCAGTCGAGGTTGAAATCAATTGTCAAACACCACCAAAAGCATGGTTTTTGTTTACGAAAATAGCGCGAAATGTCACCGGAAGTTCATGATCTCTTCCATTTGAAAAGGTCACACCTCATTAAGACTTGTCAATGAACTTAACGTAACATAAGAAATACGGTGTCGTTGAAGACATACCCACCACATCTGACAAGTCAAATATAGTAGATTGAAAACAGAGACAATTTCCACTACAGCTCACTGATAGAAACAGTAAACGACTTTTTTAATGCTCTTCACGGAATAGTTATTTTAAACCCAGCGGGTACACCACGCCGTATCGACGGGGAAAGAAACGAGATAACCAAGTGAAAACTACGTTTTTCCCCCGTCGATACGACGTGGTGTGCCCAATGGGAAGTTCATATCAAATATTCACTTGTTCAAAAAATAATAAGCTTTTACTTATATCTCCTATATGAATTTTTTCTATAATTTTGTATTAAATTCTAGTCAACGTTCCCTATTTAACTGCTCATTTTAGCTAATGTAAAAACTAGAGACCGACCGAACTTCGGTTTCAGCTTCCGTTTCGGCGCCGAATAAAAGGCAAAATCCCTTTTTCGGTGTGGTTTCGGTTTCGGACGAAAAAAAATATTTTTGTTTCCGTCGGTCCCTAGTAAAAACAACAGCTAAACGTCAGGAAATGATAAGACATTTGTAATCTTAAAATCATGCGAAATTCATATCAAAACTTGTTTCCATTAGAAAACAAAATATAGCAGCACTACAAAAAAAACCTAACCCAAACCCAGTGGGGACACCACGTAGTATCGACGGGGACATAAGTGGTTTCCGCGTGTTTTCGTGGTTTTCCTTTTTTTTTTACCCGTCAGTACGACGTGATGTGTCCACTGGGAACTGACGCTGACTGTAAAAAAAAATAACGACAACCAAGAAGAAAAAAAAGAGAGTTACTAGTTGTACCATACAGCAATCACTGCGATATTATTGGAGGGTACTGGTTTATCCCTGCTATTCCCGTTCCTGTCTGTTCCCGTTCCCGTTCTCGTCATTGAAGGAATTGAACCCGAACGCACCTGAGCGCATCCGGGGCAGACTATGTCTATATATAGCCTACAGTGAATGTACTGAGGGAATTGAGTTTGTTCACCTAGCATCACAGAGAATTCTGGAGAACAGAAAGTCTGAGCATGTCTCTCTCTTGTCTGGAATCAAAAAGTTGTTTAGATCTAGTTAGTTTGGAATATACGGGAGAAATGGGACTTTTGTGTAGTCCTGTATGTTTCTTTTTATTTAATTAAAGATAGAACTAGAAACGGGTGTAAAGGAAAGGGTTTGCACTCAATGCAGTTCCCCCAAAAATGACAGACTTAAATACAAAAATACATTATAAATCAATGTATTCATGCATAATAAATCAACGAAGAATGCATGATCAATCAACAAAACATAGCCCACATAATAAATCTACGAAGAATACATGCTAAATCAACGAATAATACATAATAAATGAATGTATTCATGATAATAAATCAACGAAGAAGACATAATAAATCAACGAAGAAGACATAATAAATCAACGAAGAAGACATAATAAATCAACGAAGAATACATAATAAATGAATGTATTCATGATAATAAATCAACGAAGAAGACATAATTAATCAACAAAGAATACATAATAAATGTGTACATTAAATTATTTTACATAAATTTTACAAAGGCGTAGATCTATGTCAGACAGAGAACAAAGAGGACTACATTAATGTGGACTACATTCATACACATAACATAGCACATGTTACATAAGACACACACAGTTGAATAGACTATACAAACACATAACATAGCACATGTTATACAAGACGCACAGTTGAATAGACTACACACATGCACACCAACACACATCCGTCCATTATAAGAAACAGACAGGAAACTGTACATTGTTGCACTAGTTTACCAGATACACCAATCCTTAAAGAGGAAACAGAGAGACAAAAAGTAGAACAAAGGAATACGTTTCGATTGTTTCATTTGAATCATTCTGCATTAAGCCCACGATCGTTACAATCTTAATACAATCATGGTCAACAATTGTCTATTGGTAAACCGACCAATATAAACAATCTTGTTAAAAGATCAGTATGAATTCGATGTTGACATAATAATATAATGCTTTCAAAATGACAGACAAGCATTAGATCTAGATCGCTTTAAAAATAAACAGTCAATTTGACACTTATTATATCATAACCTTTATTAAGTAACTATGAAAATAACTAGAATTTGGACAACTTTGAAAAAAATAAACTTAACAGATCACGCAAGAGTCTTTAAAAAACTGTTGTTTTTTTTCTTTCACAAATGATCACTTCGCAAATAAATAATGTTCACATTGTCACACCTTCTGTCACCCCCCACAGACATGAACATGTTCACACTGTCACACCTACTGTCACCCGCCTCAGACATGAACACTCACGGCGCACACGTTATTTCTGTTCAGAAATGTCGCATCTCAGCGTCCTCTTCATTGCATGTCGTAAAACTTGAGAAGATGTATTACTTTCTGGAAGCCAGTAGAACATCAGGAGAAATGTACGTACCTCTCCCAGATATGTAGATCTCAAGTCTCTCCCAGACATGTAAATCTCAAGTCCCTCTCTCTCTTTCTCTCTCCCTCTCTCTGACGTAGTGTTTCTCATTTCCCGTGGATGCCTGGTTGATAAACAAAGAATCAACAACAGCAACGCTTTGTGGCTTGCGACCACGGGATGTACACGTAATCAACAACATCTTTGATTTATCATGTCCTTGTTAGATAAGTGCGTCTCAAACTTTGAACGATACAAACGGAGAGGTCACGTGGTTTACTTTAGGGCTTAGATTTCATAAATTGTTCATAAATTCTTGCATGAAAACAAAACTGAACAAACAGTGCAGTTAATCATGCGGCTTGTAACTGCCACCCCCTTTCCTACACTCACCTCCCATATTGATATATTGATATTTTAAATGCTGTGGCTTGTCTTGTCGTCATAATAATAAAGCGGGCCTTTAAGCGTATGACTTTAAATGTTCAAAATCAACTATTAGTTTTGAGCTCGCTGTATTTATCAATTGGTATTAAATGATGTTTCGGTGAAACGGCGGCCGAGTCGAAGCGCATTCGGCTGGCGTAACGAAGGTCCTTGGTTCGAGTCTTGGTGAAGGCTATGATTCTTTTCCTGGGTCTGAAGGTAGAGTCCTTGATTCTATCAATCTCTAATGGGTACCTGTCATTACTTGGGGGAAAAGTCAAGGCTTGGGTATTATGCTGGCCACACAATCCCCTAGTCTGCTGGGGGCCCACGGTAACTGGGGGAACGCAATGTTTTAGTAGATGAAATCAGATTATATATGAAACCGTTTCAAAAAGATTTGTGACATCAGAGATTTCAAAGATTGGCAAAAAAAGAGAACACCGAAAATGGTAACTAAACTTTACAAAAGAAGGACAGAGAGACACTTTACTCAATAAAAAAAAGTGTTTTTTTTTGTGACGTTTCACCTAAATCTTATCAGACTCTCTTTGAGTAAAACTTAAATGCTTTAGTTATTTTCCTTGATGCATAACTACATTATTACAACGATTGACTTCACTGTCAGTCAACAGTGCAACAAACAGCTGATATAATTAAATGAGGATTGTAAAGGCGTGGCATACAGCTGGTATCGGGAAATCCCATTGTCAAAATAAATGTACTTGAAGGGCGTTGAACGGGAAGAAGGAACTGTGCTTAAAATAGCCCCTGACGGAAGACAAATGGATGCTAGCGTTGGGATGTACCTGTTAGTGTTTGTTAGTATGTTTTGTTGTACCTGAGGGGCAGAGAGAGAGAGAGAGAAGGAGAGATAAAGTACTTGTAGCTCGAAGAGTGGATTAGCAATATGATAGAGAGAGAGATAGAGAGAGAAGGAGAGATATAGTACTTGTAGCTCGAAGAGTGGATTAGCAATAGGATAAACAGAGAGAGAGATAGAGAGAGAGCATAGAACGAAAACAAGATAGACCGAGAAACTGAAGTGTAAATATTATAGAAACAGCTTTATCTTCTGTACCACGCAGAAGTAAAGTCTTATTCTCTCACTTTTGCCACCTTTGAAATAGATTCAGGCAATCACAGAGAACGAACGATTGATAAAGACAGAGAGAGAGAGAGAGAGAGAGATAAAGAAGACGAGAAGGAGAGAGAGAGAGAGGGGGGGGATATATGGATATCGGGTACATGAGACATGAAAAGATGAGTAGTTTTAAGGTAGGCAGAGAGAGAGAGAGAGCGAGAGAGAGAGAGAACAGGGAACAACAGAAAGAGAGAAAATGATTAAAGAGAAAGAGAGAGAGAGAGACGGGTGTAAATATATAGAAACGGTTTTATCTTCCTCTACCACGCAGCAGTCTTAATTCTGTCAGGTTTCTCGCTGTTGATATGAATTCTGACAATCATAAAGAACGAAAGAAACAAAATGAATCAGAGAGAGAGAAAGAAAGAGAGAGAGAAGGGGAAAGAAAAAAAAATTCCGAGAGAGAGAGAGGAGGAAGACTATTGATGTCAGCCAATAATGCAGACAGATAAGGAAATTGTATTTCACTGCTAACCACTTTGAGAAAATTCAAAACATGATACAAATAGTATACAAACAAAATAACCCTATCTTTGATAGATTTCTAAAAAAATCGATCGGGTTTTCCCAAAAACACTATATTTATCTACCCTCAAAAGGTCAAAAAATGAAAAACAAAACTGCCTCTAAATCTAAATTTAAAATTCTATAATTTTGTATTGAGTAGCGGGAACTAGAAATGAAACAAACATCGAGAGTCTAGAGTGAGTAACGTGTGTCGAGTTGAAAGGCTTTACGGCGCATGCGCGAGTCATTCTCTCCTAGTCATGGAATGACTCTTAATGTTTTAAACTCCCCCCAAGATGGAGGATTCTGTTTGCGATTCGTGCCGCGTCTTGATCCTGGAAGCTTTATGTGAAACTAATGGCTCTATCTAACTGTTATTGCTTTCTAAAAAAAATACAATTTGTTTTCTCAAGCTTTCGATTCTTCAAAACCATTAAAAGCAGATTTAAAGCAAAAATAAAGTTTAAAAGTAATTCAAACACCAAGACGACATCAATCTGATAAAATAAACAGACAAACCAGAAACACTACTATTTCAAATAAAGCTTTTTTTTTTCATTTCGCATTAAATTTACAAGCTCTCAAATATTTGTGAGTGACCATTTGGACATGTAATGGGTTACGTGAACTAACAAGGAAAAACAATAACTTGATGTTGCAGATAGTAAGTAAGTAAAGTACACTTCGGACCAAAATTGATCATAGGGCCGGTGAAGCAGCGTTCACCAGTTTCTGTGGCCACGACATACTAGGTGATTGTGTGGCCAGCACAATGCACATACCTTTTTTTTTCAAACTCTTTTTTATTTCTATTAATATTACTTTGAAAAACAAAATTGTAAATTCACGGGTAACATCGGGCCATCAAGCTTTCTGTTAAATAAAAAACTTACCTATTTTTTTAACCCAATTACAATATTTATTTTAAATTGATTTCCTAAATGTCTTCAGTAAAAAATATTTTTTTTAATTATTAGATTTATAGCTTTCTGTCCGGTTTTATTTTCCCCCGGACAACGCCGGGTAATTTAGCTTGTAAAATATAAATCTAGAGTTGTAAGAAACTCAAAATATTCTATTATCTTCTTGAAATATACTAGTTACCTCATTATCTTATTCTTGAAATATACTAGTTACCTCATTATCTTATTCTTGAAATATACTAGTTACCTCATTATCTTATTCTTGAAATATACTGGTTACCTCATTATCTTATTCTTGAAATATACTGGTTACCTCATTATCTTATTCAGACCGTTTTTTTGAAAAAGAAAAGCACCTCATTATTTCATTTAGAGTAATTGCAGTGGGCTTGAGTTGGGAGACCTGCCAGTAGTTCTTTTAAGTAAGTACGTTGACCTCATGACCTAGTTATTTCTGTACTGATTCCTTGCTACCAATATTACAACATCGATCACTCTCGCTACCTAACTACTGAATTTTTACTTATTTAGTGGAGTGCGTTATGCCCCTTAGGCGCTTGTTTATTCGAAGAATTTTTATTATAATTTTTTTTTTATAGAGAGAGAAAACGAAATTGTTAATAAGGGGTTAGTAAGTATTGGTTTCATTAGAATTATCGACTGTCTCTAGTCAAAAGCATTTCTCTTTTTTCTTACGGATTTGTGGTCTGTTTAATTAGCATTACAAAGGTCTCATTTCCTACACTGATATTCAATTTACTGTTTTTCTCCAAACACACCATAAGCTAATGTACAGGCAGCATTTGCATAATTATGATTTTCTACTATTAATACTATAATTTCCATAAGATTTACTATAGTTTAAGATAACAATATTTATAAGAAAGTATTCAATGCAAAGTCAGTTTATAATGACGCTTAAACTAAGTCACACAATATGTGCTATAGAGCAGGGGTCGGCAACCTTTTGAAGATAGTGTGCCAAAGTGGGATTTCTAACTCATTCAGCGTGCCAACATCTTACAAGTCATTCTGCTCTAGAGCTGAATTTTATGTAGAAAGACTTGAATTGCACCCAAGGGGGGCTTCCGCGTGCCATTGAACATTACTCTGCATGCCAAGTCTGGCACACGTGCCTTAGTTTGCCGACCACTGCTAAAGAGGACGACCGAAACCAAATTCAATATCAGTTTCGGCCGAAAACGAAACCACACGGAAAGTTATTAAAATACTTTCGGTCAAAACTGAAAGATAAATCCGAAATTGCCAAGCAAAAGATTTTTAAAGACTGCGCATTTTTGTTTAATATTAACTAGTTTATGGTTACTCTAAGTAAACCACAGAACATGTAATATACGGTTGTATATACATGTATTATGTATAATTTTATACTGATTTGACTACTATTATGGATTTAATAACTTAAAAGGCAATATAAACTTTATATAGGATTTTTATATCTAATAGTATGCCAACATAAAAAAAACTTCGCAACAGTGTAATTAAGTGACGGTATCAATAAGCAGAGTAATAGATGCAGCACTAGCGTTGCAGTGTGAATTTTAAAAAGTTAAAAAAGATATTTGCCTGAACACCGAAAGTCAATATCAGTTTCGGCCTAAACTTAAAGCAAACCGAAATCTAACTTTTTGGCTTTGCAAAACCGAAACTGCGCCGAAAGAGGCCATTTGCCTGCTTTCGGCGCCGAAACTGAATTTCAGTCGGCCTCTAATGTAGTATATAAAAGATTGTTTGAAATAAAGACATTTACCACAGTTTGATTTATCAACATAAATGAAGGCTTATTTTCGATCTCATTTCGTAAAGTTTTTCTAGTTGTTTCTTACATTATCTTGCAAATACTATTTTGCTTTTCAACCGTCATACGCTTTACATTGTGAAAAGTTGAAATTGTAAAAACACCATCATCCTTAGCCATTCGCTTCAGTTCTTCCCAGCTCTTTTTCTGTTCGTCCAGCCTCATCCAACATGCTTTCGTCTCCATGTACGCCCGGGTCTTCCTCTATGTCGTTTGCCCTGTATGGTTCCCACTCTAAGGCCTGTCTATCTCTGTTGTTACTATCTTACTATCTTTCCTGAAGGCGTGTCCAAAACCATCTCCACTCTCTTCCCAGGATTTGTTGTTCCACTGTTCTCACTCGTCCAGTTGGCACAAACAGCATAAGCTGAAAATATTTTTGTATAAGGGTTTAAAAGGTTTTTGGCTTTACACCTTTGGAAAATATATTTTCAGCATCCCTACAGGACTTGTAAGTGTGCACATTTTATCTGTGTATGTCTGTGTGTGTATATGTGTGTGTGTACTTTTCTTTAGCCACGTTTAAATCACTGAGTGTAATTGAATTTATAAAAACATGTAGCTATTCCACAATTGATTAGTCCACTTTCAAATTTTTTTTTGTGGTTGAAGAAAATGAGTAAACCCCACGGTCTTCAAAAATAATTTTTTGGGGGTAAATACTGAGATTGAACACAACCTTTAATAAGTTCTAAGTATGCCAATATATTTGATAGAAAATATGAAGCACCTTGACAATAATGCCAAGCTGCGATGTAAAGATTCCATTCATGTAAAAATAAGGTTCTGTTGATCTGCAACTATTTCACTTAAACACTCAAAACATTTGAGAGCAACATTGAAAGTGTCATGAGATTTCGTGGGATCTGATATCATTGGTAAAAGTGGTTTAGCTACAGGCATCGACAACCTAGGGAACGCTTGTCAGACTTTGCACTCATAGTGATTTTCGATGGCACGCGGACTATTAATGTCTCTACTACAAGAAAAGAGCAGAATGACCTTTAGGATGTTGGCACGCTGGGAATGATTTAGAAATCTATTTTGGCGCAATATTATCAAAAGGTTGCCGACCCCTGATTTAGTTCATCCCAACCTTTGACAATTCAGCATTCCTCCATGAAATGTTCTCTAAATAAGAATCTGGGACCTTAATTTAACAAAAATCGATCTCTCGACCTTCCGCTCCCCTCCCCCCCCCCCCCAGAAAACATGTCTGCGTTTTACAGATATCATTCTTACGAACTGTCACGTGACCCTTCTATCAAGACACCGGGACCAATGAAACAGATATCGCTATTGGCCCACAGGCTGCTTATCCTCCCCCCCCCCCCTCTCCCCTGCCAGGATTCACACCTTTTCCATGAAGACTAGAGCACTTTCTATCTTTATACTTTATGATCAATATCTCATAGTGTTCTATTCACAATTAGTTAGTGGATGTGTCGCTGTAAACACTCCACTTACTGTCAACTAGTTAGTGGATGTGTCGCTGTAAACACTCCACTTACTGTCAACTAGTTAGTGGATGTGTCGCTGTAAACACTCCACTTACTGTCAACTAGTTAGTGAATGTGTCGCTGTAAACACTCCACTTACTGTCAACTAGTTAGTGAATGTGTCGCTGTAAACACTCCACTTACTGTCAACTAGTTAGTGAATGTGTCGCTGTAAACACTCCACTTACTGTCAACTAGTTAGTGGATGTGTCGCTGTAAACACTCCACTTACTGTCAACTAGTTAGTGGATGTGTCGCTGTAAACACTCCACTTACTGTCAACTAGTTAGTGAATGTGTCGCTGTAAACACTCCACTTACTGTCAACTAGTTAGTGAATGTGTCGCTGTAAACACTCCACTTACTGTCAACTAGTTAGTGAATGTGTCGCTGTAAACACTCCACTTACTGTCAACTAGTTAGTGGATGTGTCGCTGTAAACACTCCACTTACTGTCAACTAGTTAGTGAATGTGTCGCTGTAAACACTCCACTTACTGTCAACTAGTTAGTGAATGTGTCGCTGTAAACACTCCACTTACTGTCAACTAGTTAGTGAATGTGTCGCTGTAAACACTCCACTTACTGTCAACTAGTTAGTGAATGTGTCGCTGTAAACACTCCACTTACTGTCAACTAGTTAGTGAATGTGTCGCTGTAAACACTCCACTTACTGTCAACTAGTTAGTGAATGTGTCGCTGTAAACACTCCACTTACTGTCAACTAGTTAGTGGATGTGTCGCTGTAAACACTCCACTTACTGTCAACTAGTTAGTGAATGTGTCGCTGTAAACACTCCACTTACTGTCAACTAGTTAGTGAATGTGTCGCTGTAAACACTCCACTTACTGTCAACTAGTTAGTGAATGTGTCGCTGTAAACACTCCACTTACTGTCAACTAGTTAGTGGATGTGTCGCTGTAAACACTCCACTTACTGTCAACTAGTTAGTGGATGTGTCGCTGTAAACACTCCACTTACTGTCAACTAGTTAGTGGATGTGTCGCTGTAAACACTCCACTTACTGTCAACTAGTTAGTGGATGTGTCGCTGTAAACACTCCACTTACTGTCAACTAGTTAGTGGATGTGTCGCTGTAAACACTCCACTTACTGTCAACTAGTTAGTGGATGTGTCGCTGTAAACACTCCTCTTACTGTCAACTAGTTAGAAAAAGTAATAGAAAACAAAATCATAAATACAGTTTCTTCATTCACCGAAATGTTGTTCAAAGTAATTGTTGCTGACAGTGTAAGTCAATGGAGTTGTTGAAGAGTAATTGAATAGGTGTTAAAGAGCAGTTGAGAGAGTTGTAGAAAAAAATTTTGAAAGAGATTTTGAAATAATTTTATTGTTTAAAGAAATACTGAAAAGAGATTTAAAACGAGTTGTTGAAAGAGTCTTTGAAAGAAATGTTGATCGAATTTTTGAAAGAAATTTGAAAGAGTTGTTCAAAGAGTTCTTAATGTTTACATATTATAATATGAATGAATATGCAAAGTAATACATTGTTTTCATTTGTAACATTCTGATGCTGACGATATTTCTAGCAAAAGTCACGTGAAAAGATCTACACATATTCTTTTTTATTGAAGCATTTACTTACTGGTTCCCTTGTTTGATATAAGTTCAAAATTGAAACCTAATATATTTTTAAACATAACAAACTTCGAAAACGAAAAAAATAGTTAAACTCGCTTATGCTGTTAGTTTGCATTGATAAAAAAAAAAACGCCTGTTATCATGTAGCATGGCATATTATAATTACGCGCCAAAGTTTAGAGCGATGGCTTTGCTGAAATATAGGTCAGAATGTCAGTTATAAGAATTTGTCTTGGAGAAACAACAGACATTTGTGGAACAAATCGTAAAGTTAGCACGTATAAAGCTTATAAGAAACGAAACAAAAAACATCAGGAATGCATACCAATGTTCTGGAGCTTCCAGCCAAACTACGACCCTGTTTTTCGCCCCCACCCCCGCGCCCCTCCTACTCCACGTGGTAGCGAAAGTACCCACGAAATGTTTTGGTCTTGTACTATTAAATACAAGGGGCGCACACCGCTGACATTTAATGCGAAAAGGTGGCTTTCGATAAGTAAACAAACAAGCAGGTGTAGGCATTGTAGTCTTCCCGATTGTACAACATGACGGCACTTCCTTTCTGGAGTACTCAGGTGAAGAATTCGGAGAGTTACTGGAGACGTCAGTTATATCGGTTAGGTTAGTTTAATTATCTTTATGTCTTTCTGTCCGCCTGTCTGTCCGCTTGTCTCTCCATCTTTCTAACTATCTGTTGTTTTTTTTAATCTGTCTAGTTATTTGTATCAAAAGAAAATTAATATATTTTTTATCAGTAGCCTAATAATTTAAATGCTTTCTGTTTGCCATGTATCTGCGTGTCTTTTTAAATATATCTACCCGTCTCTTTATTATTATTATTATTATTATATATATATATAATATATGCATTTATTTATAATATGCATTTATATAATAATATAATGGAACAGTTGAATGCTTTACCCGTTACTTTTTAGATAAAAGTTTAATTTATTTAAGATTTATACAAATTGTATAATAAATCGCCATTCTAATATTATTAGACTATACTATTATTCTCTATTGATTATTTTATAAAACTACTCAGTAAAATTAAATTCTACCATTTTTATACTTTGTAGTTGCATAGAATGTAAGGTCTAATGGCATATATTAGTTTACATGTCACCTTTCAAAACCTGGTGTCGATAAGAAATGGAAAGCAGGTTGGCAACGGTGATGGCGACTAATGGTCTACGAGAGGATTGTGTAGTCATTACAATGCTTCGCTTACTATTCATTATGTCAACTATTGTCTGACATCTATGGGTGGAAAGTTAAATGTGTTTAAAAAAAACAAATAATGAAAGGAAAATATAGTGTTTTAAACTTTGATATAATCTTAGTCAAGGAAACTTAAACATAGAGATAATGTATCTTATTTTTTTTTATATTTTCCTTAAAACTGAAATTGCTTGCAAACTTAAAGCCAAATTCCAAGACACTTTTGAATGAAGCTAAGAAAATGTAGTCGTGGGACTATAAAAAAAATGGGTGTGGCTGATGCCTTGTATGTTGAAACACGTGGAAACAGTTTGCAAAGGGGCAGATAAGAAAATAATAATTGCGTAAAATAAATCTAATAACATTTAATATCCGTAAAACTCTTATAAAAAATAAAGAAGTTGCAATATTATCTCCCTTATATCACAGCAGATACCGAAGAGTTATAGCCCATGTTTCAATGTTGTTTTTTTTTAAATGTAGCTTGTAAGATTGGCTGTACAACTCATACACACGCAAGGGGGGGGGGGGGGAGGGGGGGGAGGTGAAACGCGAAAGGGGGAGATAATATAGAGCGGATGTAAACTGACGAATGCTGTGTTTTTGTTTTGGCGGTAAACAAAATATAGAACTGAGAGAATAAGAAAAAAAACAGATCTGTTGGCTGGACAACAAGACGTGTAAATATTATATGAAGAGAAATCAGTCGGTCGGTTTGTTTGGAAGATATTGTGTCAATACTATCCAGCTAACATATATATACATATATATATTTACATACGTTGTGTACGTTATATATATTTATATAATTTGTAACGTATCTAATATTCTTCTGACAAGAATCAGATCCTTCAGATGCGAATATCAATACAAGAAGGACGGAAATAGAGCGGGGGAGGGGGGTTAAGTACACTACATTAAACAATCATTTTCATGCAGAATGCGTGACATGTGGTAAAGTGCTGCATGACTAAATATATCTGTCTTTGTTTATGTCACATTATTAAGGAGTGTAGGGGCGATTGAGGTGCTAGATCGCTAAATCAAAAGGCCCGTGGAGTCTTCTATCGATCTTCGTGAGCACATGATTGTGGTTTGAGGCAGAAAGTGATACCCGCTTTGTGATGGCCACATAATCCCCACGGTGTATGATAGCTCAGTGAAATGGCGACTTTTACGTGTGTTCTTTCAATGTGCCTCCCATATTGAGCAACCATTAGCAGCCTACTGCTATGTGAACATATTTACCGTAGGTAAACATCAAAATGACTTCACTTACGAAAGATATATTCCATAATAGAATTCAAAGTTGGGGAATATGATAAAAAAAAAGTAGACTAAATACTTAAACTTGACTGAATATAGTCTAGATTAGGGGTCGGCAACCTTTTGATAACAGTGTGGCAAAATAAGATTTCTAATTCATTTGGCGTGAAAAAGCTTAAAGGTCATCCTGCTTTAGTAACTGAATTGCCATTTATTAAAAATCGCTTTTCGTTCCAAACATGGCACGCCTGTCGTAGGTTGCCGATCCCTGGTCTAGATCAGGGGTCGGCCACCTTATAATATTGGTGTAGCCTACCAAAGTAGGATTTATATTTTTTTTCGGCGTGCCATTGACTTAAATGTCATCAAGTTCTAGTAATGAATTTCTTGTAGAGGAGACTTAAATTGTCTTTTTGTGGGTTTTCCGCGTGCCATTGAAAATTGCTCTGCGTGTAAGGTCTGGCACGCGGTCCGTCGGTTGCCGAATCCCTGTCTAGATCAAACACCAAACACAACAAAAAACAAAAAACAATCAGGCACAGGCATTCTTTCGTTCCCATGGCGATCAAATGAAACAATGAAGTCTTTTTCTCTCCGGTGTAGGCCTAGTTCACTTTGGAATGTATGATTGATTAACGTAGGGCCTATGTATGTGTTGATTTTGATTAACGTAAGGCCTATGTATGTGTTGAGTTTGATCAACTTAGGGCCTATGTATGTGTTAAGTTTGATGAACGTAGGGCCTATGTATGTGTTAAGTTTGATTAACGTAGGGCCTATGTATGTGTTGAGTTTGATCAACTTAGGGCCTATGTATGTGTTGAGTTTGATCAACTTAGGGCCTATGTATGTGTTGAGTTTGATCAACTTAGGGACTATGTATGTGTTGAGTTTGATCAACTTAGGGCCTATGTATGTGTTAAGTTTGATGAACGTAGGGCCTATGTATGTGTTAAGTTTGATTAACGTAGGGCCTATGTATGTGTTGAGTTTGATCAACTTAGGGCCTATGTATGTGTTGAGTTTGATCAACTTAGGGCCTATCTATGTGTTGAGTTTGATCAACTTAGGGACTATGTATGTATTGAGTTTGATCAATGTAGGGCCTATGTATTTGTTAAGTGTACTTTATATAAGTAGCATGTTTGAAATGTTTGTATATTTTAAAATTGATAAATAATTGAATTTGGAGTATTAAACACGGATACTAATAAAATTACCCGCTTGGCTGAAATGTTAAAATTGAATCGTAGTTTTATTGCTGTTTAAACATTTAAATTGTCAATTGATTAGAATTAATGAATAAAATGCTTACATAACATCATTACATGCAATGACCTAATTACATGGGAGATGTTTTACGTAAACGAAACGCTATATGTACAATAATATGTATAACTTTATATACAACATTATATACACATCTTTGGATACTACTTAATTAACAACTTTATATAAAAGTTTTTATACTAAAACGTTATGTAAACCTTATGTACTGCCTTTTATAAAAGTTTCGCTGTGATATCGGTCCATTTATTAACAAGCAAAGTAGGCCTACTTTTTGTCTAATAGTTATAGTCAATAATAATGGTATTCATGAAACTGTTAGGCTAACTACTGTAGTTTAAATGCATAGCTTTGGCAAATTACAATTTGCGTCGCTCATTTTTTTTTTGTTGTCTACCAATTATGTCCTTTAGTGGAGTAGCCAGCATTGCCTAGTGGAGGATGGGGCCGGAGGGGGGGGGGGGCGGCAATAGTGAAAACTAGGAGGAGGTAGATGGAAAAGTATAAGGTAAAAAATGTTAGGTTTTTTTTAAATTGGGGGCTGGGGTCTGAAAGAGGGGGGGGGGGGATAGCATGTGATGCCTTGATTCCTTTTCCTCTTCATAGCAAAATGTATTACTTTCACTATATATATGTATATGCCTGTATATCTGCTCTTATACCCATGAATTTATCTCTCATCGCTTACATAATATGAATTTGATGTCTTAGAAGATAGCAAGAGGGAGAGAGAGAGGAAGAGAGAGAGAGAGAGAGAGAGAGAGAGAGGAAGAGAGAAATAGAGAAAGACAGAGAGAGAAAGAGAGAGAAGATATTCTATGAAGACATAAAACATACTTAAAATTTGAAGCTAATACAGATAAACTAGCAGTGTAATGTCTACATTTATTTTGTTTACTATATTCTTAGACTGACGACATATGTATGACATCACACCACAGATTCGAATATCACAATCCGAGGATACTACTACCATTATTAATGTATTGTCAAGTTCCATAATCAGGTAGGAAAAGTTATAGTTGTAATTTTTTGCCAGTATTGTTCCAAAAATAGATTAAGGCATAACTAAAACATAACTCTTAGGCATAAAACCATACAAAGGTAATATATTTTAGTGTAAGAGCATAGATTACACTTAAACATAATTCGTACATAATTAGAATATAACCTAAACATATATCACACATAGATCAATTATCGGTTCTCAAATAGATCAGACATAGATTGAACATGGATCAAACATTGATGAATCAGTATCCGCACATTAATCAAACAGATGAAAAATATAAGTAAAAAATAAAAGTAAAAATTTGCGCAAACTAAATGCAAGAACACAATAGAGCGTTCTCAGTGGGCGTGGCTTAGGTTTTTAGTGACGTATTTGTGTAAATATAAGAACCCACTTGAGGTACAAATGTAACGTGGTGAAGTTGTTCTTTATCATGCTAAATTCACATATGAATATTGGCTCTCCTACTAAAAAATAAGGAGGTAAATAGTAGTACTGTAGATTAATTGATTAATGTGATTAGGCTAGGGCCGACTAGACCTAGTTACACTTTCACTTTCAATTTCACTTTATACGCCTACACTTTTAATGTTTCGTAGACTCGGCTAATGGCTTAGCAGCTACAATTTCAAGTGATAGTGTTGGTGAATAGGCTATCTAGTCAAGTCACTAATAGGCTCACATCGTCTATGATCTATGTCTATGATAATAATAAAATAGCCTATTTTATTTAACAGACATAATACAGCTTAAATCTTAGTAAGACTTACAACACAATACATCATTAAAAAAAATGCTCGAGCCTATATGAAACTTTATTAATACAGCGGCCATTGTTAATTGTTAACCATTACTCAAAGTAAACAAAAATCACGTGCTTTTTGTCACGTGATTGCAAACGCCCTATACAAGTAGAGACCGACCGAAATTAGGAAATTTGGTGAACATGACCTAGCCGGCTTAGTCGTTTGATGCTAAGAATAATGCGGACATCTTGACACACTGGTCTTTGCAGGACCTCTGCAGTTGGAATCTCGTCCTGCCAACTTATATCTGGGATACGTCTGATACACCTGAGGTGAAAAGTGTTCAGTTTCCTTTCCTGCCAGGAATATGTAGACCATGTCTCAATGCCATTCAATAAGGTTCTTAACACGCATGTTCGGTAGACTAGTGATTTAGAGGAGCGATTAAGCAGCGGGTGCATTTCAGACTAGTCAACCTTGCCATAGTGCCCATGACCTTAGTTATCCTTCTGTTGCATTTCCCCATCTAGGAGCACATTATTTGAGATTTTACCACAAGGTAGTAGAACTCGTCAACTAGTCCCATTGTATAATATAAAAACAGAAACGCCGAAACAGAAGAAAATAAACTTTACATAAAGACGAAGATAAACATATGTTTCTTGCACGACTAATTCACACATGTTACTTTTTTCTTGAGTGGCACTAAAATAAAATGGGATACAAACTAGTCAGAAAAAAACAACAATAAATATCCATTAGAACTCTATTTAAATTGAAAGATCAAATTTTAATCTATATATATAATAATAATATTGAGACTGTTAGTCCCCATACGGATCCCCATTGGTCAATTTGAAATCATGTGAGTTTGTTTCACTGACCTATTTAGGCCTAGGCCTATATACTGTCTAATAATTGTTCACATCGGACATCTGTCTTCGATAGCTCATTGTAAACGTATCGGACTGCTATACGGGCGACCCAGGTTCGATTCTCCAGCACTATACTTTTTTTTTCGACAACTTTTTTTTCAAACTTTTTAAAACAAAAGACATTGTAAATCTACAGGCAATTTAGATTTTGTTAAATAAAAATACTTGTCTATTTTTTTACCCGATGACAATATTTATTTATTTTCCTAAAAGTATTCAGTAAAAAAATAATTTAAATATAAGATTTAAGTCTTATAGCTTTCTTTTAAGTGTAGTTTATAAATTTGTCATCTGCACCTTATACAGTCCTATTTTTTTTCACCCGGGCAACGCCGGGCAACGTAGCTTGAAGGTGATATAATAGGAGTTACTAATAGTAGCTAATAGTAATAGTAATACTATTCTGTTTAGAAGGTCTGTCACTGTATCATAAGAAGAGAGATTTATTGTCATCTTGTGATATATGTTTAACAAATTGTCTTATTTCTGTTCATTGTACAGTTTGTTTTTTGTTCTGTTTTGTTTGTATAGCGTATTGATCTATTCAATGTAAGTTTTACTTCACAGTTATCTGGCTGGTCATGATTTAAACGTATGAAATGATATGTTCATATATAGATATACATTCATGAAGATAACAAGTTTCTAGATCACCTGATATTCTAGCTTTGAACCATTTTCTATTGTCTATCCGTCCATCCTTATGGTCACTGCACGTGACATCTTTATTACCTAATACTTGAGTATCTTGTTTCAGACAGAAATGATGGATATCTCTTGGATTAGGTACTGTCTTTCTATACACCTATTGTCCTCTGATGAAGAATCACGGTACCATGCTGCCTGTCTGGACGGCTTCTCATTAACTAGTCTTTCAACGACTTTGTTGGAGAACAAAATTTAGTGTGTTAATTCCAACATTATTTTAATATAGAGGGTAGAAACTATAGAAATGTGAAATGAGATACACTTCGAGTTTTAGAGTCAACATTAATTAAAACCAGAAAAAATAGAAATAACTAGGTCAATGTCCTTTGTAAGATTATACTTTTTTTTTCAAGTGTTTAGTTACCAATGGCTTTAACAAGAAAACTGCCGGAGTCTTAAAGCTAAGCCATGCTAGAAACGAAATCATTGATTCGCAGCGATTCAATTCAAAAATCACGATGATTTTCCCCGTTTCAAATGTGGCATAGCGCGAAACGTGATTCACCAGAATCAGTTTCAGCAGTGATTCGCGATGATTCACAGATTTAGAACATGCTCTAAAATTTGGAAACATGATTCTTGATTCAAGCTGTGTCAGCCAATGGGAGGCGCAAACTAGATCATTAGCCTAGTTAAAAAAAACAACATGGCAAGAACAGTCACTCTCAACACTTTCTTGATTTTTTAAAATAAAATTGCGCGTTGTGATTTTCTGTGAATCGTGTTTTACGTGTGGCATGGCTGATAATAATAATAATAATAATAATGACATTTGTATAGCGCTGCCAACAAGCATAATGCAAGCTCAGAGTGCATTTAACATACAACTCAGAACACGGATAAAATCTATAGGCTAAGAGATAAAAAGCTAAATAATGATTCAAAACTTTACAAACATGGAACAAATCAAACAACCAAAACAAAATAATCGACCTAAAATATAAGTAAGACAGTAGGGCTCAAAGCATGTTAATTAAGATAAATATTGAAATAATGAGTTTTTAAGTTCTGTTAGAAGGAATCAATGGAGCTTGTTTGCCTGAGTTGAATGGGAAGTAGATTCCACACCTTCGGACCGGATACTGAGAAGGCTCTAAGGCCAACGGTCGTCAGAGAGAAACGGGGCTCTTCCAGAAGCGATGAGTTGGCAGAACGAAGTGTTCTTTGAGGGACATATGGTGTGATGAGTTCTTTGAGATAGGACGGAAACTCGTTATTAAAAATGCACTGATGGCAAAGTAGCGCCACTTTATACTTAATTCTGGCTTTAACGGGGAGCCAATGGAGCGAGCGAAGAAGGGCGGTTCCCGAGTCTCGCCTTGATTTGCGCATGACCAAGCGCGCAGTACTGTTCTGTATTCTCTGTAGGCTGCCGATTTTGTCTTCAGGCAGGCCGAATGAAACAGTGTATTTCTGATTCGCCCTGAAGCAAGATTCTAGTTTATCGCTGAACCATGATTGCAGTCAAAACGTGATCCTTGAGTATAGTGTGGTTTAGCCTTAAAATTAGTGTAGCTGAAATTGAACTTCTGTCCTATTGACGCTAATTTCCACTCCGAGTGCCAATTATTTACGCTATAAGTGTCACTGATTTGGGCCTACAGTTTGAGTGATGCTTATTTCCCTTTCGGGTGTAAGTGATTTATCTTTGAGTGTCACCGTGTTTGATGAGTTCGCTGTGTAATCCTCAGTTTTTCAAACAAATGTGGTGTGTAGATCTGACATAATTTATGTAAGTTTTTTTGGGTTTTGCTGACGCCTGATTTCGCCACTCTAAGAGCCGCTTTATTACATGCATTTCTTTCTGACAGTTCATAATTCAAACTAATTAAACCAAGAAGCTGGACACGTGGCAGCGATGCTTTGTACGGCAGTTAATTTTCCATGTGCTATTTCGGCCTTATATTTTCTAGCCAGAGGCCGACCGAAATTCGGTTTCGGTTTTGATTTCGGCACCGAAAGTAAGCACAAAATTTACCTTTCGGTTTTGATTGAAATATCTACTTTAACTTTCAAAATTCAGACTGCAACGCTAGTGCTGCATCTATTACTCTGCTTATTGATAATTTCATTTAGTTAAACCATAGGTTCTCAACGGGGGCGTTATCGCCCCCCGGGGGGGGGGCGGTGAGAAGCTTTAGGGGGCGCTGACATTCCCGGGGGCGATTTGGGGGTGGTGAACGGGAAGTGGGCGGTACAAACGTACCTGATATAATTTGAACACCTCAGCTATATGAATCGATTAGTTTTGGGCTGAAATGTGATGTAAACGCAAGTGCATCTATATATCTGATATCCCCCAACAATACATATTATGAAACTAATAAGAAATAGGAATCGCAATGACTTTTCGATGAAGTAGGGGTCAGTATTTGGCAAATATGGTGTGCGACCGGCTGGTCCTTTTGTTGGTTCACAGGACTGTCGCCCTAACATATGCTAATATTAATGATATTTTGATCTCAGTTTTACCGAGATGTCCTTTAATCCTTTTTTTTTTTTCTATTATTAGAGTCCTTTGAATCCATGTATGTAAATTTCCATCAAGCGGTATAGATACGTAGTAATCATAATAAATGGGTAGTTATTGTAATGCTTGAAAATATACATATAAATTATTTAGTCATATAATATTTATTTAATTTTCAAATACTTTTACAGTTTGATCATTTGAAAGTTATAAATGTAAGCCATTTTTTTTTCATAAAAGAAATAAGATACAGAAATATTAGCTCCAATGAAACGGGCTAATTATCTCACTTTAATTAACAAATGTTTCCACATTTGATTCAATAGTGATGCCGAACAAGTTCTGTTTTGTAATATAACAAATATTACTGATTATTATTATTTCTTTATATACATTCAACATTCAACATTATGATATTCATAACAAGATTTAATTATTAGAGGATTAAATAATTGACGTTAAACAGTGATAAATAAACATTTCCTGCATTAATTGTTTTGTCCATTTAAGGAGATTATATGTTAAGCATTAATAATTAGGCCTACAGAAATTACTTAATATAGTGCTATTAAATAAGTCTCTTATATTTCTAAATAATAATACAAATAAATTTATGTTAGAATTACTTTTATTTATGTTTAATTAAAATTAAGTTGGGATCGGCGAGCGGGAAAAAATTGTAAAAGGGGGCGGTGAGCCGAAAAAGGTTGAGAACATATGAGTTAAACTGTTGGAAATTAATCTGTGTGCAGCAGAAAATTGAAGTTAATAATAAAAAGATTATTTAACCACCCCAAAGAATGTTTAAAAATGAAGTGTGGGATTACTGTGCAGTCGTTTAAAATCATTTGTTTGGCGATTGAGATTTATTATTCGGTTTCGGCCGAAGGTGTAGTTAAACTTTCGGTTTCGACTTCGGTTTTGGAAGAAAGTCAATTTATAACTTTCGGTCTGGTTTCGTTTTCGGCCGAAAAACCAACAATTTGGTTTCGGTTGGCTTCTATATAAACTTTGGAGGTGGGGTGCCTTTACTGACTGGTGGACGTTTATTGTTGCCATGAATACTACGCCACGCAACTCCTGTTAAGCTACAGTAAACAAAATATAGATCCATGTCTATGTTTTTATGACTGTTGTAATAAAAACTGATCATTGAGTTCCTTATAAACGAAGAGGTAATTGCTATTCTAATGCTACGAGCAAGCTTGGTATGATAAAAGACAGTCTGAGTCAATAAACCATTTCTAAAGGAATAAAACAAAATGGAAAAATTTAGAACCTTAGAACTCTTGTATGCACTATATTAAAATGTAATATACGAATATCAATATATATATATATATTTAACTACAGTGACATTGTTTATATAGGTATATATGGTTGTTTATTTATACATATATATATATATATATATATATATATATATATATATATATATATATATATATATATATATATATATATATATATATATATATATTGTTAGCCTGGAGCTCTCTCACTTCAGTACTTTTGGCAGTCGTCTAGGGATGATTCTTATTTCGGTCCAACGGGAACCTATGCCTCTCTGACATAGAAATCTTCTTCTTCTTCTTCGTTCTAAAATGTTATGATTGTGAGGATTCGGACAACAAGTCCAATATTTGTAATGAACTGCGCCGTGACTGTCAGTTGCTCTAGTCCACCGAACAGTTTGTCGTTGAAGGTAGCCCCCAAGGGCCAAATAGCTGACCGGGTTGAAAGATACAGAGGGCAGGTCTAAAGGACATGCTCCGCATTTTCGGGAGCTGTTTCGCAGGGGCACATTTCGCTTGCTCCGATTCGTAGTTTGCGGAACATATGTTGCTTTAGCCTGTTGTGACCAGTCCTTAGTCTGAAGATGATGTTTTGCATAGAAATAATTGCAGCGATTCTTCAAGTTGGTCGATCTAGATTAGTATTCAAAATATCTTCAAGCAACTGCATTTAAAACAAGACAGACTCCTTGACGTGTAAATTTAATGTAGAAAACTTTTATTGAACAAGTAAAACTGTAAAATTCACGGAGTACAAATATAGCAATGTTTAATGTGACTTAACAAGTCTGAAGGTAGGCTGTAAAAATGCAGAAGAATGCGCGCAGGCTAGCCTTGAGTCTTGAGGCTGTTTTGATACTCTCCGGCAAAAAATCTAAGAGCGGGAATATGACGTCACGTTCCCCCTTGCCTCTTATCCAATCGGAAGCTTGCATTTAATAGACAACTCTATTCTATTAATATTTAGTGGCACCTTCGCGGGCTAACCTAAGTTATCTATTGGCTGTAATAGCAGACAATGTCTAGGACTTATCCAGTTATAGCCGGTTTTATGAATGAAGCGTCGGTTAACTCTGTCTTTTGTTTTAAGACGAAGGAAAAATAACCCAATGCATATTTGAATGTAGGAGAAAATAACTAGTCGCGTCCTAACACTGAAATTATTTTAAGTAGGAATATTATGTTGAGGGTAAAGATTAATAGATGGGTGGTTTACATAATTAGTGTTATACACTGTCACGTATATATATATATATATATATATATATATATATATACGTGCGTGTGTGTGTGTGTGTGTTTGTCGTCTCTAGTCTTAGGGCTGTTTAACGGACCGTTCCAAAAGTTATGTACGTAGATCGGAAACGTCCTTTTAAAAAGTATTCTATTTACATACACTGAAATTTAAAATAAAAAAAATAGTAAAGAAATGCAGTAGAACATTCAAATTGTGTTCTCTTTCACAGCCTCTAAATAATTGATAACTTTAAATAAAACAATATAGGCGATAGACAATCCTTAGAGCTTACTAATCCATCTTTTAAAATATTTATTTGCTTTTTCGAGACTCCAAGATTGAAAGTAATAGCCGACGCGCCATTGTTTCTGAACCATAATGCTTCTATGATCGCTAAAACCCATTCCATGCCTAAATGCCAGTCGGGAATAAAGAGTATCAGTTCTTGCATATGAGATGAGAAAGTGTTA
This sequence comes from Anisus vortex, assembly GCA_949126835.1. NCBI lineage: Eukaryota > Metazoa > Mollusca > Gastropoda > Planorbidae > Anisus > Anisus vortex. The sequence goes on from OX421493.1 coordinate 15,299,759, forward strand.
TTGTCCTTAATTTTATCTGAGCATTATAATACATTATAATACATTGTAATGCATTATAATACATTGTAATACATTCTTATTGTGTCGTATTTCTATGTTAGAATTTAATGCCCTATGTATTTTTACTAGTTTACTCTTTGTCCATCTGTCCTTTAGTGTTTCTAGGTTTAGTGATATAACTATTGTATAGGCCCTATTTAGATGAAAAACTAACCCTCAAAGATAATTTTAAAAATTGTAAATTCGCATTGTGGAATCTGCAGAGAATAAATAAATATTAGAAACATTCTAACAAAAAAAGGCATCTGAGACATTAATTGTAGGCCTGTTAATATCTCAGTTAGACTACGCAAACTGTCTGTACAATTAAACTGCCAGAGTCTGATTTGAAAAAACTACAAAGGGTCCAAAACATGGCTACAAATACTGTTCTGAATAATGAAGAAAACTCAACAACTTGGCGATAGATTTTGCATTGACAACCTATAACTATAACACAGAATAAAATTCAAAGTTTTGACTATGTTCTATAAACGCCTTCATGGACAATCTCCACAGTATATCAGATCCATTGTCGAGCTACACACATCAGAGAAAACAGGACTGCACTCAAACGAAATTCATCAACAACTCAAAGTACCAAAATTAAAAAGAAAAACCTTTGCAAATAGCTCCCACAGCGTCGTAGCACCGCGGTGGTCGAATGAACTTCCGAACACAATTAAACAAGCGGACAATATTGATATATATTTTTAAAACAAAATTAAATACGTATGCTTTTTATTTTAATAACATAGAGTCAATGTAAAGTGTATTCGAAGACTAACTGTTATGAATAGCGCTACATAAAAATATGTAATTTGTAATTTGTATTGGCGTTACTCTTGTCAATTGTGAATATTCACTAGTAATGATCCTTGCAGCTCTTTACTGATTTATTTTATAATTTTGTTCCATATACACTAAACATGTTTCAATGTAATTATTACCTGAAAATCTCGTTTCCTTTTCTCCAGCCCCATCAAGAGTTTACTATGAATGAAACCACAGAGAAATCTTTTCCTTTCGATTTCTTCCAAAGTCACCAAGTGACCAATGGCCTGAACGTGTCGGGCTACAATGCGAGCCATGTCACGGAGGGGGGCCCCACGGGTGACTTTCACTACCAGGGAGAGAACATCGACGACCTGCTAAAGCCATGGGTGACCGAGGCCCACTTTATCCCCACCTTAACTGTGTACGGAGTGACATTTCTTCTGGGCTTGGTTGGCAACTGCCTTGTCATCTTTGCCATGCTCGGCGACAGGTAAGCTCAGCATTTCTTGGTTGTATACGGGCAGGGCGGTATTTAGGAATGTGGGGGCCCTGGTCCCAAATTAATGTGGCCTCGCTCCTGCCTTCCACATAGCTCAGAAAAGTGCCGTTAATTCATGTTACATTCTGTTAAATCATAAATTTTATGTTGCGCTTAGCTTGGTTGGACTGAAGCGCTTAAAATTGTAGGGGAATACATGAATTTTATTTTACATTATCAACGAAAGAATGGGGATATGTAACTAAAAAGATTCTTTTTGGGATGTGTGGGGGCCCCTGTTCCAATGGAACATGTGGAACATGCCTAAATACGCCACTGTGGCCGAGAGGCAGCGCTTTCGGCTGGCGTACCAAAGGTCCTGGGTTCGAATCCTGATCAAGGCTAGGATTTCCTCTCGGGTCTTGAGGGTGTTCCTGCGTCTATCCAGCCCTGACGGATACATGAGTTAAGTTGGCGTAAAGTAAAGACACCTGAGCATTGAGCTGGCCAATCTCCTAGTATGCAATGGCTATAGAAACTGGTGAACGCTGCTTCACCGACCCTATGATCAGTTCGGTCAAACGGCATTCTTTACTATACGGTTGATACAAAAATACAATTAAAAAGACATCCATGGACCTTCACTGAAAATCAAGGAGCATACAATATGTCTCCAAAAGGTGTTCGAATGGTCTTCTATTAGTCCAGGGGTCAGCAACATTTTGCTAATAGTGTGCCAAACTAGGATTCAATAATCATTCAGCGTGTCAAGAGCCTAAAAGTCAACCTGCTTTATCATATATATATATATATATACAGCATATATACATATATATATATATATATATTGTCACGTGCGAAATCAGCTACTGACGTTAGATGATATTTTTAGTAATGTATTATTATATATTATTTTGATTCATATCCATCTTGGATCTCACAAGGTTGTATAAGAATTTATATTGATGTTATTGAATTAGATTTGATGTTTATTTGACTCGTGGCGATATGAATCTTTTGTGTATAAAGTGATTTAGATAAACTGTACCTTAATATATATGAAATCCACAATCCTGTTTGAAATTTAACACAATTTTATTCCAACAAGTTGAGATGATAAAATATAACAATACCACAGAATACATGTACCAGTATTATAATGAAACTTAATCAGTTGAGATTCTTCTATGATGAGTAAAGCCGTAATCCTATCTCTAAGAAAGTGGTCAAAAACAGTCCTTTCACATTAGCGCCCAAACTAGAACTCCTAAACTAAACGGTATTCCACCCTCGTGCATATGACGTATTTTATAGCTATGACGTAGTGTCTAGACATATGCATGTTTTATTCCTAACACGGAAACATTTCGGGTTTAAGATTATTTCATTTTAACTTTAGTTAATAATAACAAAACCAATATAATATGGAAATAAATCTACTCGTAACACTCGCCCCCCCTTAAGACACAAAGGAATTACAGACAGCGTTAAGTATGGAATTCTTTGTAGAGTACCCATAAAATGAACCGAATTCCCAAACTATTCGTAAGATTTAATTGACTATTGGACAATCTTTTAAAGATTAAAATGAACCATATATTACATATCCCCTTAATAACAAAGTCGCTATTATGGAATCCCTTATCACATTATCGTATCAATGATTATTAATTAAACATTTATTTATCAATTAATATTTACAATTATGATTATTGTGTGTACAACGTTGACCATAAAACTATTACCACCAATAACCAATTCCCACAGAATTGATATGAATTACCCAAATAAGTGGAACCGATTAATAATTGATAGATAATTCTTTAGAAAATTTAATTTATTTATAACCGATCACTGTATCATTAACTAATGATTTTCAGTTATTATATGATTATTATGATGTCTCAATTATGACATCAAGAATATTAAAAAAAAATGTTATAATCTCAGCTGATTTAGCTTTTACATAGCATAAAATAAGACATCCAAATTATAACATGACGACATAGAAACAAACAATTTTCAAAACACATCAATAATCAATTGAACAAACACAAGTGTGGATGTATTCAAGTTAAATACCGGTGTGTGTGCAATTGCTGTATGCAATAGTTACCTTTTACCTTACAACGTATGATTGTTTCTAGTAGAATTTGAAGTTTTGTTCTGTAATGTCTCATATTGCAATATTTCAAAACATAGTTTATTTATTGTCATATTTACAATAATATAAATGTTAATCAATACAATGAATGACATAAAAGAAAACATTTAATGAGAAACTGACTTTCATCTTCTGGTTTACCAGTTACATGCGCGACAACGTCTCAGCGACCACATTTTGTTTACCTGGTAAATATAACACATTTAAATTATATGCTTGGAGGAATAAGCTCCAGCGAATAATTCTTTGGTTCTGTTTAACCCTGGAAAGGAAAACTAAAGGGTTATGATCAGTTAAAATATCAATTGGATATGGAGAACCATTGATATAAAAATCAAAATGTTTCAATGCCAGGATTAATCCTAAAAGTTCCTTTTCTATCACACTATAGTTTCTTTGATGCTTATCAAATTTTTGAGAGTAAAAACTAATCGGGTGTTCCAATGAATCATCACCCTTCTGAGAAATGACCGCTCCCATCCCTGTATCACACGCGTCAATGGTAATTTTAAAGGGTTTACTGTAATTGGGTGTTACTAATACAGGTGCCTCAGAAAGAACATCTTTTAATTTATCAAAGGCCTGGTGGCATTCATTAGACCATTTGAAAGTGCAATTCTTCTTTAATAGATTTGTTAATGGACATGCAATGGTTGAAAAATTTTGACAGAACCGACGGTAGTACCCCGCCATCCCGAGAAAACTACGGAGTTGTTTACAGGTTTCAGGAACAGGGAACTCACGAATAGCCTTAACCTTTGCATTTAATGGTTTTACCAAACCATTTCCCACTATGTGACCTAGATACTCGATGGTTGCATGGCAGAACTGACTCTTAGTCAAGTTAATGGTGAGATTAGCATAAGTCAATTTCGTAAATAACAAATGTAGTTGATCTAAATGAGATTTAAAATCGTCACTAAAGACAACAATATCATCGAGGTATGCATGACATTTAGGAATGTCCTGAGTAATGGTATTTATTAACCGTTGAAAAGTAGAGGGTGCATTAACCATACCAAAGGGCATGACCTTAAATTTGTACAGTCCGTCAGGGGTTACAAACGATGATATCTCCTGAGCCCTCTCCGTCAGGGGAATCTGAAAATACGCCGTCAATAGGTCAATTTTCGTCACAAACTTAGCATTACTCACTTGATCTATTAGATCGTCGATTCTTGGTATTGGATAGGAATCAGTTTTTGTCACTTTGTTTACCTTACGGTAGTCCACACAAAACCTCATGGATCCATCGGCTTTAGGTACCAATACGCAAGGGGAAGACCAGTCACTACTACTAGGTGTAATAATGTCATTGTCAAGCATGTAGTGAACCTCTTTACGGATGCATTCTAACTGGATAGGATTTGACCTGTATGGATGTTGTTTAATAGCTTTAGTATTTTCATCTAAAATAACATCATGCTTAACTACACTAGTTCTACTAGGTACATCTCCAAATAAATGGATATTTTCATTAATTAGACCTTTGATAGCGGATTGTTCGCAATCAGGTAAATGTGCCAATTTTTCATTTAGGTTTTTCAGAGCCTTTGTATTTTGCAGTTTGCTTTCTGCCACTTCACGCTCAATTTCGGGTGAATTATTCCCGACTTTAATAACAGTGTTTACCGAGGCAACAACTTTTTGTTCTTCTCTGGTAATGTATGGTTTTAACATATTAATATGGCACACTCGTTGCGATTTCCGTCTATCAGGGGTCTTTACAAGATAGTTAACCTCACTAAGCTTAGCCATAACCTCATAGGGTCCTGTAAACTTGGCACTCAGGGGTTGACCAGACAGTGGCGTCAGCATGAGAACCTTATCACCAGGTTGGAAGATACGGGTTCTTGCGTTGACGTCATAATAGACCTTCATCTTGTCTTGTGCCTGCAAAAGATTAGATCTGACAACTTTTAATGCATTATACAGTCTATTTTTAAAATTTTCCACGTATGTCAGTAGACCAGTGTCTTCAGTGGATGACAACCATGTCTCTTGTAACAGCTTTAGTGGTCCACGAACTGTGTGTCCGAATACCAGTTCAAAGGGACTGAAACCAAGAGATTCTTGTACAGCCTCTCTGGTTGCGAAGAGTGCGAAGGGAATACCACGATCCCAGTCGTCGTTATGCTCGAAACAGAAAGTACGGAGCATATTCTTCAATGTTTGGTGGTATCGTTCTAGTGCGCCTTGACTCTGTGGATGATATGCACTCGATACTGCATGACGAATACCCAGCCGTTCTAAGACTTGGCGAAATAATTTCGATGTGAAATTTGAACCTTGATCTGACAGCACGGTTTTCGGAAGACCATATCGGGTGAAGAATCCGATAAGTGCATCAGATATTTTGTCGGCATTGATGCTACGTAGAGGAATAGCCTCTGGAAATCTCGTTGCCGAACACATTATAGTGAACAGATACTGGTGGCCAGCCTTAGTTTTAGGCAACGGACCGACGCAGTCTATAATGATGTGACTGAAGGGTTCTGAGAATGCTGGTATGGGTCGTAGAGGAGCTACCGGAATGGTCTGATTCGGCTTGCCGACCATCTGGCAGACATGACATGATCTGCAAAACGATGTGACGTCACGACGTAGGCCAGGCCAGAAGAAATATGGAAGAATCCTATCGAAGGTTTTCTGAATCCCTAGGTGACCAGCATACGGTGAATCATGGGCCATATGTAGTATGTCCTTGCGGTAAACATTGGGTACCACGATTTGATGTACTTCGCTGCATGTTTCATCGTCGTTTTCTTTCCCTCTCCATTTCCTCATCAACAACTCGTCCCTCAGGTAATAACCTGTGGCCATTGTTTCTAACTCTCCTTCATTCTTTGCTTCCTCTTTTAGCTTCCCAATCTCTGGATCTTTGCCTTGAGCAAGAATGAGTAGTTGTCTAGGCGACAAATTATTTTGATCAGTATGACTTGAGTGACCACCTAGAACATCCGCCATGAAGGTTGCTTGTAAGTCAATCTCTGGTGTTGGTTCTGGTTTCTTTGTCGATTCATTAGTCATCTGCTGTTTCTCCATAGCTCTGGTGATAACACATACTGAATTTTCAGTATTCCTACACTGAACAGAGTCTTTGGTTTCTTTAAGTACAGGATGTACCTGATTCTTGGCAATGTCACTTCCTAAAAGTAATGAAATGCCTCTGTAGGGAAATTTCTTCACTATCCCAACAATAACAGATCCAGTGAAGTAATTACACTTCAACTGTATACGATGTAACGGTGCCGTAAGTGTTCCAGCCATAGTACTGATTAAGGCATACTGGCCTGTATGAGTCAATTTCGACGTTGGTACAGTATTCTTCAACAGTAGAGATATATCAGCACCGGAGTCACGTAGAATTTTAATCTTCCGTTCTCTAGCTTGATTATCTATAGGTGACACATAGCCCTCGCTAACATCCGATAGCATGCACTCGGGTAGTTCTCTGCCTACTGAGTTTCTTGCTACACTACTGCCTCCATAAGTAAACGTTTTATTTACTGTTTGTTCACCTGTCACACTCCCTTTGGAGTTGAAACTAGAATGTTCAATAGCCTCGGTCTTCATTTCAAAGACTTTTTCCGACTTTGAGCAACTTGGACATGCGTGTTTCGCCATCTCCTCATGACTAACATCAGATGTCTTTCTTTCAGTTTTAATTCTTTTGTGGGCAGTTTTATTTCTATGAGTTTCAGTTTGTACGGCGATGTGTGATAAAACCACGTTGTTCTTGTTTTTAATGGGTCTTTTCTCTTTATGTAGACTCCAACAATTCTCTTTGATATGTCCATCTTTCTTACAGAATGTACAGGTAATTCTCTTTTGTACAAAACTTGAATTCTCTTGTTTATCGGCTTTTTGTTTACTTTTATCATCTGTCGATCTTAACTTCCTCTCTGTATTACTGTTTTGAGTCCTCAAACTTGTTCTGTCATTTTGAAAATAATGGCTATGCGGGTGAATAATGACGTATTCATCGGCTTTAACTGCTGCTTGTTCTGCTATTTCAATACCACGATCAGCCAAATGAACTTTTATATCAGTGCGAATCTTCTCAGTAAAATCCTCCATCAGTATGAGATTATATAGTTTCTCATAATCTTTATTCACATTCTTAGAACGTAACCATCGATCAAGATACTTTTTCTCTAATCTCAGGAAGTCAACATGTGAAATTTCTGGTTCCTTCTTGTACTCACGATATAACTTTCGATACTTTTCTGGAGTTAGAACATAACTCAATAGTACTCTGCTCTTTATTAGTTCATAATCATTGCATTCCTCTGGAGTCAAATTCAATACTACATCTAGAGCCTTGCCTTTTGTTAGAGCTGAACGTAAAAGTACTGCTTTCTTATCTTCAGGAAATTTATAATCAATCGAGTTTCTCTCGAAGACCATAAAGAACTCATCAATCTCTATGTTCTCCATGCTTGGAACATGCTTTTTAAACTTATATAGTTCCACATTATTTGTTTCCTGCATCGTATGAGTTGACGAACGAGACTTTGCCAATTCAATCCTTTCATTACTAGCGATTCTTTCTTTTTCCAATTCCTTCTCTTTCTCTGCTTCTATTCTTTTACCCTCTAATTGTAATTGTAATTGTAATTGAATTTCTAACTTTTTCATTTCTAACTGAAATTTCATGTCCGCACTTAGTTCATTTCCATTCATTTTAAATTCATGGTTATTTATGTCTGTTTTCAGGGTTTCTGATACATTGAGAACCACTGATTCTTCACTATTCATAGTATTTTCTTCAAGCATTCTACCATGTCTTTTCAAACATTCCTTAATATCTTGAATCAATTTACTCCTTACTGGTGTAACTTCAGTAATGTCTATTCCCAGAGAATTTGCCATCTCTTTTAACTGGGTTAGTGACATGCTATTTAACTGTTCTGACGTGATAGCAAAAATATTCAATTGCTCCAACGTAAGATTAGCTTCCGCCATGTTTTATATTAATGACGTAAATAGAAGATAAAAAATTTCAACTTTACCTTTCATAAAGTCCTTTGAAATATTTTTACACCACTTAATATTTGTAGAAGATAAATTTTTAAGGATGATTGTGTACAAAGCTGAAAACAGTATGTCCGAACACAGACAGTGCCTCCCACGTAGACAGAATTTGAATAAATATTTGTTGTAAATCGTTTTCACTAAAACAGTTGTATATTCTTAATTTCTTATACATACAAACTTTAGATCCAGGACTTGAGCCCCCAATCTTTTGTCACGTGCGAAATCAGCTACTGACGTTAGATGATATTTTTAGTAATGTATTATTATATATTATTTTGATTCATATCCATCTTGGATCTCACAAGGTTGTATAAGAATTTATATTGATGTTATTGAATTAGATTTGATGTTTATTTGACTCGTGGCGATATGAATCTTTTGTGTATAAAGTGATTTAGATAAACTGTACCTTAATATATATGAAATCCACAATCCTGTTTGAAATTTAACACAATTTTATTCCAACAAGTTGAGATGATAAAATATAACAATACCACAGAATACATGTACCAGTATTATAATGAAACTTAATCAGTTGAGATTCTTCTATGATGAGTAAAGCCGTAATCCTATCTCTAAGAAAGTGGTCAAAAACAGTCCTTTCACATTAGCGCCCAAACTAGAACTCCTAAACTAAACGGTATTCCACCCTCGTGCATATGACGTATTTTATAGCTATGACGTAGTGTCTAGACATATGCATGTTTTATTCCTAACACGGAAACATTTCGGGTTTAAGATTATTTCATTTTAACTTTAGTTAATAATAACAAAACCAATATAATATGGAAATAAATCTACTCGTAACAATATATTATTACTAGACAATTTTACTCCGTAGCAAGATCAAGGCTAACATTTAATAATAATAATAATAATAAAACTTAATGTGTCTGTGATTAACATCCTTTTTATTTGCATTTATAGCAAATACAACCATTTTACTTTCACATATTAAAGGGTATATTTGTTACAAACTTTACCATTTGGTTGACAAGATAAGGATCAAGCAACTTCAAATATCAGTTACATTTTGTTCTCAGATCTAATCTGAGATATCCTTTAGTTTGTTTACAATTACTATTAAGGCGATGGATGATAATTTTATTTTAGAAGTACTTTTTTATGATTAATCATAGAAGATGAGCGTAAGAAACTCTTTTAAATGTAATAAGTCTGTATCAATTAATGAGTGCCTTGTCTTAAATGCTCATCGCTAATTTATATTGGCAGATACATATTTGATTCATTTCTGAGTATTGAAATAGAAGTGACCTCTTTAAATGCTTAAAACAGCATAAATACTGTTCACTGTTCACACGTGTAAGTTGAATCAAAAGCTGAAAGTAGAGCGAATATCTAGCAGTTGAGAATAGCAGACGAATTTCCTAAGCAGCTTCCTTCCAGATTTTTTCCGCAAATCGGCACATTTTGATGCCCTTTTTTGGATGTTTAAAACTCAACTTGCTGCATTTTTAAATCGCCAGTATCCCTCCATTTAAAAAAGCATCCACATCTAAGAAGCTTATAATAAGATCAAGCCAGTCAGGCTTGATGAGGTATGAACAAAAATGAGTGCATGAATTCGAAAGTCTTGCCTTTGTTTAGAAAACTCCGCTTTGAGTGCATAGATGCACTTTTGAAATAGCCCAACTATCTATTTTAATATTTGCCTTAATAAAGGGAACTACAAATAGTTAGATTATTTTTAAATTGATTTCACTCAAGATATGTGGAAATCCATTCCAGTGGTCTAACAGTTCAAGTTTTCTTTGACCCCGTCTGTTAGGATGTGTTTACGATTAGGACATCAACCTGGCAGAAGCTGGACAATGAGAGGGGTGTGGAGTCGTAGGTGAGGGGGGTAGTAGTGGCAGGTCGTCGTGGAGTATGAATTACCGTGACTGGAATCGCCCTGGAATAATTATTATTTCTCTCTTAACTCGTTAGATATTATGACGGACACAACAGATAGTTCTAAGTAGGCAAATAAATCGTTGGTTAAGTTCAGGTGTTTATTATCATTTCAATTCTTCACTCAATGGCAAGATACACATATGAATTTGCACAGGCTTCAGTTAACACTCAACACATGGTACTGCTAGGTTGTCCAACATTAGGTAAACGTAGCTGTGTTCATGAAAATACTTATACTGACAAATATCTATCTATACACATGCAGGCGGTATATCCTATGGAACGAACTGAATAAGTCGAGGCTAGAATCGAACAACCTTCTCCACCTAGCGCTTGAGCCGAAGTGCCCTAAAACTAGTTAAGCGCGCTTTCGTGAATTTTAGTCACGTGATCAGTGGTCAATTTGATTGGATAGCTACATTAGTTTAGAATTACATATGTTCTGGTTGGCTGGTTTGAAATATACTTGCATAAAGGATTGACTATTGGGGGGGGGGGAATTAGGAGTGGGTGTAGGTGAACAATTAGTACCGCCGACTTTTGCGGGGTGGGGCCCAGGGGAAAAGGGGGGGGGGTGGGTAGACGTATACGGAGATACAAAGGATAAGATAATGACTTATCTCCCTTGATTTACCTGTGTCTATTGGTTCTGAACGAGCGCAGCCCGAGGCGCTTACGTATGTGCGAGACGCTTCGCTCCAGATGTCACTACGACGAGTGGATCAAGGGCTCGACCACGGGCGCTGAGTAGGGGACGAAGAGGGGAGATAATGAAAAAGGGGTAGAAGTGGGTGGGGGGTGTCTACAGGTGGGTGGGGGTTTTACGTGTATGCTGAGTTTAGCAAAATAAATGAGTAGTTACTATCAAAATACAACATGAATCATAATTGACAGCATAATAGAATATATATATATATACATACATTAAAGAATACACACACATACAATCACACATACAAATAGTGTAATACCAATTGGCTGAATCAAGTAGCAAACTCTGAATTCGGGAATGAAAGAGTGTAGAGAGGGTTAAAGAACAGGTGAAGAAGGGGTGGTTGGGGTGTTCCTATTGCGTGAGAGAGAGAGAGGGTAATAGCTCCAGGCTACTTTTCTACTCCCTAATCTAACTCTACGCTAACCTATGTTTCTAGTTCTACACTACTTCTGCGCTATGATCTATCCATGAGTGCTAAGTGTCGCGATTTAATTCCAGAATCGTGACACCGTCCTTGTAAATGAAAGTTCAACTCACTAAAAAGTGTCGCTGTGTCGTTCAGAAACATCGACTGCAACAGTCATTTTTCCGTATTCAGAACCAGAAAATTGATGTTGCTTTTTCATCAATAAAAAAAAAACAACCTTGGAGGTCCCTTTAGTACCATTGAAAATCGATCTGCGTGCCAAGTTGGGCACGGGTGCCTTAGGTTGACTACATCTATATTAGTCAATAAAATTAAGTTTCTGTTTTTGATGAAGAAGATAAGACTATGTAGCCGATTTATGAAAAATATAATAATATGCTGGGCTTACAGTGGCTAATGCGATTTCCTATAAAATTGACACGTTTGTGTAGTATGGACAGTGGGATGATTTTTAAAAAAAACATCTAAAGCAATACTACAATACCGTCAACGCTAATGCAAACACTAGAATCTCATCCAAGTTTTGCCAAATATTAGAATCCATCAATGCTTTGCAAACAGTTTATTATTATATGAGCTTTTAATGTATTAACACATTTCTTAAATTGGCCTTTATTTTTATTTTTTTTCACCGGCTACTTTACTTGTAATGAATACTTTACATAAAATAGTTTTTTCTACTTTAAAATTGCAGTTTTATATTACCATTAAGTTTTACATTAATTGGTTGTAGGCATGGTCAACTAAATACCGAAACTGATAGTTATGAACATTTATTTTTGTTGTCAACTTTTAATGGCTGGTTCTAGCTATGGTTTGTGCTAATAAATTTTTTTTTTTTTTTTTAAACTTTAATGAACGTATAAAAAAAAGAGATCACACTTAAAAAAATAATGTAGGTCAGAGTTCAGTCATGGAGTTATGAATCATTTCACTCCTTGCCGAGGGGCTGCTTTGTCGTTCCCTCTGCGTCTTGTCAGATCCGAACCAATGGGTTACCAATCTGCAGTGTTATCTGGCTAGTATCTGGCTAATATCTGGCTAGTAGCACTACGCTAGTATTTATCGATACAAAAACCAAAACCTTTTCATTAAGGGACTCAAAGTGCCAGATTCGTTCTTAATATTACGTGGTTTGTTTCTTTTCATTTGGCGTATTTATTAAATGGTCAGACCATAGAGATTGTGGCTAAAAAAAGGATTTATAGCGAATGTGACATTAATATAACGATTTATATAGATTGTGACAGAAATATAACAATTTATAGCGGCTGTGACATAAATATAACGATTTATAGAGATTTTGACAGAAGTATAACGACGTTAGTTATTGATCAATATTTAACAGAGGCAATCTATTACAATGCTCTAATAAACATAAATGGGCCGAGGTGGTCGAGTGGCAGCGCGTATGGCTGGCGCACCGAAGGTCCTGGGTTCGAATCCTGTGTGTCCATTATTACGTGACACAATTCCTTCGAACAGAAACCAACAGTTATTTCGTTCTCGTAATTACTGTCCGTGTATTCAACACCACTGACCATCAACGAAGTAAGTAATGGGCTTACCTAATCAGCTACGAGATGTTGTTTCAGCAAGCACTAGTGGTCATCCAACACTTTCATGTCCGCCGAGTTATACTTTATTTATTTATGCCTGATCAAGTCAGTTTATTATGTTGTCCATTATGTTTATTTTAGATGACATACTAATCCGTATTAAGAATGTTATCCTTGTATTTTGACTCCGAGCCCCCCTTAATAAATATGAATTCCAGCTCAATTGTGCTGTTGTTTCAATGTTCAAATATTTATTAACAGTTCATCTTCTGACAGAATTAGTAAGTAGTTGATGTTTATCTCATGAACTTAGTATGAGTTGAATTACTGTTGTTGTGGTTATTATGGTTGTTATAGTCTAGAGTATGAGTATGCCCAAGGTTGTATATCCTTTTGACATCTGTTATGCAACAATAGTGTATAAGTGTAATTCATCTTGTTTCCTGGTAAATATTTATATCAGCTCAAGTTGGTTGTATATTTTACTTGTCTTGTATATAATATGATTACTATCAGTAATTATAGTTCTTAAGACTATACATTCAAAATAGTCCACAATGAAATGACTGAGATAAGAGTTCAGTTGTAAATACTTTTAAACTTTAATACTGAAAGTACTGAATTGTTCTTCAGTTTCTGATATTCACATATTTGTACAATAGGCTACAGTTCCATAATTGATATAAAACAAGAGTATGGCTTAGATCCATTTAACATGCATTTCAATATGTGTATGTATGGAATCCTTGTCCAAATAATAAATTGAAATATATAAGAAACACATTCCAAACCTGATATTTAGAATTTACATTATTAAGTTGAGGTAGTTGAACAAACAAGGCAAGCTTCAGAGCACATGCACGAAGTGACTTATTAACAGACAGCGACATACGCCTAACTGTATTGGAAAAGGCGATAGGCCGAAAAAGGGATAGATTGAACGCGGTTGTTCCTTTTATAGTTTAACAGTTTGGGCGTATCGTAATTGTTTTAAGCATATTTTGTAAACAACACGATTACTTAATGTAAATGACGTTGTATCGTTCTTATCGATTATTAACGAGACTTTACAAATCGAATAAAAATGCTTCTAGAAGATTCTTAAAATAGCGTCTCTTCCGGTGTAAATGTTTAGTAATAATTATTCTCCCAACGTTAGATTCGCGATTCGCAATTATTAATACTAGAATTTAATAAAGGTAATTATTATGAATCTCCGTTTCATAACAGTCGCCCGAACCAAAAAGAAAAGACAATTCCTCACTAGATAATAGTTATGTGCGGAATTTCTTTTAAACATCCAAGAAAAATCTATTTTTAACTATTTAAGTTAAAATTTAATAAGAAAAATTGTTTTGCTCTTGTACTCTGAATCATCCTTTTACAATCTTTACATAAACAAAATTGATTCAATAGTCAAAATAATTCAATAGGCAAAAATTAAAGATCAATTTAACTCAATTAAGAATTATCAATCATAAATCAATCAAGCAACTAATAGTATGAATTTAAGTTTGTGTGTGTGCATGTGGAATGTCTGCACTTTCAATTCAAACCTTTACATTAGCACTATGGTTGTCTGTTCAGAATATAATGTACATTTCCTGTAACTCTAGGTACTGCAAATGTCATTATCTGTTGAATAATAGTATAATATTAATAACAAAAAAAATTTATTTCCCTATATCTTTAAAGTTAATATGATTATCATTACTTTATCAATAAAGAAATATGCATGGTATAAATGAGTAATATAGCATAGCATAATTAATTATAACATACAATGTATATCTATGGCATACAATTTATAATGTGATTGAAATTAATACTTCAAATCATCAATTTTAAATTTCTTCAATAACAATAAACTAAGGTTTTCTGATTCTTACTCAAGAAGAAGTATCTTATTATCAATACAATATTTTAATGTACATTGTAATATAACTAAGTATTCAAGATTCATAGTTATTCTTTATGAAATAAAGCAAGTATTGTATTTACATAATTGTTTTCTATAATCTATATAGCTATTAGTACAGCATAGGATAGGGTTACATCAGTTATGTAATATAACAATAGGTTAAAATACTATAGTTTAGTATTTATTCTAGTCTTCTGGCATAACACGTGACAAAGTGTCAGCAACAATGTTCTTTTTCCCTTTAACATGTACTATGTTTAGGTTATAGGACTGTAAAAACAAACTCCATCTCAATAATCTCTGATTTTGGTTAATCTTTGAGAGAAACACTAATGGATTATGGTCTGTATAAATGTCAATTGGAAATTGTGAACCATGGATATAATAGTCAAAATGTTTCAGAGATAAGATAAGGCCTAGCAATTCCTGTTCTATACAACTGTAGTTAACCTGATATGGAAGGAACTTCTTAGAACAAAAACTAATTGGATGTTCCAAGGAATCATCTCCTACCTGTGAAATTACTGCCCCCATTCCCTGTTTACATGCATCTACCATTATTTTAAAAGGTTTAGTATAGTTTGGTGAAACTAATACTGGTGCCTTAGTCAAAAGATCTTTTATTTCCATAAAAGCATGTTCACATTCCTGTGACCAATGAAACTTAGTTTGCTTCTTTAGAAGATTTGTCAATGGACAAGCTACAATCCTTACAGAACCTTCTATAATACCCTGCCATTCCAATATAATGTGTTGATAACAATATGCAGTTATTCAGTGATGTTCCTAACAAAACTAATTTAGTTGCTCATGATATCATTTTGAAGGATAATGCAAAACCTATCACATTGGTTTAGGTGTGCTAACTTATCATTTAGGTTCTTAATAGCTTCAGTATTTTGAAGTTTGCTAGTTATAATAGGCTTTTTGAATTTTGGCATTTCTTTTTCTACTGTTTTAACAATAGTTATAGGCCTAATATCAGTTTGTTTATCTCTAACAATATATGGTTTTAGCATATTGATGTGGCACAACCTTTGTGTCTTCCTTCTATCATGAGTTTTTACAAGATAAGTTAAGTTACTTATTTTCTCTAAAATCCCATAAGGTCCTGTGTACTTATGCCACGATCCCAGTCTTTTTCGTTTTCAAAGCAGTATGCACGGAGCATAGTCTTTAGAGTCTGGTGGTAACGCTCTAGAGCACCTTGACTTTGCGGGTGATAAGCCGTCGATGTTACGTGCTTAATGTTCAATTTCTTCAAAACTTGGTTGAATAGCTTGGAGGTAAAGTTGGTACCTTGGTCAGATTGTATTGACTTAGGTAGACCATACCTGGAGAAAAATTCGATTAACGAATCAGATATCTTATCTGCATTGATTGATCGTAACGGTATAGCTTCGGGATATCTGGTTGAAGAGCACATGATAGTAAACAAGTATTGGTGACCTGCCTTGGTTTTTGGTAGGGGTCCCACACAATCTATCATTATATGGCTAAACGGTTCAGAAAAGGCTGGTATTTGGTTTCAGTGGCGCTGCCGGAATGGTCTGGTTAGGCTTTCCTACCATTTGGCATGTTTTACATGACTTGCAGTAGCGGGTAACATTGCGATGAATTCCAGGCCAATTGAAATATGGGAGAATCCTTTGAGAAGTCTTCTTTACTCCCAAATGACCTGCGTATGGCGTATCATGAGCCAAACGTAGAATATCATTTCGATATACCTCAGGCACTACTATTTGATTACTGTCTTTGTAATCGTCATGATTACTTTTCCACCTCTGCATTAGTATACCTTCTTTCATGAAGTATCCACCTCCTTTCTTTTCCGCTTCTTCTTCAGATATTGCTTTTCTTTTCAAGTTAGCAATCCCCTGATCTCTATCCTGTTCCTGTATCAATAATTGTCTTGGTGACATTTCATTTTCTGAAGTCTTATCCGAAAAACCATTCAATATTTCAGCCATAAAAGTAGCCTTCAAGTCAACTTCTGGTTCTGATTCTGGTTTTAATTCGGTTTTATCAGGCTTAGTTAGTTGTTGGGCTGAACCTCGAGTGACAATACATATTGGCTTAGTTATGCATCCACTTTTCTTAAGGTTTTGTTGATTACTGGTTATGGAATGTACAACATTTCCAGCTATATCATTTCCCAAAATGAGTGATATGTTTTCATGTGGGAGAGTTTTACAAATAGCCACAACAATGGTCCCATTGAAGTAGTCACTCTTCAATTGAACTTGATGTAGAGGACATTTTACATTTTTCCTGACCACACCTTGTATAATAACATCTTGCCCAGTATAAGTGAATTGTGACGTTGGTACAGTGTTATTTAATAAGAGAGAGACCTCAGCTCCTGTGTCGCGAAGTATCTTTATTCTCTTTTCTTTAGTGACACCGTTTATATTTGATGACACTATACCCTCATTAATGAAAGGTAAACAATTACTTGGCTTCATAGTAGCTTCTTGACTTTTGTCCAAGTTTTCTTTGTGAGAGGTAGGTTTTTCACTCACTAATATTTCATCTGTAGTGTTCTTATCACAACTCAGATTTGAATTATTGAATACCATGGTTGTCACTGTGGAAACTTTTCCTGGCTTCAATTTATTTGGATACTGGTTTCTAGACAGTTCATTTGTACTATTACCTAGTTCCTTTGTTTGTGATTTAACCTCTTTACTCACATTCTTGCCACTTTTCCTTTCAGTCACTGCTGCATAAGATAGAATAACCTTACTGTTTTTCTTATCTATATTCTTGTTCAATAGAAAACACTTTTCCCTTGTATGACCAACTTTCTTACAGTGGTTACAAACGGGTTTGGAATTCATTAAACTTTCTTTGCTCTGATCTTTGTGCCTGTTTTTATTATACTCAACTGGATTTGATTGTTTCCTATCTATTTTCGATTCCTGATCTTTCTGTTTATTTTTATCAAAGGTAGAAAATCTACTGCTGGTATGAATTACTAAATATTCGTCTGCCTTCACAGCGGCTTCTTCAACTTGTTCAATATTACGGTCTGCTAGGTGTATCCTGACATCTGATCTAACATTGTTGTTAAATTCCTCCATTAAGATTAGATTTGCCAATTTCTCATAGTCCTTGTCTACATTCTTAGACCTGACCCATCTTTCGAAATGTTTCTTCTTTTGCCTCAAGAAATCTACATGCGATTGTTCATGTTCCTTCTTCGATTCTCTAAACACTTTCCTGTACCTTTCCGGAGTTAAAGCAAAACTTAACAAGACCCTGTTCTTAATCAACTCATAGTCGTACAGTTCCTCTTGTGTTAAACTCAGTACTACATCTAATGCTTTCCCCTTGTTTAACGCAGAGCGTAAAAGAATAGCCTTCTTTCCTTCCGGGAATTGATAATCAATAGCATTTTGCTCAAACATCATAAAGAAGTCTTCCACAAAGTTGTCATCTAGAGTTGGTATATGCTTTTTGAATTTATACAACTCAGGATCTATTATGGAGCTTGCAGTTGAATTATTTGAGGTGCGAGACTTAGCTATTTCAATCCGTTCTAGACTTGCTATCTTTTCTCTTTCCAATTCTATTCGTTTCTCTTCCATTTCCATTTTCAATCTTCTATCTTCTCTTTCCATTTCTATTTCCATTTTCTTCAGTTCAAGTTTGAACCTCAGTTCTTCACTTAATGTACCTGAATTAAATTCATGGTTGGCATTTCCCATTATTCTCTGGGTATCTGAGAAATTCAAGTCATCTTCCGAGTCATTTCCACTATTAGCAGTTACTTCCTCTATTGTTGAACCTTGTTGTTTTAAACCTTCTGTTATCTCTTTAATCATTTTAGTTTTTGATGGTCTTAATTCTGTGATATTAATACTCAAGGATTTAGCAATGTCTTTTAGATGTGACATAGACATTCTGCTAAGTTGATCAACAGTCAGTGTAAAAATTGTTGGATCCAATGTAAGATTACTGGCACCTTCTGTATCCATATTAAAAATATTATTTAATATAATAATGATGATAAGATTACCACTTACTTAGTCCATAAAATTTCACTAGTTATTGTCCTTGAAATTACTATAATGGTGAATTAATCACAGTCAATTTAACATCAAAAATAATTTATGAATCTGTGAGATATGAATCAATACAGATTGAATGCAGATTGAATACTGTTCATAACCTTCAAGCAAAATTCTGATAAATTTAACTTGTATAATCAAGATGTATAACACAGTTGTAAAAAGTTCTTGTATATTCCTGAATTATTGTATTATTGTGAATTCACACTTTGTTACATCATACAGATCACGAACGAGCTAACCATTTTATTACGTGACACAATTCCTTCGAACAGAAACCAACAGTTATTTCGTTCTCGTAATTACTGTCCGTGTATTCAACACCACTGACCATCAACGAAGTAAGTAATGGGCTTACCTAATCAGCTATGAGATGTTGTTTCAGCAAGCACTAGTGGTCATCCAACACTTTCATGTCCGCCGAGTTATACTTTATTTATTTATGCCTGATCAAGTCAGTTTATTATGTTGTCCATTATGTTTATTTTAGATGACATACTAATCCGTATTAAGAATGTTATCCTTGTATTTTGACTCCGAGCCCCCCTTAATAAATATGAATTCCAGCTCAATTGTGCTGTTGTTTCAATGTTCAAATATTTATTAACAGTTCATCTTCTGACAGAATTAGTAAGTAGTTGATGTTTATCTCATGAACTTAGTATGAGTTGAATTACTGTTGTTGTGGTTATTATGGTTGTTATAGTCTAGAGTATGAGTATGCCCAAGGTTGTATATCCTTTTGACATCTGTTATGCAACAATAGTGTATAAGTGTAATTCATCTTGTTTCCTGGTAAATATTTATATCAGCTCAAGTTGGTTGTATATTTTACTTGTCTTGTATATAATATGATTACTATCAGTAATTATAGTTCTTAAAACTATACATTCAAAATAGTCCACAATGAAATGACTGAGATAAGAGTTCAGTTGTAAATACTTTTAAACTTTAATACTGAAAGTACTGAATTGTTCTTCAGTTTCTGATATTCACATATTTGTACAATAGGCTACAGTTCCATAATTGATATAAAACAAGAGTATGGCTTAGATCCATTTAACATGCATTTCAATATGTGTATGTATGGAATCCTTGTCCAAATAATAAATTGAAATATATAAGAAACACATTCCAAACCTGATATTTAGAATTTACATTATTAAGTTGAGGTAGTTGAACAAACAAGGCAAGCTTCAGAGCACATGCACGAAGTGACTTATTAACAGACAGCGACATACGCCTAACTGTATTGGAAAAGGCGATAGGCCGAAAAAGGGATAGATTGAACGCGGTTGTTCCTTTTATAGTTTAACAGTTTGGGCGTATCGTAATTGTTTTAAGCATATTTTGTAAACAACACGATTACTTAATGTAAATGACGTTGTATCGTTCTTATCGATTATTAACGAGACTTTACAAATCGAATAAAAATGCTTCTAGAAGATTCTTAAAATAGCGTCTCTTCCGGTGTAAATGTTTAGTAATAATTATTCTCCCAACGTTAGATTCGCGATTCGCAATTATTAATACTAGAATTTAATAAAGGTAATTATTATGAATCTCCGTTTCATAACACCATGAATCTACAGCGCTCTGATGGGTACCTGATATTAGTTGGGGTAAATTAAAGGAGGCTGGCATTGTGCTGGCCACACATCCCCTAGTATGCCGTGGCTCAGAAACTGGTGAAAGCTTCTTCTCCGGCCCTATGATCAGTTTGGTCCAACGTGTACTTTACTTTTCTAATAAACATAAGGACAAAAATCCTTTCTTATCCCTAATGCGAGAACAAATGCATATAAGTATTCTTTCTTCCCGGGTGATTTCCCGGCTTGGAAAAGGTTGCTGAACAAATGAAGAAAACCAGTATTTTAGCCATCTTTCAAAACACTAATCAAAATGATAGACTAGACTCACACCAAGAATGAGCGTAGGGCGCAATAATCTTCTTTATAGACAGTGCGTCTGTAATATATAGATATGTAATTGTTCAGCAACGAATAAGCCCATAGTGGCCAAAGCATGAATAATTTTGGTTGTAAAAAAATCGTGTTGCACACGACTTTGGTCTTTTAGCTTCATTTATTTGGAACGAAAAACAAAGTGGAGAACAGTGGCTCTAGAGAAAATTAGCTCTAAAACCCGAAGGTCGCAGGTTCAAATCCGAGTAATGTCACGGAATATGTTTTGCAATCGCTGAACTGTGATGTTGTTGTTTTTTCTCTTTCTAGGAAATCCAGAAGTGTCACAGCGTCATTCATGGTCAGCTTGGCTGTAGCTGACCTCCTTTTCCTCTTGGTCTGTGTCCCTTACGAGAGTGCCAAATATTTCATTGGTCACTGGCCCAATGGGGCAATCCTGTGCAAATTGTCGGGAGCAGTGGACATGCTTTCAGCTCTAGCCTCCGTTCTGAATCTTATAGCGGTCAGTGTTGAAAGGTAAGTCCTTCATATTTACTCTTATTTATAAAAATGTTCAAATACGGTTGGCCCGCAAAGAAGAACAAATATCTCAGCATTGTAAATACGAGTACGACCTAGATTTGCAGATATGTTTATTTGACCTTGACGCAGAAATTTGTTTTTGTCTGTACTTGAATCGCAATTACGTTTGTCTGACCTTGAATCGCAAATACGTATGTCTGACATTGAATCGCAAATACGTTTGTCTGACCTTGAAATGCAAATATGTTGTATGACAATGACATGCAAATGCGTTTGTCTGACCTTGACTCGTAAATAAATATATTTATCTGACCTTGACTCGTAAATATGTTTTTCTGATATTGACTTGCAAAAATGTTCAAATACAGTTGGAGCACAAGGAGAACAAATAGCTCAGCGTTATCTTATTAAAAAACATTATTTTTTTGTCTATCTTTTCAATGTCGAACTAATTCCTAAAAGAACAGAGAAAACATAACTTCTTAAAGTCTGTGTATTATATTTGTATGTATGTGTGTGTGTGTGTGTGTGCGTACGTTCCTTGTTTTTGCCAAGACAAGCCAAGAGACAGGCGTAAAAGACTAAAAGACTTCCCTTTAAGGAATCACTGTCTGCTTATAAGGTTTTACTGAGATATTTGGTAGATGCTGGCCCTTTAAGGGGACTTAATTAAAGGAGAGGGGGGAAATAACCTTACCTGACAGCTTGTCAATGACAGAGTTATCCTCCCCGTCTGTCCAGCAGACGGCTACAAGGTCTACCTTACGGGTATTAAATAACGAAGAATGAATAAACACACACACACAATTAAAGGATATTGTTTTATATCAATTTAGCCTTCTCCTTGTGTCACACATTTTTTCATCCACAGGAGTCCATAGCTAGTCTATATTCAACGGACTTAATTTTCTTGAAATAATGGTTAAGAAAAAATGATAAGAAAGTATTATTTACAATAAAAACAAGTCAAGAGTAGTTTCTAGTTCTAAAAAAAAATTCTGTCAACCCTTCAAGTTCCATGAAATCAGAACTTACTTTTGTTTGGCTGTAAAATTTAGAAGAAGGAGAATAAAAAAAGCTTTGGTCTGTATGTCTTGTGAAGCAGCGTTCACATTTTCTGCTGCCAAGACATACAGGGAGAATGTGTAGCCGGCACATGCCACAGCCTACCGTTAAATTCCCCGAATGATTGATCTCGGGTACCCACCAGCGCCGGGACGACTCACTGACATTCTTTCAACCCCCAAGACTTCTATTCTTTTTTTTCAAACCACGATTTGAACCCATGACCAAGGAAATGGCTTATGTTGCGCTAACGCTGGACCACCGCCTCCCACTGTTCTCCCAATTTAAACAAATACGATATGTAACAATGTGTACTGTGTTGAAAACAACAACAACATAAAATATGGAGGGATTTCTCTAGAGCCGTCTGTAGGGATGATTGGTCGTAACAAAGCAGGAAACTCAATTCTTAATCACGGACAAAGAGAAAATTGAATCAGAAATACAAACATACGAAATAATTAAAGGGAAATAAACATCCTCCACCTCCCTTCTCCTCCCTCTCTTCGTGGATTTTGAATAGCGTCATACAATGGTCTACTAGAGTTGTCTCTCCTATTACACAGGCTCACTTGCCCACAATCCTTCTCTGGTCAATTAGCAGAAATCATACTCTAAAAACTCTCCTCGAATTTGCCATCATGCACAAAAATAATGTATGACCATGGGTCGGCAACCTATGAACGCGTTCCAGACTTGGCACGCAAGGCGATTCTCTATGGCACGCGGAAGACCTCCCCAAAACTGCCATTCAATAATCTTCTACCAGAAAAGATCGGGAGGACTTTTAGGCTTTTGTTGAGCTGCATGAATTAAAATTCATACTTTGGCATACCATTATTAAAAGGTTGCCGACCCCTGGTATAGATTATAATTACAAATTAAATAGTATGACAATGATTGTCGTTTGTATAGCGCGACCGCTCGGTGCTATCACATTTAGCAACAATTGTGGGTTCGCTCTGAAAAATTGAATCCATTTCATGCAACATTTTCCAAATGTCACTTTACTCAGCGCCATCTTGCTTCCGGAAATCCATACATAGATTAAAATGATATTGCTATCAGTCAAGGGAACATTTCTGAAATTATTTCGCGAAATTTTGTCACCAAACTGCAAATGACCAACACGTCCTGACTGTTACATTGTGATTTCCATATTGAAGGTCAAACAATGCTACCATTGTTGTTGTTTTGTTTTTTTTAAACTACAGACGTTGTTATGTTAAATTGTAAACACCAAAACAAACATATTCAAGATCAATGTTATTTTTAATATTATTACAGTCTAACCCTTTTTTTTTAAATAGAAAAAAATTTTAATCCTAGAGTCCTAGAGAGTAATCTTGGGGAAAAGTTTGTGACTTTGGCAAAAATTAACGAAGAAGCATAAAAATTTAAAATTTAAAAAACTAAAAATTGCAGAATTATGCAAATAAAAATCACCAGTTCATCAGTAGCAAGAATGTGTGAGAGACAGAAAACAAATTTGAGAAAGACACAAAGAAAGAATTTGAGAGGGACGCAGAGAAATAATGAAAGACACCCGGAGAAAGATAGAATGAATTGAAGAAATGAGATAAAATAGGAATAGGGGATTGAAAAGAGACACAGATAATAAATTTGATATATGTATATATATAGGCTGCCCCTGACAAACTCCAACGGTCCCATTTTCAAGTGCCAGAGATGCGACAGCGCATCTCTCGAAAGAATATGTCTCCACAGACACAGCCAATTCTACAGGGCTGGACAAATCACAGGAACGCAAATCTAATCGTCTTCCAAGACTATGATGATATATATCTATATAGAGAGATAGAAAGACACATGGAGAGAGAGAGAGAGAGTGTGAGAGAGAGAGAGAGAAATATGATGGTGTAAGAGCAAGAGAAAACTAAAAGAAAGAACAGAGAGAAAGAGATGTAGCAAAAAGACTAATAAAGACCCAGAGACTGATAAAGACCCAGAGACTAATTAAGACCCAGAGACTAATAAAGACCCAAAGACTAGTAAAGACCCAAAGACTAATAAAGACCCAGAGACTAATAAAGACCCAGAGACTAATAAAGACCCAGAGACTAATAAAGACCCAGAGACTAATAAAGACCCAAAGACTAGTAAAGACCCAAAGACTAATAAAGACCCAGAGACTAATAAAGACCCAGAGACTAATAAAGACCCAGAGGCTAATAAAGACCCAGAGACTAATTAAGACCCAGAGACTAATAAAGACCCAGAGACTAGTAAAGACCCAAAGACTAATAAAGACCCAGAGACTAATAAAGACCCAGAGACTAATAAAGACCCAGAGACTAATAAAGACCCAGAGACTAATAAAGACCCAAAGACTAGTAAAGACCCAAAGACTAATAAAGACCCAGAGACTAATAAAGACCCAGAGACTAATAAAGACCCAGAGGCTAATAAAGACCCAGAGACTAATAAAGACCCAGAGACTAAAATAAAGACCCAGAGACTAATAAAGACCCAGAGACTAAAATAAAGACCCAGAGACTAGTAAAGATTCAAAGACTAATAAAGACCCAGAGACTAATAAAGACCCAGAGACTAATAAAGACCCAGAGACTAATAAAGACCCAAAGACTAGTAAAGACCCAAAGACTAATAAAGACCCAGAGACTAATAAAGACCCAGAGACTAATAAAGACCCAGAGGCTAATAAAGACCCAGAGACTAATAAAGACCCAGAGACTAAAATAAAGACCCAGAGACTAATAAAGACCCAGAGACTAAAATAAAGACCCAGAGACTAATAAAGACCCAGAGACTAATAAGGACCCAGAGACTAATAAAGACCCAGAGACTAATAAAGACCCAGAGACTAATAAGGACCCAGAGACTAATAAAGACCCAGAGACTAATAAAGACCCAGAGACAGTGTCTTGTGTTTACAATCAATTCAACAACAGAATCCTCCTAGTTTTCTATCTTTTGTTTTACCCATCATTACGTGAGATACCTACAGACATAAAGAAAAAAAGATGCCGCGAACATACACCGGGTGAAGATCGTAAAAACAGCTCACGAAACAACAGCATTCAGCGAGAGTCGCCGACACAGAGCCAAACTAAATGAACATCTATTGTTGTCAAAAGTTCCTCGTATTTTTTTACTGTCAGTTTTTCGCTCCATTAAAAGTTGTTTACAACCATAGAAAGAGATCGTCGAAACGTAGAAATAAGAAATTCCAAACAGCTTTTAAACAAGTTTTCATCTGTTTCCTATATCTCTCTCTTTCTCTCTCTTTCTCTCTTTCTCTCTCTTTCTCTCTCTTTCTCTCGGTGGTATTTTTGTTTTTATTGTATCACCGTCTCGGTATTTCCCTATCATTTCGAGTTATCTCGGTTCGACTAAGATCTCATAAACTGATACTATTGGAATGTGATTTCTTTCCAAGTAGTTACCAGGGCTCACCAACATTGTTTTGTGTAAAGAAATAAGTCATTAATAGGTCACGGGGTAACGTTTTCCAATAACATGATGTATGTTATGGGTGTGGGTTTGAAACCTTCTTATCTTATATATTACAGATGCTCCTACTATAAAGAAGACTATTGTGTCCTAAGCTCATCCGTGGTCCGAGTCTAGTCTTGCATTTTTATTAATGTTTTGAACGATGTTAAGTAACTGGTTTTCCTGGTTTGTTCAGGCAACCCATTCCATGTCCGAATGCCACTCAGGAAGAAAGAGTACTTATATGCATTTGTTCTCGCATAAGGGATAAGGAAAGTATTTTTATCCATATGTTTTTCTGAATATTGCAACAGGCTGTTATTGGGTTGTATTTATTAAGATTTTACATTGTCACCCTGTTAATATGTCTGATTCGTAAACAGATAACAGTGTGCTAATTATGCAAGTTTGATAGACGCACGGTTTGGTATTCTCTGAAAATGTTCTGTTGCTGAAAAAACTCTTTCGTTTAGGTTCGCTTCAGTTGCCTGTTCTTTATCTAGTTGTCAATAGTGAGAAAGCTGAAGATAGCATACAGAAATAGTATATAGAAAACATTGCATGAAAAGAGGCAACATGCTTCATAATTATTTTCATTCAAAATCCTGTATTGTGTGTTTTTATGTGAAATAAGTCATTCTATTTAAATGATTTATACTCTTTAAAATGTTACATGAATCGTTGCAGTCATATTATTTCTTACAAATGTAACATTTATTATTAGATTAATTCCGTTTCTCTAAAAAAAAAACGTTGCTGCTGTTTAGTCCTTGGATCAACAACATAAGGCACGCGTGCCACGCACGCACAGCGATTTTCAATTCCACGCGAGAGACCTCCAAGAATTTTTTTTTTATGAAAAAAACAACAACATTTTCTGGTTCTGTATGAGGAAAACTGACTGTTGAACCCGATGTTTCTGGATGACATAGCGACACATTTCGGTGAGTTGAACTTGCATTTACAAGGACCACTAGAATGGATTTGCATTGAAACTGGACATATCTTGAAATCAATTTCAAAACATTTAACTACATGTACATCCCTATAATTAAGACATATGTTTAGATAGATAGTTAGGTCATATTCAGAAGTATATCGAAGTACTCAGAGGAGCGGAGTTTTCTAACCAAAGGCAAGACTTTAAAAAACTTTTCAAAAATGGGCAACCAAATGAGCTTATTTGCTGAAAAATCTAAAAGGAAGCTGCATAGCTTAGGAAAGTCATCTGCTGTTCTCAACTGATAGGCATTGGCTCTTCTATTTTCAGCTTTACAAAGAAATAATTTAAATTAAAGGGAGATAATTAAAGCACTTTTTTGCGTTAATAATATTAGTATGTTTCTTTTTTTTTCTTTTATAAAAGAATTAATGGCTACAAGTTATAACTTTGAAATGAACAAACTTTTAAAATTATTTGAAAATTATATAAATATTTTATGACTAAAGAATTTATATGTATATTTTTAAACATTACATTAACTACCCAGTTTGTCTAATTACTACGTATCTATACCGCCTAATATTAGTATTTATATCTCAAATGTTGTCCTTAAACTTATTAAAGGCCATTCCATTACAAAGAGATCACATTATAATTAATAATATTACCGAAGACTAATAAGATGGACCGCTTGCTGAAATATCACTGTCATTTGGTGACTCGAATATCTTCTTTTCTGAATTTCTGACCGCACTAAGTTCTCTAGACTTCCGGTCTAGTAATCGCTAAGATTCTCTCAATGGAGAACTCTTTAAGATTAAAATCGAAAGTTGTGTTTAGCGGAAGTCTTTAGGGAAGTTTAGGAGTAATTAAAGACATTGTGCGCAGGGGAAAAATACAAGTGTTAAACTCTAAAATAATTTTTTGACTTTATAATTACCATGAATGTGAAAGTTAAGTAGACTAAAAAAATATTGTATTTGATATAAATCCAAATATAAAGAATGATAATCACAAACACGTTTTTTTTTATTAAACATAAAACGCTTTAACTATTTTCTCTAATAAATCTCCTTTGCTTTTGGCCTTGGTCTTGCTACGGAGTTAAATTAATTGTCCTATAAAAAATAATTTTAAAAATGTATACTAGAGCAGGTTGACTTTTAGGCTGCTGACACGCAGAATGATTTAGGAACCCTAGTTTGGCACATTATTAGCACAAAGTCGCTTGGGTTTAGTTAATAGTTATGCAGTCGAGGTGTGGGTGCAGCCAACGTTCTTTAACATTTCCAGTGAGAAACAACTGTTTTCTCTATTGAGATTTTAGTTTCTTACTTTTTTTTAAAGCAAGTTGGTTGGGTGTCGGTGGGACTATTCGTTAATAGCTTTATAGTCTATAGGCAGCTTGGGACTATTCGTTAATAGTTTTATAGACTATAGGCAGCTATAGGGGGCACGCTGGCCGTACGGCAGCGCGTTCGGCTGGCGTACCGAAGGTTTCGGGTTTGAATCCTGGTGCAGGCTAGGATTTTTTTTCCGGGTCTGGAGGGTGTCCCTGACCCTTAGTTGTGGTAATGTTAAGGCGGTTGTGCATAGTGCTGGCCACGGAAACTGGTGAACGATGCCCTATGGATCAATTTGGTCCTGACGGGATACTTTACTTTACTTTACCTACTTTATAGACAGCTATACAGAGTAAAATTGTTATTAACATTTTATGTGGCTCTAAATTCTGGAGAAAAAAAGGCTTTTTAGTATTTTAGCCAACATCTGTGACCGTTTTAGGATATATATTTTAAACTGTAATCTTGAGAAGAATTAGTAATATGGCTGGATAACTGTTTTTTTTTTCCTTTTTTTTTTTTTTTGTTTTGTTGTTGTTGAATAGAAAATAAGAATAGGGATTGTAATTTAAAGCTTAGATCTATGTATTTAAACTGATTAAACTTTCAACATCTTAGTAAGATACAATTTTAGTTTTTACACTAAGGTCTGATATGGTGCATGCTGTGTCCGTGCTATTCTTACTATTTGACCCCTTCCCCCAGAACATGTATTATTTTAACCCTTCCACACCTTATTTGTAATCTACGCCACTGCCTGTGAAAAAAAAAACGAAGCAAAATTCTTTTGCAGCACTTGGAAATCAAAGCAGAGGGAGTTCTTGTGCGCGATGAACTTATTGTATGCCTATATAAAACCACCGGTTCTACTCTAGTGTCTAAACTGCCCTCCTGAACATCAACAAATACATACCCTCGATGTTTTAGATACAATGCGCGCTACGTCTTTTTGTGTATGTAAATAAATAGATACACTGACCTATATGATAACATCTTGACATTTCGTAAACAAACCGTGGCTCTATTTATAGCAATACACGTGCAGACTCGTTGTGAGCGGATGCGCTGCAGCACGTGTTTGCATCGTCTACTTCTCACCCCCCAAAAGAGTGACACATTCCCTAAAGGCTATCAGATTGTCTGCCCCTGGCTTTTACAGCTTCAGCCTTTGTGAGAAAAACTCCTAATTCCGTCTACGTAAATCATAATTTGATAAATCCTGATTTTGTCAATAATTAATTCGAAATCATAACTTAATAATCGAAGTTAGCAGGGAGTAGATTATAAATCTAAGCATAAAATCAAGGCCTACAGAAAGTGATCCTAAATCATAGTTTTCACTTTTTCTTATTTTTCTATATTGAAGAAGACACATTAATGTGGAGACAATGTGAAGATAATTTGATTGCGAATGCTCTGAACTACTACTTATAATATTTATAACATACAAATACAACAATAGTTTTAAGCATAAGCCGACGACGAAGTTTCATTTGCTAGTCCAATTCTTCAGACTTCAGAGATGACTTAAAATTCGACACAGAAGGGGCAGTGAGGGAGGTTTGGTCTAATGAGTTCCACAGTCTAATGGCTGATGGAAAAAAAGAATATTTGTAAACATCGGTGCGCGCGTGTGGAACACTATGATGAATTATAATTTTAAAAAGTTGATTCAAAATCAATCAATCATAGATATAGATTATATGATTTTATACTCATTGTTTTTTTTTGTTCAAATCTATTTAGAGAGCGACATATACTGTGGGCTGGTAATGGTGGTGGGGGAGGGGGGGGGATAATACTTTACTTTATGTGTGCGATATGGACTTAACCCTTACAGTCCCGGGCGCGTATATAGCGGGACTGAAGATAGCATAGATAGAAAGTAGGTCGGTACGAGAAGGGTTAATAGTTCAAATAGATATTTTGTACAAGGTTTCATAGAACAATACATAAAAATCGGTGACCTATTCAATTTATCAAACAACCAAACTATTTGACAGCACTGATTGCTAAATGTGTTTCTTTAGCTAAATACATTTAATTTACTTGAGCCTAAGTAGGCCTTACCATCAATCGGTATCACTTAATTGGTTGTAGAATCTGTTATAAGAAAGTGATCATTATTATCAGGGATTTTCAAAATCATAAAATCGCCATGAAGATGTAGGCCTACAATATATTCAGATTTTAAATTGCATCATACGAGATAAATTGTATTCCTTTCAATAGCAATTTGTATTTTCTCAAATCCTGATTTATTTTTGTTTATGGCCAATCATAAAGCGATCATTGTATTATCTGTGATCTAGGAACTTTTGGCAACACTAATGATTCTGAATAATAACGTAATAACCCAATAATACCAATAATATATATTACATTTAGTACATTTATTATGATTCTAGAAGCACACATGACGTAAATACATATTATGGCGACATTGTTCTGTAGTGAGATTCGTAACTTCTGCTTCTATAAGCTCTTTATAACTTTAATTTTAATAGGTTTAAAGTATCATTGGAGAAAAAAAGTCCGTATAGATTGTAGTATTATTTTATTGAATTATGTCCTCAAATATCGTATAGTCTGTATCATACTTTGTATCCTATTTAGCGTGTTGTGTATTGATCCGTGCATGGAATAAGTAGCCTAGAAAACCAGGAAAACCAATAACTGGATATCATTTAAAACACTAAACAAAATGCAAAACCTGACTCAGAATACGGATAAGAATTTGACGCAATAATCTTCTGTATAGAAGGAGAGTCTGTAACTTATAAGATAATGTAGTCGTCCTTTCTTTTCTAGTGTCTTGTTTTCTGTCTTGTATTATTTCTTTTGTCTCTACTTACTGGGCCATGCGGCCTTTTCCAGTATTTCGTCATTCACGTTCCTAAGTCATTGATTTACGGAGCGGCACTTAGGAATCTACCACGGTCATCGTCCACTGGGGACTCGCCCCTTGATTGTTCGAACTTCCGACCCCAGTATCCTCATCTCTGGTAGCCAGAGACAGTTAAGATTGATTTGTATTCCCCATTGACCAGACTATCCCACAGTGGCAACTAATTTTCCCAAATAGCTGAGCTAACAAAACAGTGGCTTTCCCTCTTTTTTGCCGTCTACTTCTGTTACTGCTTACAATAGCCCGAGACAAAGAGCGAGGGTAGAATAACAAACAACAACATTTCACTAAGCTATACAATCAAAAGAGAAATAGTAAGATTTATAACACGTTAATCTAAACATGTGATTCACATTACTAGTTGGAGTAGATTTATTGACTCTTTGCTAACATACAAACATCATCTATTACAGTTTTTCGAATAAAAAAATGGAACTTGAAATAAAAAGTATATGAATCTTTTTACAATACAGAAAAGATGTTACGAAAAGCAAAACTCTTCCTGATGTCCCGATATAAGAAAGTATTGTGTTGTAATCTTTGTTCGGAAAGAAATACAAATACCTCACATCTTGATGGTCATTTTGTTTTTGTTGCATTGTTATCTTATCTTGTATATTACAGACGCTCCTTCTGCAAAGAAGATTATTGCGTCCTACGCTCATCCGTGGTCCAAGTCTAGTTTTGTATCTTTACTAATGTTTTAAATGATGTTAAGTTATAATTTGATCCTGGAAAATGTCTGAATTGGGATGATAACAATTTATTTAGATAGATATGCGAGAGAGAGAGAGAGAGAGAGAGAGAGAGAGAGAGAGAGAGAGAGAGAGAGAGAGCGAGAGCGAGATAGAGAGAGAGAGAAAGAGAGAAAGAGAGAGGGAAATAGATGCAGACAAGGATTTAAAACTCATTTATATAATACAAGTCTAGACATAAAGTAAGGATGAGCGTAGGACGCAATACATCTTTACGTTTCACATTTAAGAAAACATTAGAAAAAGATATATTGAGAGAAAAGGAGCGGCTCAAAGATAGATAGATATGTTGGGGAAGGGTGTGTGTGTGTGCGAAGAGAGCAATAGAGACTGACGAATTGTTTGAACTTTCTAGAATTGTCTCTTCCCCAATTCATAAAATGTTCACTCAAAATCTTTTATACTTCACAATAATAAAACTTTTTTTTAAAGTCTGCTAGTGACGTCATCCCTCCCACGTGCTGATTTTTAAAATCTCGCGGAATCTCGGAGCACAATTACTCTTTAGTTGCCATCGACCGATATCTGGTTTTTTTGAATAATCAGTTTCGTCTATCCCCCCGCCACTCCCCAACCTCCCCTTTAAATATCCCTGGGGTCTGACATATGACAGACACGTTCACCAAATGTCCCGCCTCTCCCCCTCTCTCTCCCCGCCTAGCCTCTTAATACCACATATGGTCATCACGTGTCTGTCGATCAGGATCTATGTTAATTGAAGGTAAGAGAGACAGACAGAAAGAGAGAAAGACAAAGAAAAGAAGCAAGGAGAAATATATATACGACTATATATTTAATATGTAATAAATCATTCTATCTTACTAATCCACATCTTTTAAAACTCCATGACGTCATTGTAAGTCGAAAACCTCACGCCCATTTTATATACCGCGCCTATTTCTATTTCTACCCAAAATGCACCGCGGGATTGACGTCTGCCCTAATCATCTTTTTTTTTTTTGTAGTCAATACGGTCAGATGTTCAATTTGGTTCCACTTCCTGTTTACATTTCGCAGAGACTTGTGTTTGAAACGGTGCACTCACGTCTGCTGGACTTAACAACAATGCACATATGTTAGCTTTGTATAAATTGATGACCTTTGTCAAAAATGAGTCCAGACAACAACTAGCCTTTAACAAAACGATGAACGTGACAAAATAGTTCCTTTAAAATTTTTTTAAAAAAAGAGCTTATTATTATGTATTGAACAAAATCTGTTTTATTATTTCGTCTTGTAAAACTTCCTGTTTGCTTGAAGACATTATTCATTGACGTCGCCTATGGAATGTTATTCAGTGTAGGCTTGAAATAGGCCTATCTATAGGCTAATTGGTCCGAAAATGTATTGAAACAATTTTTCGTACTTTAACAGAATGCAAAAAGTTATACGTGTTATACAAGGGGGCCACAATCTGCAGGAACGGGTGGGTTTCTTCTTCTTGCTTAGATTTCGGGAGGCTAATGGCATGTGATTCTCACCTAATTGGTCTTATTGAATTTTTGTTGAGATGACCCCCCCCCCCACACCCTCTCGCAATCAAACACGCACACCAAGCCATGGAGCTCAATTGCTACCAACAAAACAACTACATTGAACATTGACCACAACATGGACTAATACATGGACAAATACATGGACTAATACACGGACAAATTCGTGGACTAATACATAGACCAATTCGTGGACTAATACATAGACCAATTCGTGGAATAATACATTGACTAATACATAGAGCAATTCGTGGACTAATACACAGACCAATTCGTGGACTAATACATAGACCAATTCGTGGACTAATACATTGACGAATACATGGAGAAATACATGGACCTATTCGTGGACTAATATAATATAGGCTAATACAGGGAATTATAAATGGACAAACTCTTGGACTAATACATAGACCAATACAAGGAATAATGCATAGACCAATTCAAGGACCAATTCATGGACATATTAAATAAAAAAAAGTATATACAAAAAAAATAAACGACCGTCCAAAAAATATTTCTTCCTTTACTGTTTCACAGTTAATTGTATCCCAGATGTCACAGTGACAAGTCAGCCATTGACAGAGCTAGAATCAAGCGAAAGATTTTTTATTTTCTCCCATTTGGTCTTTCTTTCATTCCATTCCAAGACTTCATCATCGGAAATCTGTTTTTTCCTCCATCGATTTGAGCTTAAAATGTCAACAGGAAAATATGAAATCTATTCAAGTGTTGCTTTTTATAGAAACTGTGAACAATATAGTCCAGCGAAGAAATGTGGTCTGTTGTACAGAATTGTATTTGTAGTCCGTTTACCTTTATAAGGCACAGTTGTTTAACGGTTTCAACAGAAGCAGAGTAATATGTTCGAATACACCGTCGAACTAATTTTAGAGATAATCAGTGTTAACGAACTCTATTTATATAAAAAAAAATTATTGTAATATTGTTTGTTATTTTTTCTTTCTCTTTTAACAAAAAACATTGTATTCATTTGTTTCTCCGTCACATAACACCTAATAATATATATAAAATAGGATGTGTGTGCCGATTTCAATGTCTATTGGTCGATGTAAAGACACGTGACGGTATTGTCTTCTATTTAACTTTCGCGACTTTTCTCCACGTCTGTAATCCGTAGTATAGTGGCCAGAGTCCATGCCAGACACACCCTGGCGTCTTGGGCTCAATGTTTCTTATTTGTAGTATTTGTTTTAATAGCAATGTAGGCTAATTGTTACCCGCGTGCTAGTTCCAAAAATAAAAGTCATTATTTGTAAAATAAGATATTTGGAACTCGATCTTTTTCGTATGTATCACTCTACAGAGTAGAGGATAAAGTAATTGTTAAGTTTCGTTTCTCTAGATTACAGTAATTAAAAAAAATTGGATTGCTTTTCATTTAATCTATATAGTAAAGGCCATAAATCATACGACACCTAATCCTTTACCATGCAACTATTTACAAATACAACTAAAAAAAACTAGCGAGTAGACTCGATCCATCAGACTGGTACCATATGTTTGTTCATTCGGTTCCATCCGCGCCTCGAGACAGATCTGTTCCTCTCTGGTTGTATTTTATCAGTGCCACTGCTTCATCGCTGCTCTATCTGGATTCTGTTACACGCCATTGGTATAGACATTCTCACACTGACTTTAAATAGTTGTCTGTAAGTCTCTATAACGTCACGTAATTGTATAGGAGTCTATAAAATGACCCCAAAGGTGTATAGAAGTGATTATTCCATCACATAGTTGTGTAGAAGTCAATATGATAATAACACTTAGCAAAGTAAAAGTCTATTCAAAATCACATAAATATGTCGTATAGTCCTGTACTAGTATTCATAACATCAGGTAATTGTGTAGAAGTCTCTATAATATCCCATAAATGTTTAAAAGTATGTATAATATCATATAATTGTGTAGTAAGCTTAGTTGGTATAGTATTACGGTTTTTACTCTCTTAAGAATCGTTTGCATTGTGGAATTAAAGACAATACAGAATCCACCATTTGAACCAATATTGAGCTAAAAGAAGTCTTTGTATTAGATCTATATATATCTTCATTTATTATTATAAGTACTTTTTAAATCTATACACACACAAAATTAGGTCAATCATTGGGGAATCAAGTTATATTTTTAAAAAAGTCAACCCAATGTTCCGGGAATCAAGTTATAAAAAAGTCAACCAATGTTCCGGGAATCAAGTTATAAAAAAGTCAACCCAATGTTCCGGGAATCAAGCTATAAAGCGTCCAGTCAATGTATTTCCTATTCATTCAGAGGATGATGAGAACTTGGTATCATGACCATCCAGCACCACATAATTCATCTTAAAGAGATTTTCAAGTAGCCCGCATTGACAAATCGTTACCATATCTGCGCGCTTGGTGAAGTCGTCAATAGCCCATATTTCAAAATGACTGGGGTGGGAATACAAAAATGAGAATAGAATCGATTCTTTTAGGATGTAGAACTAGTAGTGAGAAAAAAATTACGTGTTGAAGAATATTGTGTTTAGTCTGTAAGATATATTCTATAGCAAAATGTGCAGGAATGTGAATCGACAAATTAACTGTAATAATACTTAGTAAGAAAACTTTGGATTAAGTAGGGTCACTAATAATGTAATATATTACTTTTTGTATTCTTTTATATAAATGAAGTTTTATATTTCGTTCATCTGGCAACTTGGATAACCTAGATGGGCTTACTTGAATAGATCTAATTTCTTTTGTTAAATTCGCGCAGAAGAGAAATAGAAGATAAAAATAACACGTTTATTGCAAAACAGATGGGCAGGCCTATTTGCATAATTATGAGGTGGTACGCTTAAATGAAATATAGGTTTAAACAAAGACTAAAAAAAGATGGACCGCTTGCTTTAATATTTCTGCTATTTGATGACTAGAATGACTTCTTTTCGGAGTTCTCGATTCTGATTTGTAATGTAAACTTCCGTTTTATTTAATCGCTATAATTTTTTCAATGGAAAATTAAGATTAGTACAACGTTATTGGTTGGCCACAGAAAAAAGAACACATAAGCTCTAAAGATAGAGCAATCTTATCATAGTCTTTGCTAGATGGAAAGGTTAAAGTTTTTAATTACAAAACATTAACATTAACTAAAGTTTTGAATTACAAACAGTAATATTAAATGACTGCTGAGTTGTCCATTCGCTCCCCCCCTCCCCCCACGACCACAACGGTTATGGGATTGATGATGATGGTGAACATTTATTGAAGCTTGAATTTATTAAAAGAATACATTATTTAAACAATATACCTTTTTTTTTTTTTACGTTTCAAGCTGGTAGTGTCCGTTAATATAGACAGCACTTTGCGATACTGGTTACAAGTTTCCTTTTTATTTACACGGAATACTTGAAGGACTAACGAAGTCCGCGCATGCGCAAAGTAACTATTCTGCTCTTTCAAAAGATCAAGCGTTCCATCACCGCAAAATATGAAATCTTGATGCAATCTCTCTTTTTGTAACGATTAATTGTAGTACTGTTATTAGAGTTGTTACGGTATTGAAGTATTGTACTCAACTTAGTTTTCTAGCACTAAATTCTATTAACTTAACAAGAGTCAGCTTGGAGTGTGAGAGGAAAGCTGCATGTTTTAATAGGTTTGAGTGGAAAGTTGTTCCATAAGTAGGCCATAGCTTTATGAGCCCGCTGATTGGATGAATCTATTTGCCTAATTGCTAATTGCCTAATGACAGCTTTCGAGACTGAATCGATTCTTTTTTTCCTTTCACTATTCAACTCAACAATGTGTAATATATAAATACTTTAAAATAACTTTGCAAAGTTGTGTATGTTTGTAACTGGAGACCTGATCTAACTGTCCCACTTTCTGTCATGCTATCGAGCTGAAACCTGGCTCATGGACCTGTTTTTTTTATTCTAAACAATAGATTCAGTTAAATTCCTAACCCTCCCCCCCCCCCACCCAAAAAAACAACCAAAAAAAACTTTTAATGTTTCGTTTTATGGTGAGCGTTTTAAAATCCTTATTGAACGCCACTGACTGATATACATGAATCTTACCCCCACCGAGCTATATGTTTAGCAAAGTGTTTTTCTATTTTTTTTTTTTATCATTTTATAAATCTAATATTTAGTGTGTGTTTCTTTGTGATTAATGAAGAGCTCAATTTTCAGAAGGCTGATGTTTACAAAATGAATATAAAGTTTTTTCATTAGGAAAAACTTTTTTTTATTGGTTGTTTTATTAAAACGGTGGTCGGGCGGCTGGCGTACCGTAGGTCCTGGGTTCGAATCCCGATGAAGGCTAGGATTTTTTTTCCCGGGACTCGAGGGTGTCCCTGAGTCTACCCAGCTCTGATGGGCACCTGACATTAGTTGGGGTAAAGTAAAGGCGGCTGGGCATTGTGCCGTGTCCACAGAAACTGGTGAACGCTGCTTCACCGGCCCTAAGATCGATTTGGTCCTTACTTTATTGAAACATATTTGTTTTGATATGAAGTTAAAATGTTATTGCTAGGTGAACTGGTACCAACAAAACAAATGTTGTAATTACGTAAGGGTAATTACTGTTGGCACACTATCATTAGTGTGCATCCCATGGTGAACTATGCCGTGACTTTGTTAGGATCACGTCCATTTGCCTGGGAGGGCGAAGGTATGCATTAGCGCCTCTAAATTAAATGAAGTCATATTGAATCTAAAGATACTGCGTTAGCTCCCACAGCCAGGGGCAGAACTACTTCGCACATTGGAGTCTGCGTGCTAAAAAATTCATTTTTTTTTTTAAAGAGCCTTACTACATCTAATAATTTATCCACGCTTATCGATCTGTCTTGCTATATATCTTTCTATTTCTCTCTTTCGCTCTCTCTTTCTCCGTTTCTCTCTCTCTCTCTCTCTCTCTCTCTCTCTCTCTCTCTCTCTCGTTTACTCAATCATATTTTGTTTACTTTCAAAGTAATTTGTCGTGTATTTTATATCATTAATCTCTCTATTTATCTACCAATCTCTAGTTCAATTAGTCGATCAATAAATCTATATATGTATCTATATTTATTAATTGCTGCACCCGTGGCGTAGGGTCAGCACGGAGAAGAGGGGGGGGGGGGCGGGCAAATAGCGCAAGGTGAAGGGTGACATTCTGCAATGTGTGTGTATGGGGTGGGGGGTGAATACACTATACACACCTATAAAAATTGATATAGTTCTGTTAAAGGTAAAATTATGTGAATATACTAACGAAATGTATGAATCTGTTGACTATATTATGTCTGTTTTTAGAAATTAATATTGCTTTAAAACAAATTATTGATTTTTAAATGAATATGTGTACGTATCTGCATAATATGTAGGCCTATTTATTGTCTACTTATATGTGAACATTTTTATTTCTCTCTCTGTCTTTCTATTCACATATAGTGATATTTTTCCTGACATTTTACACATATTTTATCTACCTTTCTATTCATTTATCTTCTATTTATCTATTGATCTGTCTATCTATATATTTATCTTTCTATCTATCTTTTTATCTTTCTATCTATCTATCTATTTATCTTTCTATTTATCTTTCTAGCTATTTGGTTAGCTATTTATTTTATATGTTTATCTATGTATCTGTCTATCCATGTATCTGTCTATCCATGTATGTGTCTATCCATTTATTAGTCTTTCTATTTATCTGTCTATCCCTTTATCTGTCTATTCATTTATCTGTCTATTTATTTATCTATCTGTCTGCAGGGTATTAGCTCGACATGATAAAAGTTAACTCGCTTAACTGTAATCTTTCTCACAATCCTTATAAAGAAAATCATAATAAATTTTATAACAAAAAAAAACATCATCAAAACATGTTCAGTCTGTTTAAAACGTTAGCAAATACAATGCGACAATAATAGCAGTTATATACTTACTGCCTCTTGAATAAGGGATTTCTTTTTCCTTATTGGGAAATTCGAAATCTTATCTAGCCTAAAGCGAAAGGAGTTGATAGCGATCGGATTAAGTTAAAAAAACATAGTTCTAGGTTTATGCCGCGAAATTAGTTAAATGAAAATAATTACAAAAAAAAGGGTTAATCACTAAAGCCTTCCATTCTCAGGCACAGCACTGTGTGTGTTTGTGTGTGTGTGTTTGTGTGTGTTGGTGTGTGCGTGTGTGTTTGTGTATAGAAGATTTACTGAATAACCTCTACCTAATTTAGTTCGTTCAGAGAGGAAGTGGGGTATTTGCATTGACAAGGCTTGAATCAAAGGCTAGGGATTTCAATGTTTTCATTACAGAATATCGGGTTCATCTTCTAATCACTGCCGGAAATGGTTGGCAGAGAATTGGGGTTGCTGGTATTTTTTATATTTTTTTTGGGTGGGTTATGGGAGTGGTTGTTTTTTTTGTTCCGAAACAGAAAATCTATGAAAAGAGTTTAACGGAACATGTCTTTTCAGGGTTCATTTCATATCCAAGACCATAGCTAATATTTTGGAACATGTCTTTTCAGGGTTCATTTCATATCCAAGACCATAGCTAATATTTTGTTCCGATTCATTGCAGCATTTCAAAACACGATAAATCTATAAAATTTTAAGAGTTCACGTTTTAAAATGTGACAATTTAAACTTTCTGAAAATCTGAAGTGACCAATTATTAGGCTATTATTATTATTATTAATATTATATTAAATTTTAAAAATACATTTAACTATGCTGAACAAGTAAACTAAAATATCAGACCAGTGTACACAAATTATCGGGGTCTTGACATTAGCAAAAGGTGTGTGTCTGCCTTTACTTAGCCCCAACTAATAACAGGTGCATCCAGACCCAGGAGCAAATCTTTTTATTTTTGTAAATAATTGTATACACATTGTTACATAAATGTATATAATTCTAATACAGAATATCATCTAAGCTGTACGCATGCAACAGTTGTGGGGTTGTAGCTGTTAATTCACTCATCACATTCAATGCTTACGATGCTTCGCGCCTCACTAAGGAGTGTTACAACCATCTGACAGTTGAGGTTTTACAGTATAACGGTTTATTTTAATTCCTGTCTTTAGTTTGAACCAGCCAACCTGAAATAACATTTGTCCGTGACACTAGAACTTACAGAAGACTGTAACAAATGTGGGTGTGGCTTCTGGTGAAAGACTGAAAACGAAATAAACTATACTTAGTCAGGTGAGGGTCACACACTTTAAAGAAACCTTGTGTTTAGAACTGATTGGAGTAAAGTCAAGATCACATACTTTAAAGAAACCTTGTGTTTAAAACTGATTGGAGTAAAGTCAAGATCACATACTTTAAAGAAACCTTGTGTTTAGAACTGATTGGAGTAAAGTAAAGATCACAAACTTTAAAGAAACCTTGTGTTTAGAACTGATTGGAGCCAACTGAAGATCAAACTCTTCAAATTTGCATCAATTTTCTAAGAATCGCAATATGAAAATATATTTCATAGAAATGCAAGCAAATAAAAAGTTTGACATTTAAAAAACAGAAAACCATTTTTGTTACATAAACGAAAAATCTTAAAATGTGCATTTACATTAATCATTTGAATTATTTGAAATAATCTATTGCTAAATTGATTTCATCTGAGCTCAAAATAAATCTACTGTAAGTAAGATGGACTGATATTTGCACAATTTATGAACTACACAGAACATACGGTAACGAATTTCTATTGCAACGAGTCACGGAAGATTGTCGGAGAAGTTTTATGTAGTAATACTTCCACTCTCCATTTATTTTCCTGGATTGACATGCTGCTCTTCATTAAGTCTTGGCTGCGGCCATTCGGACCCAGTTTCAGTCAAAATCCCTTAGTACCCATAAGGAATATAAAAAAGGGGAAAAACACAAAATAATCAAAATATATTGTCATAAATTCACATTCTTACCAAATTTTATCAGAAAAAGCAGAAAAAAACACCAAACTACTTTTACAAAAAATACTACAAAGCCATCCCTACTCTATAAGCTAACCGACACTAACTAGTGCTCTCTGTTTATTTCATTAAACATTTCATTCATTTCGTTATCGATTACTAAGTCTATCGGGTCCAAAAAGACACTTGGTTAAGTCTTTCAGGGCTTGGGTAGAACCACTGTTTAATATTATCCTATCCTGACTGAAATTTATATTTATTTGGATTTAAACTTGTGATGTGTCTTTTAACAATACACTTGAGAGATTGGTTACAAATATAGGCTTTATACAATTTAATTTGAATTGGTTTTTTTTTCTGAGTATTTATGTCACAACCGGTTCATGTATATACCATTATAATGGACCAATACAATATATAATATATTTTAAACAAAATATGTTATGTCTATGATTAAAAAAAAACTTAATCTAACAGTAACATCTAACAGAGTGAAGTCTTTACCATGAATGAAGTAGTTTTTTTTTTCTTGTTCTTTTTAGATACTCTTAACAGTTGGCACTTTTCTGGGTGGAAAGAAGACATAATACTCCAGTTAGATTCCTATTTTTGTGTAATTCAGCTAGGTCTTTTTGTAAAAGTTCACCATCTTTTCCTGTCTTTGTTGTTCTATAAATTATGCAATCATCTGCAAATAACCTTACTTGTGTCTCTTATGTGTACAACAAATATATCGCTTTTGTTATTTTGTTTAATCATTATCATTTCGTAGCTTGCTTAATCTATTATTCATAACATCTATCTTCCTACACATGCCACTAAATTGATATTTTCCAAGGGAGAGAATCTAACCTGTGACATCCTGAATAAATAATGACTTTATAAAACCCATTTTAGCAAATACAATTTATCCAGAAAGCTGTGCATTTAAAATTGCGGAAATAAAAAGTGTATCTATAAAAGCATGCAATAAGTAAATAAAAAGTAAAGTCTTGTAAAATTTTTATTCAGAAGAGAAAAGATTGTTTTATAACAAAGATTGGTCTCACAAAGTAGGATTTCTAATTCATTCGGCGTGCCAACGGCCTAAAAGATCATTCTGCGCTAGAACTCGATTTCGTGTAGAAGAAACTTGAATTGCAATTTCAAAGGTCTTCTGTGTGCCATTGGAAAAAGCTCTGCGTGCCGAGGCTGGCACGCGTCCCATAGGTAGCCGATACTTGCCTTACGGTATATTATTGCACCTTGCACGTCCCTTTGTACATTACGTTTACATCACCTTGAACATTACCTTGGACACACCTTACACATCACCTTACAAATCACATTGCACATTACCTTGCAAATCACCTTCTACACAGCTATGCACGTCACCTTTTACACCACCATGCACGTCACCATTTATAGCACCATGAATATCACCTTTTACACCACCATGCACATCACATTGCGCATCACCCGTTAAACCCCTATGCACATCACTTTTGACACCATCATGCGCATCACTATTCACACCACCTTGCACATCACCATTCACACCACCATGCACATCGTCCTGCACATCAAAATGCCCGTGTGATACATAAAGGGCAACAAAGGGCGTAGTGCAACCTGACTATGTAGTTCACTGGAGATATCTCAGAAATATATTAGTTGTAGTAAATTCCTATTTGTGGTGGGAAAAGTAGGGGGCAGTGAAGGAAATACTTCAAGAGTGCAGAATGAATTAACCCTTAGAACATTATAAAGACTGAAGATCCATGATATCGAACTCTATCGAAGTACAGACACCAAAATGACATCTATGAGTCGAAGGCCAAGAGACCATAAGGAAAATGAAAACAAAAGAAGATACTCCATCAAAAACATTGATCATAACTTGAAAAGATGTCTTGAAATAATTAAGGCATCATACAGAGAAAAAAAAAATTGCAGTGGTGAAGATTTGTCAACCAATGCGCGAAATAGGGGTTGACTATTCTTATAATGGTGTATGCGTATTGTTTTTTCATTTGATATTTTACTATTCCTTTACTATACTTTACTAGGTGAATGTTTCTTTGTATTCTCCAGGTATATCGTAATCGTTCACCCAATGAAGGCCAGGTCTTGGTGCACTGTGGAAAACACCAAGAAAATGTTACCGTGTGTCTGGGCTGTAGCGCTTGGACTATCGGCACCAACTTTATATGTCTGGGTGAGTAGATATCTTCATACTATACTATTATGCTTTGATGAATGAATGCCTTAACAAGTATGTTTCTATCACGAGAACTGCGATAGTTAGTAATAAGAGTTGCAGTAACAATTAATGTGTATATAAATTAAAATAAATAAACGTGAGATAATTTGCACATAGACAAATACTCGAAAGAATAATTGTCTTTGCCTACATTTGTTCTGTCTGTATATCTGGCCCATTTTATAAGTCATTCTATCATTTATTTAAAAC
Organism: Anisus vortex; assembly: GCA_949126835.1. NCBI lineage: Eukaryota > Metazoa > Mollusca > Gastropoda > Planorbidae > Anisus > Anisus vortex. The sequence goes on from OX421493.1 coordinate 15,343,653, forward strand.
AATTATCTATCTTTATACTGCAACGATGTATCAACGAGTTGGCTGTGTTAGTCTAGGTACGATTCTTTTATTAGGCCCAGCGGGAACTCATGTCTCTCTGACGAGGATATTAATATTCAGCAACTCTTCCAGTATAACGATTTTTGCATTATTCTGATTACCGGTAGTTCTCAGCAACAGCATTCAATAAAGACAAAATCCTTGGCTTGTAAAGTAAACGTATAACTTTTATTCAACAATTAAACTGTATGTTGATGGGATTCAAATAGCTTGGAGTACAATGAACAGAGCAATATTAATGCGACTGTCAAGTCAGAAGGTTAGCTGCCGTCTCCCCCGTTTAGCTGGGAGCTCGACTATTTTATATTACCCGGCCAGTTGTCAGCGGCGCTAAAAGAATTACGCGGCGCTGTTAAAGGCGCGAATGTGACGTCACAGTCTCCCCCTGCCTTCGTCCAATGGGAAGCATGCATTTAGCAGACAGCTTGATTCTAGGAAAAGGTATTAATAGCCTTTCGCGGGCAATTTTGGAGTATCTATTGGCTGCAATAGCAGACATTGTGTCTAGCCAAAACTGAATTAGTGACCTTAACCTTGTCTCGTGTGTTAAGTCGAAGCTAATGAAGAATAAAATAAAATTAACAGTCGTGTCCCAATACTGAGAATACTTTTAAATAAGATCACTATGTCGAGGGGAAAGTTTTAGTACATGGGTGGTTCAAACAATAGTGTTATACACTATAACATAATAATACCTTTCAAATATATCTATTTAATCTCTTTATCTGTCTAATTAAATATTTACAACTGGCAAGTGCAACACCGATAATGAAATAGCTTAACCTAGAAACACTTCAGGAAAGAAATGCAAAGTAGTAATAATTCATAAAACAATCTATTATAATTCTTAGAGAGAGATAGGGACAAAAGTATTTTTCGTATTCCATATGCAAGAACAAACGCTTATAAGTGTTAATTTTTCCCAAGGGGCATCCGGGCAAGGAGTGTATTGCCTGAACAAGCCAGGAAAACGAATAACTTATTTAAAACACGAATCAAAATGCAAGACTAGACCATAGACTATAATAAGCTGGACCGCTTGCTCTATTTTTAGAGCTTATATGTACTTTTTTTTTGCGTGCGCAACCAATAATGCTGTCTTAAATTACTTCTAAGCTCCTCGTTGTTTCCTAAATGTTTCCGCTATATAGAACTTTCGATTTTAATTTTAAAGCGATTCAATAAAATGGAAGTGCAAAGAAAACAACGAATCGGAAATTCCAAAAATCAGTGTTTCGAATCATCATAGGCAGAAATGCTAAAGCAAGCGGTCCAGGTATATTATAGTCTATGGTCATGTATACATTTTCGTCTGTTCTTCGTTGCTTGTACTCTGTAACTGTCGTCAGTGCATAGAACTGTCCTCAAAGGGTAATGCGCTATACAAGCATTATTATTATTATTATTATTACTATATTTAAGTAAACCATAGAACATGTAATATAAATTCTTTGCACTGAACCTTGCTTATATCAGAATCGATTTTTGTGAAGTAATCCCACACTACATTTTTCAACATTTTTTGGGATGATTAAATAAAGCTTCTATTATTAACTTCCATTTACTACTTCATACAGATTAAATCGAAACAGTTTAACTAAATGAAATTATCAATAAGTAGAGTAATAGATGCAGCACCAGCGCTGCAGACTGAATTTTGAACGTCAAAATAGATATTCGGCTGATGACCGAAAGTCAATATCAGTTTCGTCCGAAACCGAAAGCAAACTTTTTGGCTTCGGCCCAAATCGAAAGAGTACACCGAAAGAAGCCATTTGCTTACTTTCGGCGCCGAAACCGAATTTCGGTCACCCTGTACAGAGATCTATAGTGTATGCAAACCGTTTTATTGAACGGAAGTTGCGTTTTCACCCAACAATGTTAAGGAGTTATATCTCGTCGACAGTTGTCTCACACAGAAAGTCAACTTTGAATTGACGTGAAAAATGTCATGTGATATACCTTTGTGATTGTATTTTCTTTATTTAACAAAAAATTATTTTCAACCTGTGGGGGGAGGGGGTGAGCGCAGGGTGGGCCTATAGTAATAGTGAAGTTTTAGTTATTGAGAAAAGTAAGGAAGTGAGAGTAGAAAAATTGGTGATAGTGAAATGTTAGTGATTGTGAAAAGCTATAGATTGTAAATAGATAGTGATTGTGACTTACTGTATTGCTCACCTCATTCGCTGACTCCGTTTGTCTCTCTTCCTTTCTCTCTATTCTTAACCCAGCGGGCACAACACGTCGTTTCGACGGGGAAAAAAACATGGGTTCCACGTGTTTTCGTGGTTTACCATTTTTTTTCCCGTCGATACGACGTGGTGTGCCCCAGGGCAACTATCTATATGTCGATGCCACGTTATTTCTCTCTCTTCTTTCTTCCATCAATCATGTCTTTCTTTTAGCTTTCACCCTCGCTATCATTCTTGATCTTTCTATCCTTTCTATCCCTCGTATAGTTTATATTTCTGTCTCTCAATGTCAACCGAGAAGAAATGTTTCTGGTTAATATATTGGGAAATCGGATAGGCTCTTGTTTATATTGTAGGGCCTATACAAAACTTTATTTACATTGCATCAATAAATCCAAAGTAAATTTATTCTACACATTTACACATTCTACACATATATCATATTATACAAATATATCCTATACCTTTCTATTGACAATTTTTGTAATGACAATTTGTACATTGATTCGTCCAATTCAAAACACCTTTCAACGGGCAGTTCTATATAGAGACAATATGTCTATTAATTCGTCTATTTCAAAACACCATTCTACCCACAATTACATACAGAGACAATATGTACAATAATTTGTCAAATTCAAAACTCCTTTCAACGGGCAGTTCTATATAGAGACAATATGTCTGTTAATTCGTCTATTTCAAAACACCATTCTACCCACAATTACATACAGAGACAATATGTACAATAATTCGTCCAATTCAAAACACCTTTCCAGCGTCAATTCAATTTAGTGAAAATATATCTATTAATTTGTCCAAAAACACAACACCTTAATATCGGCATTTCTGAATACGAACGTCGCACTATTCTAGTATGAATGCATAATATGTATTGTTATAATCTTACAACCTCATGACTGTCCCCTTTTCCAGGACGTAGAGCAGGCTGTCTACTACGACAACCACACCACAGTCACCCTCATCATGTGCGCGGACGTAGGCGTGGGCAGCAGCCACCGCTTGCTCTACGCCATCTACCAGCTCCTCGTTATGTTTGGCATACCGGTGATTGTCTTGTTCTTCTGCTACGCCTTCGTCATTTACGCCCTCTGGCTGTCCTCCAGGAGGCTCATGCAGATGACGTCACATGACAGGTGAGACACGGAGAGTATTTACCTTGCGTTGCCTGCCCTACCCCTAACATCAACTACAACAACACGATACTTGCATAAATTGTATTAATAGCCATGCCACTCAATACATTGTATGTATATTTTTCATCCCACCTTTACATAAGTGTTATGTACAGATCACCACGCCCATACATACATGTTATGTACAGATCACCACACCCATACATACATGTTATGTACAGATCACCACACTCCTACTCAACATACATGTTATGTACAAATCACCACGCCCATACATACATGTTATGTACAGATCACCACACCCCTACACAACATACATGTTATGTACAGATCACCACGCCCATACATACATGTTATGTACAGATCACCACACCCCTACACAACATACATGTTATGTACAAATCACCACACCCCTACTCAACATACATGTTATGTACAGATCACCACGCCCATACATACATGTTATGTACAGATCACCACACCCCTACACAACATACATGTTATGTACAGATCACCACGCCCATACATACATGTTATGTACAGATCACCACACCCCTACTCAACATACATGTTATGTACAGATCACCACGCCCATACATACATGTTATGTACAGATCACCACACCCCTACTCAACATACATGTTATGTACAGATCACCACGCCCATACATACATGTTATGTACAGATCACCACACCCCTACTCAACATACATGTTATGTACAGATCACCACACCCCTACTCAACATACATGTTATGTACAGATCACCACACCCCTACACAACATACATGTTATGTACAGATCACCACACCCCTACACAACATACATGTTATGTACGAATTACCACATCAATACATGTTATGTACACATTAATTACAACACCCCTACTCTACATACATGTTATGTACGCCAGGCGTCGGCAACCTATGGCACGCACGCAGAACGATTTCCAATGGCACGCGGAAGACCCCTACAAAAGGCAATTAAAATCTCTTCTACAATAAATTTAGTGGAAGAGGCGGTTGACTTTTAGCCTGTTGGCACGCTGAATGAATTAGAAATCCTACTTTGACACACTATTATCAAAAGGTTGCAGACCCCTGATGTACGCAATTACCACGCCCATACACATGTTGAGTTTAACTACACCAGTAAGTATATTTTCTTTATGAGCTCATCAGTTGTGGTTAGTTTTGCCATATCTAGCTGGGACCTCGTCGGGACACCCTGAGATAGGGGTGTAGAAATGAAGTAAAAATTGAATATAATTACATTTTATTTAGATCATAACTACACGGCACTTATTGCGACTGAAGTAGTTGGTACACCATATTTTTTGTGGCGCTTCTTAATTAGTTTCAGTTCCGTAGGCCTACTACCAGTGGCGTAGCTAGGGTCATCTGCGCCCGGGGACATGATCAGTGCCTTTAAAAGCTTATGTAGCGCCCCAGGGCAAAAGTTACAGTGCCTCCCCCTTGCATAATGTAACTGCTTGTTTAGTGCTATATTTGCTATATTTAGATTACATTTGCCACCCCCATGGAAGTGCCGCCCCAGGGCATATGCCCCCCTCTGCCCTCCCCTATGTGAGGGCACTGGACATGATACAAAGTCTGCGCCCCTTCTCGGACCCACAGTGTCTGGGCAAGAAAATTTTGAAATTTTACGGTTTATATGGTTCATTTTCGAAGCATCTGGTATTTTAATGAAATAGAATACAGACTAATAAGTCTCTATACGATTGTAAACAATTTATGTGAAAAAAAATAATTCTACTAATTATACATGACTGGAATAGACATATTATATAGTCTACAGCAAATTGATCCTCCTTGATTTGACTGTCACAAACTCGTCAATCACGTTGCCAAAAAAATATTCTCAAGTGTTTCTCTTATGATGCTAAGGAGTGCAAGATCACTCAGACCAGGGGTCGGCAACCTTTTGCTAATTGTGTGCCAAACTAGGATTTCAAAACCATTCAGCTTGCCAACAGCCTAAAAGTCAACCTGCTTTATTATACTTGTTTTTTTTTATAAAACAATTTAACTCCGTAGCAAGACCAAGGCCAAAAGTAAAGGAAAGTTATGGGAAAAAAACCGGTAAAGTGTTTTATATTTAATAACAATAATTAACGCATTTGTGATTATCAACCTTTCACATTTTTGGTAATGATTTTGTAAACATGATCATTTGTTTGTCCAGATAAGGATCTAGCAACTGATAATATTGATGATAGTTTATTCTCATTTTAACTAAGATTGTCTTTAATTTGTTCAATGCTGCAAGCAGAATGGTAATCTACTATAGTAGAGCGGAATTCATGTGTAGTAATCATACAAACTGGGTAGTTAATGTAATGTTTAAAAAATGTGCATGAAATGTTTTAGTCATATAGATCTAATATTTATATAATTTTCAACTACATTTTACAATTTGGTCATGATAATGTTATAAGTTGTAGGCCATTTAGTCTTTTATAAAAGAAAAATAAGAAACACAATATTAGAAATAATAGCATAAATAAAACGGGCTAATTATCTCCCTTTAATTCAAATAAAGTTTCTAATTTTGATTTAATATTGATGCCAAACAAGTTATGTTTTGTAATATAACAAATATTGCTGACTAATTATTATTTTTTTTTTTATAAACCCAGCATTCAGGTATTCTTTAGAATATTTAATTTTTAGAGGTATACAATTGATTTACGTTAAACAGTTGTAAATAAACATTTCCTGCATTAATTGTTTGTCCATTTAACCCACTTGATTTAACCCGTCCTTGTAAATGCGTTCAACTAACTGAAATATGTCGCTCTGTCATTCAGAAACATCGTCTTCAACAGTCAGTTTTCCTCATTAAGAACTGGAAAATGTTTGTTTTTTCATCAATTAAAAACATCTTTTTTCATCAATAAAAAAAACACCTCTTGGAAGTCTCTTACGTACCATTGAAAATCGCTCTGCGTGCCAAATTTGACACGCGTGCCCTAGGTTGCCAACCCCTGACTCAGACGATCTTGTCCCATTGAATTAAATAAGACAAAATAAGTTTGCTGAAGGACCGCTCACAGCTTGCAAATGAAACAGCAATCGTTAAAAGTATTTGCAGTGAAATGCGCAGATTCGGAAATACGTCATCTCCATATGAAATAACAAAACCAAGAAGATCCAAAGTTTCCGGTAGAACTTCAGTCCGGGCACTGAGTAGCATTTTGCAGTCTCCGATTGCTGTGCACAATTCGTGACCATTGACGTCAATGTCGTCGAAATTTTGCAATTTTGACGAAGTGTATCGACATAATTTGTCTCAGCAAAAAGAGTTTTGACGTCTAGTAAAAATCAAAATTTGGTGTTTAGCTTTTTTAGACGAAAAAACCGTGTTGATATCTCCTGGCCCTGAGTCTATCAATTACGCTGTTCATAACACGTGCAGTTTCTTCTTCTGCAGAAAGTCCTGCATCATTTGCTAATTCTCCAGGCATCCTTCTTTTGTCTCTAATCCTTCTGTAAACCTCGATTCCCCAAGTTGTGCATCTTGTTTTTCCATTGTCTACTGCAACCTGGCTCAAATTATCACGGATGTTGACATGTTCTTGCTCCAGCGATTCAATATCAGATGCTTGCTGCTTCATTGAAATTCATAGTAGGATCCTGCAACCGTTTCTGGACACGATCAATTTTCCCAAGTATGATGTTCCAGAAATGTAACAAAACTAGGAAGTTAAAGTTTAATTTACCTGCCAGCAAAGTTACTGCATCACTTCTGGTGTCTTGAGTCATAGTTGCTTCTTCTGATAATTTTTCCAACAGCTTTACTAGTTCGTCTAGTCCTTCATAAATAGCTTTAACAGCTTCTGATCGTGCACTCCAGGGTGTTTCAGACTCCCTCTTCACTGTGAATGGCACAACTCTTTTTAATTCTCCCCAACGAGTTGTTGAACGAGAGAAAAACAAATATATACTTTCAACTGTTCCAAAAAATGTGATAACAACTGGATCCTGTTTAGCTGAGTGTACTCATGCTAAGTATATTTGACTCGAAATTATCCAACCTGTATAATTGTTAAAAGCAGATGCCACTTTCAGTATATGAAGAATAATATTTGAACCCAAACTGATCATTGTTTAAAAAAAAAGCCATCAGCAATCCTACATTGTGGATGTGTCATTTGTTGTAGGAGTAGAATGGCGCCCCTTAATGCTCAATGGGGGCGCCAAAATCATGCTTGCCAACTGGTTTGTAATGAAGATATTTGTGGAGCTCCAAAATTCAATCTTGCAAACGTATTTGGGATACATTAGTTTACATCAAAATACAATTAAATAATTAGTTTTAATACTCATTTTGGCGCCCCCTAATTAGTAATGTGGCGCCCGGGGACATATGTCCCCCCTGCCACTCCCTAGCTACGCCACTGCCTACTACTAGAAAAGTCTAATGTATTCTCAAATGATGGCGTAAATTGGCTTTAAATGGATCTAGAAGGTGCTTGCATCAACCATACGGATACGCAGCATGCAACGCCATCCGAGAGACGGCCATGTCAACATAAACTCGTTGACATAAATAATCTTAACTGAGGCTGCATTTACATGTTCCGCTAACAGATGACATTGCTCAGTACTTGAGCCATGCTCGAAACAATATTTTGCAAAATCGGGACAAAATTGGGTCTTGTCGGGATATCGGGACAAGAAGGTCCATAACGGTGACAGTCCCGATATATCGGGACGGATGGCAACCCTAGTTGTGGTCTTTAATTGCGAGATTTTTAAGGTAGCCATTCAATAATCATACTCTTTATACTTTTTGTCATCTATATATAATCATCCTATTGTTAACCCTATAGATCTAGTTATAATTAGCTAACCAAAAGTTATCTATATCATTCTTCCAGCAGCTACAGCACCGTCTCAACCATCGAGGAGTCCAACGATGCAGCCCAAGGCCATTCCCCTTGCCCACAACGTCACTGTCACATCCGGTCTAGAAGGTCAATGCTGAACAAGGCCACAAGAGAACACAGCGCCGAGGTGTTCCGTGCGAGAAAGCAGGTAATTCAACACGTGTTCAACACATTACATTGAGGCACGGGGGCTGAGCGGCAGCGCGTTCGTCTGGCTTAACCGATGGTCCTGGGTTGGAATCCTGGTGAAGGCTAGTATTTGTTCCCAGGTCTGGTGGGTGTCTCTGAGTCTACCCAGCTCTGGAGGATATTTGACATTAGTTGGGGAAAGTAATGGAGGCTGGGAATTGTGCTGGTAACACAATCCCCTAGTATACCGTGGCCACAAAAACTGGTGAACGTTGCTTCATCGACACTATACACACATTACAATACCTAAAAATTGTTGACAGATTTCTACAGATTTTTTCCTTTTAAATTTATGTTTCATTATAACTGTCGAACAACAATAATTGATAAAAAAAATGTGATACCCAACATTAACATAGATTCGGTTTCCCATCTCTTGCGTCGTTCTTTTTCAAAACAAATTCATCCTTTGTTTGTATTTATTTTCTGTTAATATGCAACGACACACAAGAATGATACTCGTGTGGAAACTATAAAATATTAATACACAATGAACTAATACATTTAAAATAACGTTTCATGATACTGGTAGTCTTTATTTGCAGCGTTTAATAACATTTGAATGTCCTTTGTAATGTCCTTTGAACTTTTGGTTAGTCTTGTACATTTATTATTATCTACATCAGGGGTCGGCAACCTATTGCTTTAATAGTGAGCAAAACTAGGATTTCTACATCATTCGATTGCCAACAGCAAAACTAGGATTTCTACATCATCCGCTTGCCAACAGCAGAACTAGGATTTCTACATCATTCGCTTGCCAACAGCAAAACTAGGATTTCTACATCATTCGCTTGCCAACAGCAGAACTAGGATTTCTACATCATTCGCTTGCCAACAGCAGAACTAGGATTTCTACATTATTCGCTTGCCAACAGCGAAACTAGGATTTCTACATCATTCGCTTGCCAACAGCAAAACTAGGATTTCTACATCATACGCTTGCCAACAGCGTGAAAGTCAAACTGCTCAACTATGTATATTAGTTTTATAAGACAATTTATTTAATGCCGTAGCAAGACCAAGACCAAAAGAGAAGGAGCGTTATAAAGAAAATCGTTAAAGCGTTTTATTATTTAATAACAAAATGAATGTGTTTTGTAAATCCATTCATGTCTAATACACAATTTCATTTCTCAACTTACACATTTACGGTTAATGTTTCAGCATTTAAAGTTATCTGTCAAGATGTAATTTTTGTAATTAGCTATAATAAATTATTTATAGTTTGATCTCATCATAACTGAGATTTCCGATAATATATTACTGGTTACGGTCTTTAATAATAGATTGCCACTATAGTAAAGTTGAATACATACGTAGTAATCATACAAACTGGGTAGTTAATGTAATGTTTAAAAATGTATATATACATTCTTTAGTCATATAATATTTATATAATTTTCAAATATCTTTTATAGTCTGATTATTTTAAAGTTACAAATTATTAGCCATTTATGTTTTTTTAAAGGTAACAAAAAAAAATATTAGAAATATTAACGCAAAGAGAACGGGTTGCAATAATTCTCTTCCTTCAATTAAATTCTCCAAATCTGATGCAAGTGATGACAAACCAGTTATTTTTAAAAAATACAACTAGTGTTGCTTTTAAATATTATTTCAGCATTATGCTCCTTTTTCTCAACGCGTAATTCGAGGTATAAAATTAATTTACGTTGTAAATAAACATTTTCTGCATTCATAAAGTCAATTTGAACAGTTTTTAAACATTAATAATAACAAAAATTACATAAAATAATGCTAGTATATAAAACCTGTTATAGCCTTTTTATTACAATAATAAAACATATTTGCTTCATAAATAATTATATTTGTGCTTAATTAAGAGAGATGAGCATAAAATCCCGTTTGAATGTAATTAGCGTGTATCAATTACTGAGCGCCTTTTCCTTGAATGCTCTTCGCTAATTGTTCAATTTCACGTACATATTTATTCACTTCTGAGTGGTCAAGTTTAAGTGACCTCTTGGTATGCTTAAAACAGCTTTCATGTTTGATAAAATATGTTCACTAGTGTTAATGAAACCAAAAGTTGAAATTAGAGCGAATGCCTTGCAGTAGAGAACAGATGACTTTCTTAAGCAGCTTTTCTTTTCAGATTTTCTCGCAAATCGTCAATTTTCGATGCCCAATTTTTGGATGTTCAAAATGACAAAAAAAGCCAATATCTCTCCACTATAGAAAAATCCAGATCTATCTAGTTGTAGTAAGATCAAACCACTAAGGCTTGGTAAGGTTTGGAAACATGAGTCCATGAATTTAAAAGTCTTGCATTTGTTTAGAAAACTCCACATGTACTTCTGAAAAGGCTCATATCTTAATTTTTTTATAGCTAAGATTTAAATATTTTGAAATTGATTTCACGGCAAGATACGCCCAGTTTCAATGCAATATCCATTCGAGTGATCCAGTACTTCAAGTGTTTTTCTACCCCGTCCTTATAAATGCAAGTTCAACTCACTGAAATGTGTCTCAATGCCATTCAGAAACATCGACTTCAACCATCAGTTCTTCTCATTTAATACCGGAAATGTTTTTAAAAAAATGAAAAAAAAAACCACCTTAATTGCTTCCAGAGAAGAAACGAATCTATCCAAGACTTTCCCCTATATTTTGTATGACTTTCTTCTAGGAGACTTAAGAAACTATAAAATCGACTATGTTGACAATAGATTCAATCACAGATTGCAAGTCCAATGATGAGAGCTTTGCATACAAACATTCCTGAACTAAAAAAGTCGACGTACAGAGTGATTCCCATGTAGTTTGCCACACAGCAGCCATTAATTATGCTGACGTACGTTGTTTTGACTTGTATTAAAAAAAATCTTCTTGCAGGTCTCTCGCGTGCCACTGAAAATCGTTATGCGTGCGAGGTTGCCAACCCCCTGATCTACATCACCGTCTGGAATGAATTGGCACATTAAACATTGAAACCACCTATTTACTTTTTTACTTTTTCTACCTATTGGGATACGACTAATTTCCTTATATTTCTCGAAACCTCAAAGACATATATATTGGCAAATTTAAATATCATTTTTCTACATTTTAAATCTCATCAATGTGTTCCTTTATATTACAAAGGGCTTTTAAAAAAGTACAATTTTTTATTTACTTCTTACAGATGTGTTTTAATAAAATAACTTCAGAATGTAAACATTCATCAAATATGTATATCTCAGAATATTTCAAGATAATTATTATAATAAATTTATTTGCACTGAACTCTTTATAACTGTATATATAATACACTGAAAACCATAATATTGACTAAAACTGACACTACTATTTATTAGGTTATGTGTGACGATGTGTCCTACTAATTAGCAGAATATTAAATAGTCCGCAGCATTTAATTAGTAGTATCCCGTGTGACCAAATTGATCCATAAGGCCGGTGAAGCAGCGTCCAGCCGCCTTTACTTTATCCCAACTAAGGTCAGGTCAGAGCTGGTAGACTCAGGGACACACTCCAGACCCGGGAAAAAAAATCCTAGCCTGCACCAGGATTCGAACCCAGGTCATTCGGTACGCCGGTCGAACGCGCTGCCCTTGCCCCATATTTTAATTATTATATGGGCTGTCTACTAAATTTAAACAGTTGTAGGATAAAATGCGTGCGTATACAATATCGTGGCCAGCTTATCTCCCTAGTGTGTAAAACCTGCGGGCTGTTGCTTATCTTGACCGATACAATAGCGCGTATTGTTTATTTAAGGATACCGGCCGCAGTCGATGACCAGCGCAGTGGCTATCTGAATCAAAGGAACACATTCGGCGGTATATTATTGCTTTGAGATGATGAGGACGGTAGATCATAGGTTCTCAACCTTTTTCGGCTCACCGCCCCCTTTTAATTTTTTTTCCGCTCATCGCCCCGCCTCCACCCTTCTGGACGTTAAAGGGTCAATATAGTTTCCTCAATTTTTTGTTAGGCCGACTAGATTTGTGTGCTTATTTATTATCTTTAAAAAAACTGTAAAAGAAACATATTGGAAGAATTTAATAGATCAACAAATTATCTAAACAAGAGGCTTGTTGGTTATAATTAGTTATAATTTTTATATATTACAAAACAGAACTTGTTTGGTATCACTATTGAATCAAATGTGGAACGATTTTTTAATTAAAGGGAGATAATTAAGATAATTAACCCGTTTCATTTGAGCTATTATTTCTGATGTTTCTTTTTTTTTCTTTTATAAAAGAATAGATGGCTTACAATTTATAACTTTGAAATGATCTAACTGTAAAAAGTATTTGAAAAATACATAAATATTAGGCTATATGACTAAAGAATTTATACGTATATTTTCAAACATTACATTAACTTCCAAGTTTGTACGATTACTACGTATCCATTCCTCTTAATATTAATTCTACGGTTACAATGTAATCCTTAACGCATTCAAGGACATCACAGTAAAAATTAGATAAAAATATCATTAATATTAGCAAATGTTTGGGCGACAGGGATCGGTCGGCGGCAGGGATAAATCCCGTGTTGTGTCGCTTGACAGTGCCGTGGACTAACCATAAGACGAGCCGGCCGCATACCATACTTGTCTAATACTGACCCTTACTTGTTCGAAAAGTCCATGCGATGTATATAATAATATGTAGTCCTACTGTTGGGGTATATCAGATTTTTATCATCACTTGAGTTTACATCACATTTCATCCAAAAAATAATCAATTAAAATAGCTGAGGTGTTTAAATTACATCAGGTACGCTTGTATCGCCCACTTGCCCTTCACCGCCCCCCCCCCCCCCCAATCGCCCCCGGGAACGTCAGCGTCTCCCTAAAGATCCTCACCGCCCCCCAGAGGGCGATAGCGCCCCCGTTGAGAACATATGCGGTAGATGAACGGGTCGACATGTTAAAAGGGGGACGCAATCCTAAACCTAAATTTGACTAGCTGTCGGCAGTCTTGACAGGCCCATAAATAGATCCTTTGAAACGGCAATGCTGTCTTACAGACAGTCCAGAACGATCATAAGTGACTAACTATTATGTCCCTCTTAAATTACCCGCGCATATCTGACGGATGGTCCAACCCTATTTTCACCAGCGATAAACATCCAACTCAGAATCATTTAGTACATACTCTATTCACTGTCAGACTTGCGAATGTGCATGTCTGAAAGTACTCTCCAGTTTTTCAGACGTTTGCAATTATAGTTCTTCAACTTCACTTTCACTTCTACACTCTGTTCATTCGAATGTTATTCGTTTATGTCGACATATTTAATGGACATTTCTTTTATCATTCGGAACTTTAGCTTGAGTAAGTAGACTTTCGCAAATAACTCTTAATTGTTAGATTTAAATATTACCAGCTATTAGCGGACGTTCTTTTATGTTTAGCTGTGAGTGAAAAAGCGTCGGGAGACCATTTAATTTACCAGTATAAAGTTTTATCTCTGTGAGTAGTAGGAATTAAAAAAAGACAGTCGAGTGATGTGTATTCAGTTTTACCATTAAAAGAAATTTGTCTGCACCAATAAACAGAATCATCTACTTACATGAACAGTGCATCTTTGTGAGTTATTTTACAGTGTGTGTGTGTGCATCCTTAGTGTTAATAGAACTAACTGCATCCACGAATATTAAATATATCGTGCGGTTAAGTTTGATAAGGACCATAGTGAAAGTTCTGCCTTCATAACCCATAAACAAACAAAGCAGTGTTTTTGAAAAGTGAACGTGTTATAAAAGTGCACATGTATTTGTTTATATAGACAGGATATTTTTGTATGCAAAGAAAAGAATAATTTCAACTGGTCAATTTCCCACCCAAGCCGGCATGTCAATAAAAACTTAGCCAACTACTTGGCTTTCAACCAAGCAGGCATATCACGTGCTTATGAATCTGACCAGAAGGATTACTTTACTGGAGACATTTTCTTCTTTTTTTTTCTTTTTTTTTTTTTGTGTTTCCGGGTCGCTTGGAAGCACCTCTCCAGAGGAAGAAGTAAAGAAAAGATCTCGCAATAAACTTCAGCAGACGATAAGACATTTGTATGCCAAAACCTGCGTAGATATTTCATTCTTTTTTATGTCCTATGGATGATATCTTGACCTTAGTTTTTTTTCTATAAGAGCATTGAATCTCTCCGTCCCTGTTTTCATTTCTGTAGTTGTTGCACGGCTATAAATAGATCTATAAATAATTCGATATAAATTCTCACCAATGACAAAACTTGTAATTATTTGTTATCTTATTATCTTATTGTGTCGCATAATTTAAACAGCCCCCCCCCCCCCACACCAGGTGGAGATTATTATTTGGTGAGTCTCCTCTTGCATTTATGATACCAGTTTTGAATAATGTTAAGTTATTTGTTTTTTTCTGACATGTTCATTCCATGCACGTACGGCTCTCGAATAAAAACAAATTGGATCTATAAGAATAAGGGCGTTGTCCCCACATATTCAAGATTCCGTTGCGTTGCTGCAAATCTTTTTTTTTTATTGTTCTATATTACTAAAATATGTCATTTTCTTTTAAATTTTAAATGTTCTTTTCGGAAGGAATTATGAATCTTGTGGCTTAACTAACACTGTTAGTTATGATTAGTCAATTGCGATGCGCCTTACAGATTCTTTATAAATGTGATATAGTTAAATAATAGCCTATATTTTAATTCTAATATGTACTTTGCTTTTGGACTTATGTGTTTCGTAATGAATAAAATACCTGATATTTATGAATTACTTTGTGCTCACAAAGTTAACCCTTTCTAGATAAGATGTTGTGCATTTTAAAAAAGGAGAATGAGTGTGTATATATACAATTTATATAATAACAAATGGTCCAATAAATGGAAGTGTTGTTCAGTTGATTTATATAGAACCCAAAAAAAAAGTTGACTTTTTAAAGAATATTCCAACTTGAATACAGTTCTAGCTCTAGGTTTTCGCAACTCGTCTAGCTGCCCAGTGCGCCATCTTTAAAAACAACAACAACTCATTTCTATATTTTTGTTGTTGTTGTTTGTTCCTTGTAAAATTAATTGTTTAAAATTAGAGATGTTCAGAGAGCTGAATTTATTCTTACACAGGGCTTCGGCAACACTATGGCTGGCACTGATTTATCGACTATGTAATAAACGTTGTTAACGTTAAATGTACTTTCGAGAACACATTTTTATTTTTTCCTGGAACAATTCATTTTTGAATTCGATGTTTTTAATCTGACAGACTCGCAGTCATCCTTCTAAGGGAGTAATTAAAAAATTATGTAAATACAAAAGCAAACAATCATATCATAACCAAACCATAAATAAACATAATACTATTGTGTCCAGCAGTGTGATTGGTCAACTGGAACTGTATCCTTCATTCTGTGATTGGTTAAATGAAACAATCCTCATTCTATGTTTGGTTAATTGAAAAATTCTTCCTTCTTTAACGTGATCGGTAACTACATCTTTGTCATTGTTTTTTTTTTCTGCTTCCCCATCTTCATCATTATAACTTTGATTTAACTCCAATATTCGGTTACCGTCGACGCTCTATTCGCGCCACCTATCCCTAAATCCACCACTGATCAATAATACATTAAGGAATACTTTATAACGTTGGCCATAAATCCTAAGGCCTGATCATTTCTGGATCGTCTTGATAAGCAGAGATCGTTTGGGATTTTTTGTTGTTGTTTTTTTTTGCTTTATAGTAATAATAGATTTGTCTAACTCTTGAGTGAAAACAAAAAAAGTATCGGAAATCCCCTCAAATTCTCACGCGTTGTCTGAAGAGTTATCTTGTGTGACCCTGACCTATTTCTTATATTGTAGAAACTCAATGTAAGAAGATAGTTACTAATGACGCCAGTCACTATTTCGAAAAATATTATATAACATGTTTTACATAAACACACATACATCTACATTTTAATTTTCTCAAATTCTGTAGAAATGTAAAGTAGGAAACTCTTTATTTTTGTGGTCACTGTTTACAACGGGATTATGTGGCCATGTGGCCAGCATGCCCACAACATGTGAGAACACACGGCACCTATTTTAAATGTGTTATTTGTGCATAGCCGGTTGAAATAGTTTTCGTATTATAATTAGAACTGTATCGATAATTAATGTTAGAGTCATTTACCTATATGTAATTATGGCTTAGAGATTATTTGTGTAAGCGTTGTATCGATAATTTAATTGTGGTTATTTATTATTATGGCGTAGAGATTATTAATTTGCGTCCACCAATAATATTTGTTCTCGAGTCTCTACATATTTCTAGTCTTCAATTTTCTTCGGAGGTGGGGGGGGGGGGGGGAATCCATTTTAGCACTTTCTTCACCAAAACCTATAAAAGGCTAGCAGAGGTATTGTTTGTCTCTTGTTGTTGTTCTGCAGAGTGTTTAAACCTGCCTATTGCTATTACAGAAAAACAATGTCAGTGGGAAAATGAACGATAGTCACCCGCATGGCAGTCCGATACGCTAACCACTCAGCTAGGGAAACACACGAAGAAAGCCATAAGCTTTAATAATGGTTAGCTTTATAAAATATTTCTGCTTCCCCATCTTCATCATTATAACTTTGATTTAACTCCAATATTCGGTTACCGTCGACGCTCTATTCGCGCCACCTATCCCTAAATCCACCACTGATCAATAATACATTAAGGAATACTTTATAACGTTGGCCATAAATCCTAAGGCCTGATCATTTCTGGATCGTCTTGATAAGCAGAGATCGTTTGGGATTTTTTGTTGTTGTTTTTTTTTGCTTTATAGTAATAATAGATTGGTCTAACTCTTGAGTGAAAACAAAAAAAGTATCGGAAATCCCCTCAAATTCTCACGCGTTGTCTGAAGAGTTATCTTGTGTGACCCTGACCTATTTCTTATATTGTAGAAACTCAATGTAAGAAGATAGTTACTAATCACTATTTCGAAAAATATTATATAACATGTTTTACATAAACACACATACATCTACATTTTAATTTTCTCAAATTCTGTAGAAATGTAAAGTAGGAAACTCTTTATTTTTGTGGTCACTGTTTACAACGGGATTATGTGGCCATGTGGCCAGCATGCCCACAACATGTGAGAACACACGGCACCTATTTTAAATGTGTTATTTGTGCATAGCCGGTTGAAATAGTTTTCGTATTATAATTAGAACTGTATCGATAATTAATGTTAGAGTCATTTACCTATATGTAATTATGGCTTAGAGATTATTTGTGTAAGCGTTGTATCGATAATTTAATTGTGGTTATTTATTATTATGGCGTAGAGATTATTAATTTGCGTCCACCAATAATATTTGTTCTCGAGTCTCTACATATTTCTAGTCTTCAATTTTCTTCGGAGGTGGGGGGGGGGGGGGGAATCCATTTTAGCACTTTCTTCACCAAAACCTATAAAAGGCTAGCAGAGGTATTGTTTGTCTCTTGTTGTTGTTCTGCAGAGTGTTTAAACCTGCCTATTGCTATTACAGAAAAACAATGTCAGTGGGAAAATGAACGATAGTCACCCGCATGGCAGTCCGATACGCTAACCACTCAGCTAGGGAAACACACGAAGAAAGCCATAAGCTTTAATAATGGTTAGCTTTATAAAATATTTACAAAATATTATAATACAGTCACCTGTCTGATATTTCAAAATATCTTAAGCATAAAATCGTACACAACAAAATAATGGCGTGTCAGCCTTTATCAGCTAACTTATTTTATAACATGGTATCATTTTCAGTTTAAGAAATGCCAACATGGTGGCTGTTTACATAGGTCACGTGATATGGAGAACGTATGACGTCAATGGAAAATGCTCTAAGCCTATATCAGATTTAATAGATTTTTTTTTTTCATTTTACTTTAGTGAGGGCTAGAACTCTTATAGACAATGAGTTAGCATTTCTCTGGTAGAGACCTTGGAGAGTAACACTAGGGTTGAGTAAGGAGCCAACCTTACAGAGTCTTACCCTTGTGGTGTGTGCTTTTGGCGTAGTAAAGGGGCCGTTCATCAATTACGTCTGGCGATTTCCGCTAATATCCCCCC
The DNA here is from genome assembly GCA_949126835.1 of Anisus vortex. Classification (NCBI taxonomy): domain Eukaryota; kingdom Metazoa; phylum Mollusca; class Gastropoda; family Planorbidae; genus Anisus; species Anisus vortex. The sequence goes on from OX421493.1 coordinate 15,362,210, forward strand.
CCCCCACATTGTCTTCACAACAATTCAGACCTCCTTCAAATAGAAGGTCACAAAGCTCTGCACCCTCAAAAGCAACAACATATTTCCAATTTCAAAGTCAGACTGATTCAATTTACTTTTATTGTCAATGTCGTATAGGTTATTATTACAATAAACAATATTACTTTTGTAGGTAATTAAGTGAAACTTGTTAAAGTGGACATTTCATTTAAAGATGAAAAAATAGTTTCCTGTGTCGTCACATTGTATAAACACCCCTTCCCCTTCGTCATATAACGTCACAAATGTTTGACCACCCACTAACATACGTCTCTAAATGCCTGACGTCATTTATGGACGGCTCCGAAATCCTCAAGACGAGACCGGCATGGCAATTGTTTTAGAAAGATAACTTATCTCCCATGGTTACTTTTTGCACAAAACTAATAAATCCTACTTTTAAACTCAAGGACATACAGTAACTGATAATCCCTTTTGGAAAACACACAAAAAAGTAATACCCAACTGTGACGTATGATATGGTACTACTTAGTAACCCAATCCACTCAGCACTGCGCATGTCTCTTCGCCTTTCTCTTCCAATGTGTGTTTTGACTTATGCCAACTTCTTGCAGTTTTTGTAGCCGGGGTGTGGATGTCTTGTCCGTTGTGGAACATCTTCACCTGTTTGGGAGAAGAAGCTTTTAGCGAACTTGACCCTTTTTTGTTTTATTTACACTTTACCTACAGACTACTACTGACAAAGCGGAGTAATGAATGTGTATTTTTTTACTCATGACGTTGTAGGGTTAAGGTCACGTGTATTGCTTTTCAGCGAAAACGGCTTCTCCGAGATATTCACATTTTTAAAAATACTTTTCAATGGTTTGCAACATGGATACGTGAATCGTAAGCGAAGGGAGTAAACCCTGGCCAAAAGGTCTGGTATTGTTATTCTGAGAGTAGCAACCCTTGTCATTTTTTTACAGTACTAATACGACTAAACTTGAAACATATAAACTATTTTGACATAGTGTTATATAATAATGATAGAATGATCTACACCAGGGGTCGGCAACCTATGGCACGCATGCCATACTTGGCACACATAACAATATTCAAGTCTCTTCTCCAAGAAATAGAGTGCTAGTGCAGGATGACTTTTAGGCTGTTGGCACGCTGAATGAATTAGAAATCATACTTTGGCACACTGTTTTTCAAAGGTTGCCGACCCCTGGTCTACACTGTTAAAAATTCATGTAAAATATAGTACGTTACGGTTACCATTTTTAGTAAATTATTGTATTTCAGAAAAAAAACAGTTAGGTCTAGTGTTTTACAATTAAAATACATTTACAAATGATTCACTATAATAATAAAGTTAAAATATTTGACAAAAATATTAAGGTGGTGTTTTGTTTTTTACAATATATGCAGCCTATCTGCCTATAGTGTGATCTTAAAATAAAATATTTTAATTCCACAATCTAATTTCTTTTTTTTTAAAAGTCCGCCCCGCCCCCACCCCCTTATAATTTATTCTTGCTATTGCTATATGCCAAAACTAAAATTTTGGTTTAGCGAATGGTCTGGTAGAATTCATCATTGATCATTTTTTTTAGTCTGAATAAAATTGTATATGCCTAGCTAACATTTCTGGGGACACGGCGGCCGAGCGTTCGGCCGGCGTACCAAAGGTACTGGTCAAACCTATGGACATGAGGGTGTCCCTTAGTCTACCCAGCTCTGATGGGTACCGAACATTAGTCGGGGTGAAGTAGAGGCGGCTGGGCTAGCCACACATCTCGTGTATGCCTGGGCCACAGAAACTGGTGAACGCTGCTTCACCGGCCGTATAATCAATTCTGTCCGACGAGTACTTAACTACTTACCATGTCTCCTACCAAGCGAGTTGTGCCAGTCCATGGTTACTGACAAAAGAGACTGACAAATTCATAAGGCCATCGGATTTAATATAGTCTACTTTTAAGTTTGCAGACTACACAAATTCGTTGTATAAAACATTTATTCACACATTTAAGATTTACAAGACATTTAGATAATTATGAATGGGGTATGAATATTTTTTCATACTTGATCTTCCAATAAGACGTTTTAAACTATCAGATGATGGTGGTGGTTCTTGTCTACATAACGCATCTCTCTACACCATAGGTTCTCAACCTTTTTCGGCTCACCACCACCTTTTACAATTTTTTTCCGCTCAGCGCCCCTCCCCCAACGTTTTTTTAGCGCCCCCCTCCCCCCCCTTCCGCCCATCTGGACTATAGTTTCCGCAATTTTTTGGGGGAACTAGGCCTTTTGTGTGATTAATTATCTTTAAAAAAAACAACTGAAAAGGAAACATATTGTAAGAATTAATCGATAAAAAACATTGCCTTAACAAAAGGTTTAAATAAATCAATATTAATGTGAATCGTTTGCCTGGTGTGTTGCTAGCAATTTGTCTATTTTTGTTTCATTTTGGTTGCAAAAGCCTAATAATCAGTAATATTTGTTATTTTACAAAACAGAATTCGGCATTATTATTGAATCAAATGTGGAAACATTTTTTAGTTAAAGGGAGATAATTAACCGGTTTTACTTGAGCTAATATTTGTTGTTTTTTCTTTTAAAAAAAATAAATGGCTTACAATTTATAACTTTGAAATGATCAAACTGTAAAAAGTATTTGAAAATTATATAAATATTATATGACTAAAGAATGTAAAAGTAAATTTTCAAGCATAACAATAACTACCCAGTTTTTATGATCACTCCGTATCCATACCGCTTAACGATAATTCCATTACAACATAGCAAAGACATTAAAGGACATCTTGGTTAAACTGAGATCAAAATATCATTAACATTAGCAGATGTTAGAGCAACAGTGATCGGTCAGCATGGTTGACAGTCCGGTGAGCCAACCACAGGACTAGCCGGCCGTACACTATATTTGCCAAATACAGACCCCTACTACATCGAAAAGTCATTGCGATTCCTGTTTCTTATTAATATAATAATATGTTGGCATACTGTTAGGGGAAATCGATATTTAGCTGCACTTGCGTTTACATCACATTTCATCCAAAAACTATTCGATGAAATAGCCACTGATCTATAAAAAGAATGGATAAGGCACGGAAGAAGAATTATTGATGCAAGCTTCCGCCATTTTTGTGTACAATCACTGATATATGTAAGCTTACAGATATAGATATATTATCTAATTCTCCAAAGTTTCATTTAAGCTAATATTTCTAATGTTCTATTTCTTTTATAGAAAGTGAATAAATAGCTTACAATATATAACTTTGAAATGATCGAATTGTAAAAAAAAGTATTTTAAAATTATATAAATATTATATTACTAAAAATGTATATGTATACTTTTAAACATTACATTATTTACTCAGTTTGTATAATAATTAGTATCGATTACGCAGTGATGCCACTCATTAGCTTTTTTCCCATGATCTTGGCTTTTTTATCCCAATTTGGCAAATTGGCTTTATATATCAATGATCTATGTATAGATCAGTGGTGCGCATTAAATTTTAAAAAACAATTTGCATTATATTGATCGGTGATTGTGTGAATTTTTTGTTTTCGCTTGCATCACTTTGCTCAAGCAAATTTATAGATATAGCTGAGGTGTTAAAATATATCAGGTACGTTTGTACCGCCCACTTGCCCTTTACCGCCCCCCAATCGCCCCCGAGAATGTCAGCGCCCCCCCCTAAAGCTTTTCACCACCCCCTGGGGGCGATATCGCCCCCGTTGAGAACCTATGCTCTACACTATTACATTACACATTGAACGCGTGATCGCCGCGCTCAGCAGTTGAGAATAATATAACGTAAATAAATCTTCATTGTTGTGATGTTACTGTCATGTTTCTATAAGTAACTTAGCCATTATTGCAAGGTGGATGAAGAGCAGGCAAATAATACAAAGTAAGTGGGGCAGGGAGGCAAGAGGGAGGGGGAGGGGTAAAGTGCACGGTAGTCTCCCGGGGTCGGGGTGTGGGTGGAGGGGGGTGTAATAGCAGGCTGATTCTGGAAAGGTCCTCAATATCAAACGAATATGGTATTTAATTATCAATAGTTGAAACCTTAACATTAGACTAATTAAATATTTCAATGTTTAGAATTCCCCTTTTTTTGACATATAAGTGGTAGGCGAAACATAAAAAGGCTTTAAATATTCTCTATATTAAGGTTTAAAACATAACACATAGCAGCATTGAAGCAGTAGACATCTAGTCAAAACAATGACGCATCATGTTGGAAAACATGTCTAAACAAAAATGTCTTTTATTACAATTTACAACAGCATAAAATCGCCACAAAAGAAATATTAATATAAATACATAGACAATTGAATAGAATTTCTTAACGATATAAAATAGCAAAAAAAATAATATTTATACAAGCCGATAACTGTCTTTGAAATTATTTTAATTTATGAATAAAAAACAGTCAACAACAATAACAACAAATAATGTGTTTGAATAAATCATCAATAATACATGAAAAAAAAAAGCTGAAGTAAATGTTGTTGTTGTTTTTTTTGTTTTTGTATTATTATTATTGGGGGGGGGGGGGAGGGGGCGGGGCATGCTTTTCCCACTCTGCGCCACGCCTATAGATCTAGTTTCTATGACACACAATTTGTTGTCCTTGCCCTACTCAGTCCAGTCCTATTTTAATCCTTTGGCCTGTTACGCCACTGCACGCAGCCCGGATACAGATGGGAGGCGGGGGGGGGGGGGGGGTAGGAGGCCTACCGCATCGTTTGAATTCGTTTGTGTTCCAATAATATACGAGTAAAAAAAAATCAGCTTTGTTCCTGTTGGGTAATGGTCACGTGGTGTTTGATATTTTTGCTTCCTGTGCCCTGAAGACAAAATGTTCCAGCGAAGAGCTTTTGTTTTCGCTTGGTGACGTCACTTCCTGGGATAAGACAAGACTTGTTTTGTTGTTTAGTTTTGAACAAATGTTGGGTCGTATTTAACTAACTATATCAACATACTATGCATCGGTCTTAGACGCCTAAGAAATATACTGAAAATAAAATGGTTCGACAAGGTAGAAATCTCCAAGCTGTGGGAGAGGTGTGGACAAAGAACAGTAGAACAACAAACCATGGAAAGGAAGTGGAGATGGATTGGACACACCCTCAGGAAAGATAACAACAACAGAGCTAGACAGGCCTTAGAGTGGAAACGAAAGGGCAAAGGACACAGAGGAAGACCCAAGCGAACATGGAGATGAAGCATATTGGATGAGGCTGGAAGAACTGGAAAGAGCTGTGGGAAGAACTGAAGCGACTGACACGAGACCGTGAAGAATGGAGTGCTGTGACAGAGGCCCTTTGTTCCACAAGGAACTCAAAGGACAGATGATGATGATGATGCATTCGTCTGGTGGTTTTTATTGAAGCCGGTGTGGGGTGGGAGTCGTAGAAGTTTTTTTTTTAAAAAATTATTATTTATATTACGACCAAATAACTATACAACTGACCTAAAATCTTTCATGTTTATTTTTTATCGTTTCTTATCTTATCTTATACATTACAGACGCTCCTTCTATAAAGAAGATTATTGCGTCCTACGCTCATCCGTGGTCCGAGTCTAGTCTTGCATTTCGTATAGTATATTCCTTTAAAAAAAAATTAGGTACAAAGAAAGTCTATATTGTATTATGTTTTCTTTCCTACCAGGTCATTAAAATGCTGATTACGATCATCCTGGTCTTCCTACTGTGCTGGGGTCCAAAGCTGTTTCTTGTCGTGTTAATGAGACTTCGCTATGAATGGCTCTACACTCCTACAGCTGTAGTTTATAAGGTGAGGATGAAGTATTGCCACAGTCAGTTTAAGTAAGAGTAACCTGCGAAGAATCGTTTGCTACGTCTTTTTAGCTTTAAATGCTACGTCACCAAAATCCACTGAAGCATATCCGACTTCCGAGAACGAGGGTATCCACCATATGAACTGGCTGGCATTAACAGCAGTAGGCTCCCTCCTTCCAAACAATAACACATTCCTCTATTCCCTTCTCAACTCTCTGATAGTCGACCAGTTGTTTTTTCTCAGTGGGATAAATTGAGATTAAATCTTCATTTCTTTTATTTAATTGCTTTTTTTTGTGTGTATTCGAGTATTAATCAAAGTTTTAACTATTTTATATAAGCCCATCAGCGCATAATATGACAAAAGGAATGGAGCTTTTTGTTGTCATGGAAACGGAATAATCATTTCCCTTTTGTTTAGTTTCGTAACAATGTGTTGTTTATATGTCCTGGAACGGAATTGTTGCAATACAACAGACCTACATCAAGGAGCAATTACTTTCCTTACAAAATACAATATAAACAGTCCACTTGAAGACATTTAGCAATTCATAAGACAAACTTAAAAGCTATAATAGTTGATTTTGTGCCAACAATTATCCAATAAAATTTGCAGATGTTGGTTTAATACTAATATAAAGAATTTGTGTAAACAAAAAGAAAATTTATAAAACAAATTTAGGCAACTAATTAAATTAGACTACACAAAATATATCAAATGTAACATTTAACTCAGAAACTAAGCAGACAGCTGCAGAATGAATATGTCAACAATGTAATTTCTAAAGATAATTATAAAAACGTATGGTCCTACATGAAATGAAGAAAAATGGACACAACAGGGATAACTCCACTGAAAGGCTAAAATGCCTGAATGATTAGATAATAACCAAATTGATTCTATATTACTAGATTTTTCCAAAGCATTCGATAAAGTTCATCATTCTAGTTTACTAAAAAAAAAACTTAAATATTTTGGCATCACTAGATTCAATCAGTAGATTTAAGAATTTCTTTTAGGTAGATAACAAACAATATTAATTATCGGCTTTACCATTAGCGTAGCCAGGAAGGGGGGGAGCAGGACCATTTTCAAAAACAAAAAGGGCCTCTTCGGGAAAAAAAAAATTAATTAATAATTGTAACAAGCCACACAGCACAACTTATGCTGTTTCTAATTTTTTTTTCTTTAAATTGCATTTCAACAATTTATTTTATTACAATCATTTTGAATCATTTAGCGTGCCAACAGCGTGAAAGTCAAACTGATCAACTATATTATTTTTTTAAGACAATTTATTTAGTGCCGTAGCAAGACCCAGACCAAAAGAAAAGGAGCGTATAGACTAGTATAGAGGAAAAAAAATTAACCTGTTTGTTATTATCAGCTTCATAGCTAATACACAATTTCATTACGGTACTCAATTTACACAATAATAGTTATCAACATATGAATTTAGTTGTCAAGAAATTATTTTTAGTATGCCCAATAGTCTAATAGATATAAAGTCTTTAATGTTTACTCTTTTTTTTAGTTTTCAACAAAGTTTATTTCACCATAAGTACATAAACAATTTCCAAATATTTGTTTCACATAGACAGAAAGGATAGAAGACATTTATTTCAATTTACAAAACCAAAGAATAGAAGACATTTCATGAGAAAAATATAAAATTATAGCCATTCATCCCACTCATTCTGTTTATTTCTTTTATTGTTCCGTTCGTTCATTTCATTAATTCGTTTTATTTTACATAGTTGTTCCATTTATACTTTCTTACATTCTTGTGCTAGTATTTCTTATTCATTCTCTTGCATACAGTATTTATCGAATTAGTAGTTTATTTACATTGTTGAAACAATTTGTAGGGGCACATATACATTAGAAGATTTAATACAAAGGGGAAAAACAATTGGTAATCTTATAAAAAAAAGCCATAGTTACATTATTTAGTCCCTTTTTAACAAACATTTATAATTAATTTATACAATTTGAAAAGGGAGAGAACAAGGAATAGACGCTGAGTATTAACATGGTTCTGCCCCTTTCGGGTACAGACTGAAGGACAGTAGCAAGAAGGAAGTAGGAGGGGGTTATGAATATAACAGGCTATTTTATTAACTCTAAGGGTAAATAGTCTAAACCAGGGGTCGGCAACCTTTTGAGACGGAAGAGCCAAAAGTTACAATTTACAAAATTGCCCATTTTTTAAAGAGCCACAAAAAAGTTTTTTCTCAATATTATGGTATTTGATTAGAATTAGGTATGTAAATTTGATTTTTGATTTAAAATAAATAGCTTTAAATATGAAATCATATTGATTCATATAAAAACATAGAAATGTTTCGCACAAAACATATTAAAGTATTTTAGCTATCTCTGCTGGCATAATAAAATTAGTAATCAAATAATATAACTATAATTATTGAATAATAGATAGTTACAATAGTTACATCAATGGGAGCATTTGCCTTGCATGTCTTTTGGAAGTTTTGGTTAAATCTGGCTCATAACTTGTTGTTTTCAGTTTCAATCTCGCCTCTTGAGACAATTTGTTAGTTGGCTTCTTACTTTACTTTTTATTATATTCATGCAAGAGAACGCTTGCTCACACGAATATGTTGACCCTAAGATCGTCAGCACTCCAAATGCCAACTACTTCACCTCACTGTAGCATTCTGGAAGACTATTCCATGCGTCAAATATGCCTCAACTCGCGGCAACTCTTTTAGAGCTGTCCAGTTGTGCAGCGTGACGTGCTTGCTCTTGAGTTCTGTGAACTTGCAACTCCACGAGTGTTTGGTTTTCAAATCCAGCAATTGCATTTAAAGCGAACCAGCATCTTATCTGTTTTTGTGTTGAGAGGATTTACTATGAACGCCAGAATACTTGCGTTTGTTTTGAATTGCTCAAATCTCTCAGCGAATCCACCCTTCATTTTGTTTATAGCCATGCTGAAGTCATTCGTGTCAATAGTTGCTATGGTTTCATCGCGATATTGCTTCAGATTTTCGAAATGAAGTAATTTACCGCTCTCCACGTCTTTGACAAAAAGAAGTAATTTATTTTCGAAACAAACCACTTCTTCAAGCAAGGCATAGGCTGGATTTCCCTTTCCTTGCAGTTTTACATTTAGCTCATTTAGTTTCTTTGTGATATCAACCATAAAGTTTGAATTTTGGCAGCCATTTGTCTTCTTTCAATTCGGGATGGACAATGCCTTTTTCATTGAAGAATGTTTTTATTTCACTCAAGGAAGAAGCAAAAGTTTTAATACGTTACCCCTATAAAGCCATCGCACTCTATAATATTGTGCAGAAGTAGGTCAGAATACTAGCTTTCTGTTTCTTCAGAAATTCTTGGCAATGGTAGAGTGCTTTTGCAAAATGCTGTTAATGATCTTAATTGTCAAGTTCATGAACTATTTTGGCCGGAAATGTTTGGGCACAAAGCGCCTCTTGGTAAATTATGCAGTGAAACGTTGAAATTTCGTGGTTGGTTTTTGACAAAGAATTCTGTCATACTTCTGGCTCTATTAGTTGCTATGGAAACGATTTTATTTATATCGATTTCATTGTCTTCCAGGCATTTTTGCACAGCATTTGCTATATCATTTCCACGAGTTTGCCCCGAGAGCGCCAATAATCCTAACAGTTCTTCTTTCATACCTCGGGATTACGTATACCTAACGAAAAGTGTAACTTAGTGTGCCGTGTCTTTTGTGTCGCAAAACGCACCCATAGCAAGTGATAAAGCAGAAGCCAGTTGAATGTCTTCCACTTACACATGTATTACATGTGGATATTTTAGCAGTTCAATCTTGTACTGTTTTAGCAGATAATGGCAAATCTTTGATTTCCTTCATGATTTTTTGTTTGTTTTTGAAATTACGAAACAGTTCTTCAGCTCCACGTATGCAACTATCTTTGATGTACTCACTACCTGTGAATTTTTTTCCCTCTTTTTGCAATTTGTAGTGATATTACAAAGATTACCAGATTTACATTATTTTTTGCAGTATAATATTTTTTTAATCAGTTTTGAAAATAAAGTAATATAATTATTAATATTTGCGCATGGAACTGGAGAGCCGCATCTTGACATCGAAAGAGCCGCATGCCGACCCCTGGTCTAAACTATCCATCAAATTACAGATCTGAGAAGAGATGCAAAATAATTATATTAACTGGGTAGTTATTTTAATTAAAAAAAATGTACATATACATTCTTTAATCATAAAATATGTATATAATTTTCAACTATCTTGTGTAATTTAATTATTTTAGAGTTATAAATTGTAAGCTATTAATTTTTTTAAACAAAACAAAAAAGAAACATAGGCCTAAGCTTATTAGAAATATTAATGTAAAGAAAACGGGTTAATTATTTCCCTTTAATTAAATTCTCCAAATTTGAAGCTAGTGATACCAAACGAGTTTATTGTTTTAATAGAACTAGTGTACTTCTGAAAATGCTCATCTATCTTAATTTGCCTTAAATTAGGGAAAGAGTTTAATTTTTTAAAATTGATTTCACGGAAAGATATGCCCAGTTTCAATGCAAATCCATTCCAGTTACCCAACACTTCAAGTGCTTTTGGACCCAGTCTTGTAAATAAAAGTTAAACAAACTAAAACGTATCGCCAAGTCATACAGAAACATTGGCTTCAACAGTCGTTCTCCTCCTTCAATAACGGATTTTTTTTCCCATTAAGTTTAAGATACATCTTATTTGCTTCCAGACCAGAAACGAATCTATCCAAGACTTTACTCCGTATGACTTTCTTCTAGAAGAGACTTGCGAAACTATACAATTGACTATCTTAACAATAGATTCAATTACATATTGCAAGTCCAATGATGGGAGCTTTGCATACAAACATTCCTGAGCTAAAACAGTCGACATCCAGTGTGATTCCCATGTAGTTCGCCATGCATCAGGGCCCACAAGCCTTTGTGGCGCCCCAGGGAAAAATTTTCAGCGCCGCCCCATTGCATACTGTAACTGCTATGTTTAGTGCATAGTTTCTCAACCTTTTTCGGCTCACCTCCCCCTTTTTCAAATTGTTATCTCTCACTGCAACCCCCCCCCCCCATTTCCCAAATCTGAAGTTGAACCATGGTTGAACTAATGAGTCAAATTTGCCATATATAATTTGTATAAGCCGACTAGATTTGTATGCAATTTTATCATACTAAAAAGCTGAAATATCATAAAATAATAATAAAAAACATACTGTAAAAGAGGTTTTGAAAATAAAACAATTATTAAGTGAAGCTTGTTCCTGGTATGATGCTAGTAGTTCGTCTATGTTCTAATAAATAGGGTGTGGAAATGGAAAAAAATTTTTTGGGGCAAAACCAAAAGACCTAGAGAAATTGATAGATGTCCTTTTGCAACCAAAAGTCGTAATTATAGCCCATTTCTGCGTTCAATTTGTATTCTTTATTTGTTTTTTATTTATTCTTCTTGCAGTTGTAAAGGTAGGGCTGATTTTAATACTTCACCATTAGAAACAAAGGTCTAATAACCAATCAGGAATTTTCATGTTTATAATAATATCTTTAAATCGTCTGTTGAAGTAATCATTAATTGTTTCAATGTATTGTAGTAAGCATGTCTTCGTCATTTGTTCTTTATAAATTCAAGATTTCTGCGTCCAAAGTTATGCTTGTACAATAGAAGGTTTGACATAAATGCACAAAAAAAAAAATAATCTTTTTCTTCCTTCAAAAGGTCAATTCCCAGAAATCATTTTTTTAACTTATTTAATTTAATTAAATAAGGAATAATAGTTTTCAATTGTATGAGGTTTTCTCTCAAATAATTGTCTTTGGTATCCAAAAACTTTAGCATCGAAACAAATATCCATACAATATATTTAAACTTTAGATGACTAGCGTACCTAAGTGGTAGTAATAAACTATTTGTAATCCTAATTATTCTTTAAAAAATCTTCCAAACTCTCTATCATTGAATGCGTTGCTTCTGTTTTGTTATCTGCATTTATTACGTATTGTAGTGAGTGATGCAGGCGATATCTGAGATTTTTAGCAAATTAATGTTGTCGATGAATCGAACACATCTAATAAATCTGGCAGAAATTTCTTTAATTACGACATCAAGCTATGATAGAATCCATATCATCGTCGATGGAAGAATTTCTTTTTTTCCTAAAAAAGTATTCTAGTTAAAGTAATATAATTTGCCTTTTAGTGTCCTTAATTATTTTTCTTTAGCAAAACTAGCAAAATGTTCCCTTCTATAATAAAAATAAATAAATAAATAAAACATAACGTTTAATTATTGCCAGGTAGCGTGGACTCCCATCAAGTTGTAAAAATGTGGAAAGTTTTTAGGTACTCACACAATATACTCTAACTTCATCACGTGCCATTTCATTAATTTGTCTCTGCATAGTGCTTTTGCTCAACTTATATTTCTTTAATAAATCGATATCAAAACTGTTTTTATAAATCAAAGGCTATTTAAATCTAATTTATTAAAATTAAAACCAAAACAATCTGAATGAAACTGTGATAATGAACAAAATCACCGAACTTCGTTTTCTAACGAGCTGAGCTAGACTAGATATTTAATTTATACTCACCCTAGCCCCTACTTCCTCTTCTAAAAATCTAATCACCGCCCCCATCTGCATTTCTCAGATACAGTCTAAATATAGCAATAGATCAAGGTTAAGTACAGAAAAAGCTTTATATGACTTTTACGTCACAATTACAAAGTAGACATAAGTCGATTACCCTTCTTATAAGTGAAGCAGATCTCAATTTTGGTAATTAAAAAATCAGTTGTGTTGCATCTATTTCAAGTTGGCTACTTTCGTACCGCCCACTGGTCCTTCAGCGATCCCTACTGTTGCCGGGAACAGCAGCGCCCCCCCCCCCCAGAGCTTCTCACCGCCCCCTGGGGCGCTTAGTTAATTATTATGATTAACGACATTTTAAAATGCAATTTTTTAATAAGAATATTCTAGATGAGCCAATCTTTTATGAAACCTATTTAAAAGTGAAACATTCGTATTAAACAGTTTGAGTGTAATTACGTAATTAAATAAGAAGTCAACTTCTACTAATTTATATTTATTCATTATTCCTTTTGTTTACTATTTGTGTTTCAAATTTTATTTTCCCTTCAACTCTCCTAAAATTTCTGGTATGAAATTCGGCTAAATGTGCCGCCCCCCTAGAAGTGCAGCCCCCGGGCATATGCCCCCTTCTGCCCTCCCCATGTGAGGGCATTGCCATGCATACGTTGACATTATGCCGATGCTGACAAACGTTATTTTCAGTTGCATTAAACAATATTCTTGGAGGTCTTTCGCGTGCCACTGAAAATCGTTCTGCGTGCCAAGTCTGGCACGCGTTGGCACGGGTGCCGTAGGTTGCCGACCCTGCTACAGAGCATTAGCGTTGATTCTATACATATTTTTCGATGAGCAGTAGATGCAATCAATTTTGATAACATTCTTATCGCAGCTGCTAGAAAAAGAATGGTGAATGGTTAAATAAAAACTGAAGTATTATACAATGTCTGTATCCTGAGGAACATGGTTTTCTTAATAACTCTTGAGACGTACGAATTCTTAGCTATACCCTACACCATTATTCTGGAAAAATTGCTAAAAGTGGGGCCTTTTTCTTAAAATTTCGCTCCCCCTAGCGTCAAAACCTGGCTACGCCACTGAGTTCTACATATCACCAATAACTTTGTAAACTCAGGAGTTCCACAAGGAACTGTTCTAGAACCCCTACTCAGGAGTTCCACAAGGAACTGTTCTAGAACCCCTACTCAGGAGTTCCACAAGGAACTGTTCTAGAACCCCTACTCAGGAGTTCCACAAGGAACTGTTCTAGAACCCCTACTCAGGAGTTCCACAAGGAACTGTTCTAGAACCCCTACTCAGGAGTTCCACAAGGAACTGTTCTAGAACCCCTACTCAGGAGTTCCACAAGGAACTGTTCTAGAACCCCTACTCAGGAGTTCCACAAGGAACTGTTCTAGAACCCCTACTCAGGAGTTCCACAAGGAACTGTTCTAGAACCCCTACTATTTCTGATTTATATTAATGACTTACCAAATTGCATAAGCACAGGAACAAAAGTAAGATTATTTGCAGATGATTGTATAGTTTATAGAACAATAAAGACAGAAAAAGATAGTGAACTTTTACAAAAAGACATAGATGAATTACAAAAAATGGGAATCTAACTGCAGTATGTCTTTTCACCAAGTAAAATGCCAACTGATCAGAGTATCCAAGAAAAAGAAACAAATAATAACAAACTACTTCATTCATGTCAAAGAACTAACTCAAACTAACAATGCAAAGTACATAAGAGCAGTGCTTCTTTTGTGACGGTACGCACCGGTACGGCGTACCGGCACCTTTCTCAGTGTGGTGAAAAAATTATTACTTTTCTTGTATTTTAACGTTTATTATTAATTTATTATATTATTAATTTGCTAAAATTGAATTATTTTTAAATTGCGCCCAATAAGAATTAAAAAATAAAATGCGAAACTGCTTTAAAAGTTAGTCAATCCATCACTGAGTACCGGCACCTATTTTACAAAAAAAGCACTGCATAGGAGTAATAATAAATGAGTTATCTTGGAAACCTCATACTGAAGAAGTAACTAAAAATCTAACAAAACGTTAGAATTCAGAAAAAGGAACTTTTACAAATTTAATAAGTATATAAAACTTAAATGCTCTCTCACATTAGTTAGGCCTATACTAGAATATGCAGCATCTGTATGGGACCCATCAACTATAGAAAACATTAACAAATGAGAAAAAATTCAGATAAGAGCTGCAAGGTTCATTACTAGCGAATATTCACAACTGACAAGAGTAACACCAATAGTCAAATCACTAACCCTAGAAACTAGAAACACTAGAGGACAAAGGGGCAAAGAGTAAAGTAGTAATAATACACAAGGCATTCAACTCTAATTTAGAAATACCACCCCATAAAAACCTGTTGCAATGCTCAGATAAACATAAGGACAAAAACACTTTCCTTACAACTTATGCAAGAACAAATGCATACAAGTACTCTTTCTTCCCGAGTGGCATTCGGGAATGAAATGGTTGCCTGAACAAACCAGGAAAACCAATAACTTAACATCATTTAAAACATTAATAAAGATGCAAGACTAGACTCGGACCACGGATGAGCGTAGGACGCAATAATCTTCTCTATAGAAAAGTAATATATAAGAAAAGAACGGATTAGGGACGTAGGACCTAAACCAAGGTTTCTACTGCTTATCAATCAATACAAATATTCAAATGTTATTTTATTCACATGGTAAGGCCTACAGGCTGTATTCTTATCTATTAGACTGTAATAGACTGACTTTTTAAAATTATTTAATAGACAGACTTGTTTACTTATCTAATAGACTGACTTGTTTACTTATCTAATAGACTGACTTGTTTACTTATCTAATAGACTGACTTGTTTACTTATCTATAATAGACTGACTTGTTTACTTATATAATAGACTGACTTGTTTACTTATCTAATAGACAGACTTGTTTACTTATCTAACAGACAGACTTGTTTACTTATCTAATAGACTGACATGTTTACTTATCTATAATATACTGACTTGTTTACTTATCCATAATAGACTGACTTGTTTTCTTATCTGATAGACTGACTTGTTTACTTATATAATATTATATATATAATATATATTATATATATATATATAATAATACTTATATAATATACTGACTTGTTTACTTATATGCTAGACTAACCTGTTTACTTATCTATAATAGACTGACTTGTTTACTTATCTGATTGACTGACTTGTTGACCTAAACCAAGGTTTCTACTGCTTATCAATCAATACAAATATTCAAATGTTATTTTATTCACATGGTAAGGCCTACAGGCTGTATTCTTATCTATTAGACTGTAATAGACTGACTTTTTAAAATTATCTAATAGACAGACTTGTTTACTTATCTAATAGACTGACTTGTTTACTTATCTAATAGACTGACTTGTTTACTTATCTAATAGACTGACTTGTTTACTTATCTATAATAGACTGACTTGTTTACTTATATAATAGACTGACTTGTTTACTTATCTAATAGACAGACTTGTTTACTTATCTAACAGACAGACTTGTTTACATATCTAATAGACAGACTTGTTTACTTATGTATAATAGACTGACTTGTTTACTTATCTAATAGACTGACTTGTTTACTTATCTAATAGACTGACTTGTTTACTTATCTAATAGACTGACTTGTTTACTTATCTAATAGACTGACTTGTTTACTTATCTAATAGACTGACATGTTTACTTATCTATAATATACTGACTTGTTTACTTATCCATAATAGACTGACTTGTTTTCTTATCTGATAGACTGACTTGTTTACTTATATAATATTATATATATAATATATATATTATATATATATATAATAATACTTATATAATATACTGACTTGTTTACTTATATGCTAGACTAACCTGTTTACTTATCTATAATAGACTGACTTGTTTACTTATATGATAGACTGACTTGTTTACTTATATAATAGACTGACTTGTTTACTTATCTACTAGACTAACCTGTTTACTTATCTATAATAGACTGACTTGTTTACTTATCTGATAGACTGACTTGTTTACTTATATAATAGACTGACTTGTTTACTTATCTACTAGACTAACCTGTTTACTTATCTATAATAGACTGACTTGTTTACTTATCTGATAGACTGACTTGTTTACTTATATAATAGACTGACTTGTTTACTTATCTACTAGACTAACCTGTATACTTATCTATAATAGACTGACTTGTTTACTTATCTTCTTGTTTTCTTTTCTAATGAAATGACTTTTACTGTCTCCACAGGTTATAATCAACCTGTTACCATTTGTTCATTCCTGTATAAACCCAATCATCTACGGCTTTATGTCCAAGAGTTTTCGAACGCGCATGAAATGCGCATGCCGCTCTTTCGTCTGCCGCAAGACTCACCCGAGCGCTGTTATGGGCAAGCGCCTTCTTTCCGGCTCCGACCTGGAGCTCGACACCCGCTCCACCAACGGAACCGTGCACACCAAGATCAGCCTCAGGCAGGGGAGCAGCAGCCACTCGGACACGTGACACCAAGAGAGCTGTTTCGGCTGGTTCTTCTGTTGCTGTTGCTGCTGTTGTTTCGGGTGCGGGCTCTTCAAGAACAGCGCCATCTTCGGCCACGCCCATGTCGTCCCTCAGACGGGGATGGCGATTCCCAGAAAACATGGCGAGGAGGGCGTGGCGAAGGAAATGGACGAGTTCGCCAGACAAGAAGGAAGAGTCGTCCACCGAGAAAACGCTATCAAACTTCAGAGCACGGCTTCCAAAGGTAGTTCGCAAAGCAAAGGGGACTGGGCTTGCTGAGCTACGAACTTTGACAATTCAACAGAAGTCTGTCTAATCTAGCATGAAGTCAACATTAAAGGTTTCTGGGCCTTTTGGGTGCCAAAAATCCATTTCAAAGTCGTGCTCCCAGTGCTGAATGTGATGGTATCGTGTCTACCATCGTGAAATTACGTGACTACCATCATGACATAATGATAACCACTGAAACAGCTTTCTCTTTACTTTTGACCATTGTTCTCGAACAGGTATTCCACAAGAATATTAATAAACATATTAAGCATTGAAGATGTTGTGATTTGTTCTTCAATGGAGATCAACGCATCTTATAATAAACATTATGAAACTACTTTGTGAAACTAAATTATATCTCTTATAATGTGATTAAAACGTGAATGTGGAATGAAATCATTTATTGAATTCATATTAAAGAGTTCACTTTGTAAATTTAGCTATGTGATATTTATGAAGGTTCACACCAGGGATCTGCAAAGTCAATCCTTTAAGACGGATACGGCTTATCTAATATTTCAATCGGAATACAGCCTAATATCCCCATTCCCCCCAACATATTTATTTATTATTGGATCTTCACCTTCACCTATCCCATAACCTGAGTGAGGGTCGTTGGGGCACCATTTTTTGACTGTTGGACAATTGTATGCCACTCGTCTCGGTCCTGTGCCACCCTCTGGGAATCTGCAAGAGACAAGCCGGTCCACATCATTGATGTCATCCGCCCATCGTCTCTGCCTGCCTCTCTTTCTTCCACCCTTCACTGTGCCCTGCAGGTGGTTTTTCCCAGGCCTTCGGATCTTGCCATATGCCCGTACCATCTGAGTTTTTTTGCATTTGATGGCGTTGAGTAGATCCTCGTAAGGGCCGATGACGTTGGTGATTTGCTCACAGAAAACCTCATTTGAAAAGCGATCTTTGTAGGAGATGTTTAAAATTTTACGGACGCATCTCATTTCCAGGGATTTGATTCTTTTCTGGAGATGTGCTGTAAGTGTCCATGTTTCACAGCCGCACATAACGTATTGGATCTAGCCGATTTAAACTGACATGGTTTAGTTCCCCTTCACTGCTGTTTGCAGCTCATGATTGGACCCATGTTTCGTGTGCGCCAGAAGTCGCTGTGTGCCAAAGCAGCAGGAATTAAGGACATGATGTATGGTTTTTTAATGAGGTTAAAGAACTTGCTCGTCCTCTCAACCACCCTATCTTCAAGCACACACGAGAGGCTGCTGTGGCTAATTACGACAATCTGCTGTACCAGACTTAAAACTCACTTCTCCAGAGTGAAAATACTAGCTGAGATTAGCCTACTCTCGTGAAGCTTGGAAAACAATTACGCTGGTGCTACACAGTGTAGCCAAGTCACCATATTATAAGTTCCGTGCAAACTGTTGACCGTTCCCATCCAGTCTAAAAGCACATGCTCAACAGTCTCTTCTGCTTCCTGCAATTTCCGACATAGGCTCCTTTCTATAAGGCAGTGACCTGTGAATGCTGCTTCGCGAGCCCTAATCAGTTTGGTTCGAAGAGTACTTTACTTTACTTTAAGGTAGTGACCTGTACAAAACTGTAACTGCGGAGCTTCCACCACGGGTCTTCTCGCTTATGTCGTTTTAGTTGATGCCACACAACTCGGCCCTTCTCGTGAGAACAAGCTGTGCGCTCAGACCACTGACTGTTACTTTAATGACATTCAGTTAATAAACTCTTCATCATTATAACCTGATATCGTATCTAAGAAGCACTTTTATTTTTTTCTTTAAAGATCTTTCTTTCGACAACAAACTAATTTCTTGACATCTAGTGGCCTAGTGTGCCTTCTTGACCTCCTGAAATGGCCTAGTATTCCGCAATGTTTGCCGACCCCTGTTTGAAATAGAGAAGCATTTTTAATGGTATTAATATCTTTATAATAGTACAACAGTTCACAATATATTATTTGATTATATGCTTGCACTTCATATGTGGTTGGGTGGGCGTGGACAGACTGATCGTATCTGAAATAAACATCTTCATCGTCTCCATTACATATCAATATGTGTTCATTATGTATTATTGTCTTAGTTAAATAACTTTATTTTTATTAGATGTATAAATTATGACCAAAGTTCTAAAATGCGTGAATAAAATTCAGAGGCGGCTCTTTTAAAAAAAAAAAAGATTGTGGGGGCAAGAGTTGATGGCAACAAAGGTATAACGTCACTCCAGTGAACAGTTAATGAAGTGCTTTTAACTATTATAACATGCCCGATGTTCAATGACAATCCATGCATTATTGTCAATGAACAAATTTATTTAACAATTGCTGTTTCGTGGTCTCTTGATCATTTATTTTTATTCTTTTGTTATTTAAAAAAATGACAATTTGTTAAAACTATCTTAGAAGAAAAATGTGTCACATTGCAGTTAATGTTTAATTATTTTTATACTTTGTTTTTTAACTGAAAGAGTTGTGCAATGGACTAATCTTCTTATTGCCCGCTTCTATGATCTGTACATGGGCCCTAAGGCCTATACGTGAGGGCCCTCTACTATGATCTTTTTATGGGCCTTAGGCCTACTTTGGGCCATTTTTCTATTATCTGTAGGCCTACATGGGCCTATGGCCTACGTGAGGGCCCTCTTCTATGATCTGTATGTGGGCCTTAGTTTGTGCCTCTTTCTATTATCTGTGCAGGGTTTTAAGGCCTACGTGAGGGCCCTCCTCTATGATCTGTATACGGGCCTTACTTTAGGCCCATTTTCTATTAGGCCTATGTCTACATGGGCCTGAGGCCTACCTGGCCTGATGTGTATATGGACCGTACTGAGTTTAAATTTATTAAGGAAATAAAATAAGCATATACATATAGCCTATATGAAGTATTTGTACAGATATATTGAATACAAATGTGATAATATTTAATCTTTTTTTTTTAGTTCCTTACATGTTCTTTACATTTATGTTTAAATACTTGTATTACAAGCTTAATGCTTGGATAACGAGATAAGGGTTGTTGTTTGTAGGCCTATGCTAAATGTGTTTTTGGTTTATTACTATGAATACCTCATAAAGTTTACTTTAAAAAAAGTTTCTTAACCAACTGTATACCTACAAAGAAATTATATGTTCTCAACGTATATAAACAATATAGTAGGCTATATAGTATATAGCCTAAAAAAGTAAAGTAAAGTATCCCGTCAGACCAAATTGATCCATAGGGCCGGTGAAGCAGCGTTCACCAGTTTCCGTGGCCACGGCATACTAGGTGATTGTGTGGCCAGCACTATGCACAGCCGCCTTTATATAGCCTAAGCTTATTAAAAATGTATACATTACATGCACAGGTATGTGCTTAATATTAAAGGAATGATATTATAGTAGAGACCTGGGGTGTGTAGCATTTTTCGTCGTTTCGGTCGTAGGCCTATAAGGAATTTGATACAAGATGAGCCAAACGTTCTGAACATTTACTCACATAACAATGACGTGAAGAGAAACAACATCAATAATAACTTCCGTTAGATGCACAATGAGTGCAACAATAACATTTTTACACACTCTACACACACACACTTATAGGCCTACTTAGGCCTATACTTGAAGCTGAAATTAATTATTTTTCCCTTGTAACGTACAACATTTTTTTTTACAAATATTGTTTTACAAAAATTGTGATTGTTAATAATTTTGTTTAAAGGTAAAAAAAACAACAAATAATTAATTTTAAAAAAAATAAATGTTTAGTTGAAAAAAAATATTGTTTTGTTTATTTTTTTATTTACTCCTTTCTGTGTATGTATTTTAAGCTGCTGTTGGGTATTGTTCTGTTTTGTTGTTGTTGTTTTTATTGCTGTAATTATTATCATTTTATTTTGGTGACCTCAATGTGTAACTGTGCACAATAATAAATTGCACACATACACACTCAGAGTTGTATAGTATTGTATACAAGTCATAGGCCTATAATGACTCAGCTGTGATGATGAGCATAATTGACTCCGCTCCGTTTGTCAGCAAAAGAACTTTAAAGTCGGTAGTAATAATAGTTCCCAGTAGAAAAGGGGATAGAAAACAAACTGCAAATTAAAATTTTGCAAAGAAAACCCTAATGATAACCTAATTATCTGATTCTCTTCAAACTCCATACAAACTCTTACACGTAAGTCTTATAGCCTATCATCATCATAAATAGACTCTTGATTGATGTGGTCGTTGGGGGGGGGGGGGGGGACGAATGAGCACCTCATGCAGCAGTCATCTTTCTCCATTTTTGTCTACCTTGAGAGGCTGTCAATATAGTTCAGTCATTAATACGTATATATCTCTTTTCTTTTAAACCGTAAATCTAAAGTGCAAACCCCAATAATATTAAAATTTATGTGAAGCTTTATTCATAATTGATGTTTCTTTTTATTTCACCCTCTATAATTTTGTTTTACACTTTATACAAAATAATTACAGACCCCCAGAATACCCCAAAAAAGGCTTTTCTAGTCTTTCTACAATAAATTTAGTGCTAGAGCATTATAAGTTTTAGGCTCTTAGCACACTGTATGAATTACAAATCCTACTTTGGCACAATACTATCGAAAGACCCCTTAGGCTACTTGTGTCACTTACCTATGTAGTATAAAAATGCTGATTAAAATAACTTTTGAAAGAATCAAGAAATTGTAATAACTTTTGCAGCAAATTAATTTGTGTTATCATATGATTTCAAGTTAAAATATTATTAACCCTTACAGTCCCGGGCGCGTATATAGCGGAACTGAAGGCAGCATAGATAGAAGTAGGTCAGTACGGGAAGGGTTAAAAAGTATACATAATTGCGAAATTAATATTTTTACACATTAAAAAATAAAAGAAAAAATTGTACAAAATATTTTTGCAGGCCTTCAGTAAGAAATCTGTCACAGCAAGTACACCAAAGCTTTAAATGAAAAGAAACTATCTTTGAAATAATATCGGCAAAGAAGTTCTTTAAATAGTGACTTCATGCAATTGAGATCAACAAATAAGGTTGGAAGTCTGCTTTGCACTAACGCAGTATTTCTAAGCTTAACTAAACTAAACAGGCTTTACAAGGACTAGCAACTGAATTTGAAAATGTTGAAGAAAGTGGCATTTGATAACCATTAGCAGTGGCTACGGTAGAGCTTATTGTGCTTTACTTCTCCAAGCTGCGCTAGCTTTAGCTAACTGCAATTTTGTATTCATTTTGTGTGGATTTGTTTTCTTTTTAAAGCAGCTTGCTTTGTATGCGGTATTTTAAACAAGCAAAATCTTAAGCAACATAAATGTAATATAGGCCTAATAATATACGAATATAGGTCTAAACATTAATGTTTAAAAAATGCCAAGGTGGCTTAAATTCGAATTGCTACAAACTGTTTGTTTTGGCCCTGATCTTTGTGTCAACACCTACTGGCTTAATATCTGCTTCTCCAACATATAGTCAGCTATTGATATGGGCAATGCCAAAGCCTTGTACGAAAACATTAAAACGCAACTGGCCCTACGACGTCCAAGGTTCCAAAACTGGAGAAATGATCAACGACCAGGAGGAGCAGCTCAAACGCTGGATCGAACATTACCTGGAACTGTATGCAACAGTTAACACAGTCTCTGCATCGCTCTAGATGACACAGCTGACAAGACTCTTATGGAAGAACTAGATGTCATGCCCACACAGAAAGAGCTAAGCAAAGCCATCGACTGCCTAGCCTGTGGAAAAGCCCCTGGGAATGATGGAATGCCACCACTCTGAAGAATGGTAAGACAGTGTTACTCCAGCCCTTACACACGCTTCTAGCCCTCTGCTGGGAACAGGGATACATCCCCCCAGGACATGAAAGATGCAAACGTATTGACGCTTTATAAGACTAATGGCGATGGAAGCGACTGCAATAACTATCGCAGCATCTCGCTTCTTAGCATGTAGGAGAGGCTTTTGCTCGCTTGACACTCAAGCCTTTGCAGAGATTAGCCTCCCGTGTTTATCCAGAGTCACAATGTAATTTTTTAGCTGGTCGGTCTACCATAGACATGGTGTTCTCCATGCAGCATCTGCAGGAAAAATGCAGAGAACAACAGATGTCACTCTACATCGCCTTTATACCCTGACAAAAGCTTTTAATTTAGTTAGTCGCAGTGGGCTGTTCCAAATCCTAGAAAAAATGGTGTCCCCCACACCTACTCACCCTCATCAGACAGTTCTATGAAAATATGCAGGGCACATTGCACTTCAACGGAGCTACATCTGAATCCTTCCCAGCCAGCAGCGGAGTAAACAAGGCTGTGTACTTGCACCAAAACTGTTCGCAATATTTTTCTCCATACTGCTCCGATACGCCTTCAAGGATAGCAGTGATGAAATCTGGTTGTCATACCAGAGCTGATGGAAGACTTTTTAACACTGCCCGTCTCCGTGCCAAAACCAAAACGACAGAGGTCCTAATTAGCACGCTGCTTTTTGTCGATGATGATATCATGTTGATATCATACACAGAGACTGGCCTGCAACAGCTTGTGTCAAGCTTCTCCAACGCCTGCTAAGAATTCGGCCTGAAAAGCAGCTTAAGGAAGACAAATATCATGGTCCAAGACACATGTTCCCCTCCTACCATTGTCACAGACAATGAAAACTTTGAGGTTGTGAACAGCTTCACTTACTTAATAAACGGATTTGGGAAAACACGAAACTAACAAAGAGGACCAAACTGTGTGTCTATGGAAGTGATTACCACCTACACGTCCCATAAGAGCGTAAGCTGAATAGCTGCCACTTGAGATGCGTGCGTCGCATCCACGGCATTAAATGACAGGACAAAGTTCCCAATAGCGAGGTATTGACGCATGCTGGTGCACTATGCATATGTTTTCAGTCCTTATCGAAAGACGCCTAAGATGGCTCGGACATGTAAAAAGAATGAGTCCAGGTAGAATTCCTAAGGACCTCCTATATGGAGAATTGGCATCTGGAAAGAGAAAAACAGGACGCCCATGCCTTCGATACAAAGATGTCTGCCAAAGGGACATGAGAGCAGCCAGCATAAACACAAATGACTGGGAGTGGAAAGCAGAGGATCGATCCACCTGGCGCACTGCTGTCAGGGAGGGGGTAAAACTAGCAGAGGAGCGCAGGAAGGAGGAGACCGTATAAAAAAAGAGCTAGGAGAAAGGTGGGGAAAATGGAAAGCGCAGATCACGTGTGCAAAATCTGCGATAAAGACTGCCATTCAAGGATAGGTTTACTCAGCCACACGTCGCAAGACGGAATGGTGTCGAAGGAATGTAAACAATTATATAAAAGTGTAGACTGATAATATTACTATTTGCAATCTATTATAGCAATGATTAAGTGTATAAAAAAATATAAAAGCTTCAGGCTCTAAGAAATTGGCTTAGTCATCTAGATCTATTTGTTCTGCTCATCTTGTGTAAAAAAAAAAAAGTACACAAAAAGTCTAACTTATTTAATTAAAGCATACTTTTAAATTATGAGTTACAATAACATTTATGATTTTACTGATTTATTATAATTAGCCTATCAATGATGCTTAATCTTATAGGCTACTCTAAAAAAAACGTTAAAGTATTTAGATCTATATTTGTTTCATGTAAAAAATAACCTTTAGGCTTTTTAGGCCTAACTTATAAAAATTGACTATCACTAATTTAAGTAGACTCTATTATATTGAAATATTGAATCTATAAAACAGCACACACAAAAACTTGAAAAAAAAAGACATGAAATCATGGCGTTCCTGGTTTATTGCTAGGTTTTATTTTTAACAAAATATAAGTTAAACTTCTCAAGTATGTTATTTATATAGTTCAGTGCAGGAAACTCTTGGAAACACCCAGCCTCGTACATTTATTTTGATAAATTTAGCTCTGGGGCTGCCCTCAACTTTGAAGAGCTACAAAGACATTTTCCACAACACAAAAATAAAAAGGACCACCGGTCTTCGTAAGTAGATCTATGTATACATAATTAAAACTTATGTTGATTTTGGTATATTTAATGATGGAATATAACTAAAAGTAAAATTAAAAGGAGTTAATAGGCTAAAATCACATGCCTAGGCCTAGGCCTAGATCCTAGATCTATGATCTATGTATAATTGTATAGGCTAGGCCTATGCCTATATATATAATATAATATTTGTGTTGTGATGCCTATACTATAATATATGCGATGCAAAGTAGGCTAACGATGATTATAATCATATAGTATCATATAGGCT
This sequence comes from Anisus vortex, assembly GCA_949126835.1. Taxonomy (NCBI): domain Eukaryota; kingdom Metazoa; phylum Mollusca; class Gastropoda; family Planorbidae; genus Anisus; species Anisus vortex. Next base: position 15,387,730 of record OX421493.1, read on the forward strand.
TATAGGCCTAATGATAATGATGAATATTCAATATTATATTGAATGCAATGATCAATGAATGGAATGGGGCATGGCCATGGGCATGGGGGCCAAGGCCAATGTATGCTACATAATTCGTTTTTTGTAAGATACATAGCATAGGCCTAAAATATATTTTGATTGTATTATGATAATTATGATTGTATTTACTAATTTAATACTAAACTAAAATAAATAGTGAATAGGGCCTACTATATTACTATAACTATAACTATAATAAAGTTAGTCACAAAACAAAATGAATAAAATGCAATGCAAGATTGCATCATTACACATTTCACATTACCTACATTAATGATAATGTAGCATTGTATGATTGAGTCTTGACAAGAGCCATTGGGCTAGTCTAGGATATATTCTGATTACTACTGACTACTGATTGCAGCCTAAACTAATATCATGTGTCATTGACTAACCCACTTCATGTAGTTAGACCTACATATATTTATCATATAATAATAATGTAGACTCATGACTAGTGATGTAAAATGTAGGCTAGTATGAAGTGTATTAGCCTAAACTTTATACAGCTATTACATAAACTCAAATGCAGAGACCTGTGCATAATGCTGAGCGTTATGAGCAGATTTTTTTATTGTATTACCGTATAACGCAAAGTTATTCATAAAGATTTTTTGTGTTTGCATAACAGTACTTTTTTATGCGCAAAAGACTAGTGTAACAACTGTTAATGTAGGTCAGTAGACTGTGACCGGTCATTGCGACCAGGATTGTGTTGTGCACAGTCGCTTGACCAGTTTGTTGCGAGCACAGGAAATGAGAAGGGGAAAGTGAGGAGGAGATAGTAAAAAAACGAGGAGTGTGTAACATTGAGAAGACAAGGGAGTGGAGAGATATATTTTGATAATGTTCGCTGACTATGTTTTTGGATGTATAGTTATAAGGAGACTGTATAGAAGTGATTTTTGAAACTATGGCATTAATGTTGAAAAGTGTTACTTAATGTTTTAAGAACTATTTTTGTGCGTATCGTGAATAAAAATATATATGTCTAAAAATTGGAGTTGTATTCTGTGTATGAGGTGAAACATATGAAGTGCATCCCATGCTTGTTGTGAGAACTGTCTTGACAGGAGGAAATAATGTAGCGTACAACACATAAGGGATGGTACAACTAGACATACTAATGATCATTAATATTACACCATACCAGCTAGTGTAGGTTAAATGCCTATTGACTATTGAGTATAAAACTATATAATTAAGTAAGTGAAACTGATTTAAATGTTTTACTTTTTTTTATTTTATAGTAAACTATAGGAACATTTGGTAATTTAAGTAATAAGTCTACGGCACGTTGAAGATAAATTGCTACATTGCATGCTACCTGCCCAAATACCTGCAATAAGGAATTTATAATTTGAAATGTGTTTTGTACTTTTATCTTTTTCAGCAGAAAAATTAAAGCCTTGCTTATGAGTCCATTGTCGTTCCCAGTGAATTACTTTTCTAAAAATATGACTACAGCCAGTGTACTCAATAATAAGAAATTGACCAGGTAGCATAAAGTGTACAGCATCCGCCATGGATGAAATATTTGAAAACAACTTTCAGGAACAATGTGATGAGGTAGGCTAAATGTGAATATTTTGAATACATGAATTAAACATATTATACAGTTATTACAATAGTGAAGTTGGGTAAATATTAACCCAATGGTGTAGCATAAAATTTATTTTCATTTATGTCTTTGTGAGTTCATGCACACTCAATAGAGAAATTTGCAGCTTCTTTTGATAAAGTCTTTCTTTTTATATGGGTTTGATTTTATGAATGCAATGGCTAAATATTAGATGGGTGTTTTAGTATGGAGTTTTAAATTATATTAGTGTAGAATAATCTATAATTTTATTTTCCAAGTAGAGTAAAACCCAGATAATCAATGTTTACTATTTCTGGAAACTGTATTGTTTATTTAATATACAATTAAAATTTTTCAAAATGAATAGAACCTATGTTTAAAAGGATAAATTATATTGCTGAAAATAGAACAAGATTGTTTCTTTTACTTGATTTTAACAAAAAGTATTTTAACCAATGGGAATGTTAACATTTTGTTCACCTAATATATTTTTTCAGGTTGTTGCCCTTGAGGCAATATTTAACTCTCAGGATAATGAAAAGATAAAAATCTTGACAAAAGCAGACAAGGAAAAAAAGCAGCTGTTTTCTTTACTGGTATTTAGACATGTTTTTCTGTTATGATAATACAGATGTTCCCCAACTTACCAATGATTTTATATTCTGAATGCCTGTATTTTTTAGATTATGCAATTTTACTAGGTTTGCTGTTGACTAAACTGTTAGTGAGCTAAGAGCTGTAAATATTATAATATGAACAATAAAAATACTACAAGAAATAAGGGATACAATTTAATTTGAATAAAAAACAATATGCACAGTTACATTGAGAGCGTTGTGATTAGGTCTGTGGTTTTACCTTCGCACTAATGTTGTTAGAGTTGCCAAAATGTCCCACTGTAACCAACTCTCCTTTTTTGTCAGTTAGCATTATAGAAACTCCATTTGTTTATTGTCATTAAAAAAAATTTAAAAATTCAGGACAGGTTTATTCAATATGTCAGCATATTGTTCTAATCCACTTTGTATTAAGGTTTCTTGTAAGAGTGAGTTTAGTCTTGTATTATTATATTAGAAAGGCTTCTGATTTGTGTTTATCTGTTGAATTTCATGAACAGTTTGTCACGTGCGAAATCAGCTACTGACGTATGATGATATTTTTAGTAATGTATTATTATATATTCTTTTGATTCATATCCATCTTGGATCTCACAAGTGTGTATAAGAATTTGTATTGATGTTATTCAATTAGATTTGATGTTTATTTTACTCGTTTGACGTGAATCTTTAGTGTATGAAATGATTTAGATAAAATGTACCTTAATACAGAGGAAATCCACAACCCTGTTTGAATGATTGAAGACAATTTTATTCCAACAAGTTGAGATGATAAATATAACAGTAAAACAGAACACATGTACCAGTATTATATGATGAAACTTAATCAGTTGAGATTCTTCTATATCGTACTAAGCCGTAATCCTATCTTTAAGAAAGTGGTCAAAAACAGTCCTCACACATTAGCGCCCAAGCTAGAACTAAACTAACGATATTCAACCCTCTGCATATGACGTATTTTAATGCTATGACGTAGTGTCTAGACATATACATGTTTTATTCCTAACACGGAAACATTTCGGGTTTAAGATTATTTCTTTTTAACTTTAGTTAATAATAATAGAACCAATATAATTATGGAAATAAAACTTTTGTAACAAGTTCATGCAGATGCCCAAAATGCTATTGGGGATGAATGAAAATAATTTATATCAGTTTGTTCAGTGCAGAAAATACATAAGAAAATCTCAATTATTCCCTGTAGTAAAGTCATAAATAAAACATTTAAAGCAATGCTCAGTGAAGTTTGCTAGTTCAGCATAAAAAAATCAACGCTGTAACTTCAAACCAACAATATATTTCTTATTTTCTAACATCATTTTATCAAGAAAATGGGTCATAAAAATCACCCCATATCTTTTATGGCTTTTAAAGCTCTGCCTTACATCTTAAAATACATTTTTTAAAGAGATGTTATCATAGTAATAAGTATGTTAAAAAAACAGCTTAAATTTGTCACATACCGAATAGAACAATTTTGTCCATATAGTACCGGTTATGCTTCTTTTATATGTTTGACAAAGTTCCTTTATTTCCCTGGAGGAAATGTCTAATTCTTCTGTCCTTTTTACTTTCAGATAACTGTTTGTCCACTACCAATAAGTGACAATGTCCATGTTGACATTGTTCTGCCAGTTGACCAAAGTGTTCCAGACTTAGCAGCTGCAGCCCCAGTGGACGTTAGTTCCATTAAATTGCCTTTGAATGTTCCACTTACAAGATCACTGTCTGGTAGGAACATAGTACAGTCCTTACATGTCTATTATAAGGACATTAGTTGGTACTAGACATACAGTCTATTCCATTGTATCAAGAATTATTGAAGCTAATAAATTTTGCCTAATCTACCAAAATGACTAAAAGATTACAAAAAGGGTTGTTTAATTTTTTTAAATTAAACTGGATACTTTCATTAGTCTTTAATTCTTTAAATCTGATGTCCAGATTTGTATTTGGTAAGTGTGTTAAAAGCCCATGCTCAAAGAGGACAGTATTTTGGTTATATAACTTTAGGCTCTTCTGGCAATCAACAGTAAGGGTGTTGTCCACAAAATAACTTTTTAGTGTTAATGTTTTGTTAGGATTTAGAATATCTTAGATGAAAAACATTGACTCATTTGATATTTTCTGTTATAAATACATTTATACTCTGTAACATTTGCATATTTTATCTTTTTTTTTTCAGGGCAGAAATTAATGGGGTCGCTGTGTGTAAAATATTTGTCGCCAATCTCACTACTGGTTTCATTTCCACCATCCTATCCATCCAGTGACCCACCACAGTTTCATCTGCAATGTCCCTGGTTAAGCAGAACACACATGGACTGCATAGCTAAACTATTGGACAAACTGTGGACAGAGGGCAACCAGATGCCAGTTGTGTACACCTGGGTAAATTGGCTGGAAAATAATTTGTTGAGGTAAAAATAGGCTTACATTCTATAGATATATATTTTCCCACTAGAAGCCTGTAATTGCAATGTTTATTTGATTAACCCTTATTGTACTGACCTACTTATTTGCAATGTATACCTTCAGTCCCAGTCATTTTTTTACTAATTATTCCCTCCATCCCAGACATTATTTCAGAATGGCTGAGACATCTATAGGGTTCCAAAATTATTTTTTTACTTTTTTTGTTGGTAAAAATTGATGATAACACGAAGAAAGTAAATTGCTAGAAACATAATAACTTACCTTATTAGAATAATCTAATTCATAAAGTAATTGTATTCATTCGTAATAATAATCCGTACAAAAAAACTGCATCAACATGTACCGCCATAATAACGGAAGGTAATTCGATAGCGTCCATTAGGACCGCACTTTCACAAAAGAACTCAATAATTGGTCAATTTTCATAATTTAAAAAGCGAAATAAAATGAAACTATTAAGCTATCGAATAAATATTTTGCCTGAGACTATGTTGAAAGGTCAAATCCTTTGTTTTGATCTTTAAATAGACACCCTTCCTTGAGGGAAATATACGCGGCCAGGTCCCATGAGATTTTGTATTTGGAGGGAAATATACGTGTCTGGGTTTGAGGGAGAGAAATAGTTAGAGGAAAATATACGTGACAGGGACTGTAAGGGTTAATTTCAAATTCCAGAGAATGAAAAAAGGCCATAAATTTTAAAAACTATTGAAAGCAATGAGAGCTGAATTATTTTTGTAAGCTTATCACAAGAAACATAAAAAGAGGTTTAGATAACAAATTTAAAGTTAATATTAGTAGTATAGAAAATGTAAATTATAAGATAAGACAACAGATGAGATTAGGATGCTAGATTTAAATTCTTCTCTGTAATTTATCAGATACAACCCAATAAGTCTAGCCGTAGCCTTGTACAAATTTCAAGGTTCAAAGGTCATACAATATTGGCTTTATTCCTTGTTTGATCAGGGTTCCTATGGGTTGGGAACATTTGTAAAAATGTACTTGAGTTTTCAAGTTTGCGAAACTTAGGGAAACTGACCAAGAATTGGGAAAGTTTGTGAAAATTCATTAAAAGGACAAAGTAGACTGAAAAAATTATTTTGAAGTTTAAGAAAGTGAACAATCATTTATTAAGTTAAGAAGTCCTTTACTCTATGGCTACTTTTAAAACCATCTACAAACATTTTAATACTTAAGCTTACTATATACACCACCGGACATTAAGATTCATACATACCAGTATAAATTGGTTTGTGTATTTTTTAATGTAAGTTTGTATGTTTGTTTAAGTTTATTTACAGATGTGTGTCTTTATATCTTTCTGTGTGAAGCTTCCTGGAGATCCATGACCATCTGGTAGTACATCCAGTTTTTGAAGTCTCGGAGCCCTTGGATCTTTCTGGCTTTGTGCCTTGGTTTGAAGATGTCGGAGAAATTATTGCAACAATAAAAAGGTACTAATAGAATAATAGATATATAGGACTGAATAATCTTCTTTACAGAAAGAGCATCTGTAACTTATCTATATATATAAAAAGTCCGTGTTTGTAGGTAAACCGATCCCTATTTGTCACTTTGAAAACACATGAGTTTTGTGTCACTGAGCTATCTAGGCCTAGGCCTATATAGTGTTAAATAATTTTTCACTTTGGACATGTGTCTTTGCTAGCTAATTGGTTAACGTATCGGACTGTCATGCGGGCGACCAGGGTTCGATTCTCCAGTTAGTCTCTAGGCTACCTTTTTTTCTACAATTTTTTTTTTCAATTAATATTACTTTTTAAAAACAAATGACATTGTAAATCTACGGGCAATTTAGATTTTTATTAAATAAAAATACTTGCCTATTTTTTTACCCGATTACAATATTTATTTTAAATTACTTTCCTAAAAGTCTTTAGTAAAAAAAATAATTCAATTATTAGACACTCCTTTTTTTTTCACCCTGGTAATGTTGGGCAATTTAGCTTGTCAGATATATTAAACCTTATCTAAAACTTTTTAGTATATATTTATTCTATCTGATATAGTTTAAAAGTAAAGTATTTATTTAGACCATTTTTTGTCAGTGGAGTAAGTGAAGCAGCCTTCACTCATTTATCTTCATGGGGATTGTGCTGCCAGCATAATGCCAAGCCGCCTTGGCTTCCGGTTCCGGAACCGTTCCGTAAAATGGCAAAAAATTATTACCCCCCGTTCCGCAATTCAGCATTAGACCAGTTTGTTCCGCAAAATCGGCGTCTCCGAAAATGCCGACATTTTAACTAAGAAATTATTTACGCGAAATAAACAAAAGGCGTTTGCCAACATTTGTTTTCTTCTTGTCACTTCCGTTTTAATGTCTTTCCTATTATTGGTCGAGAGTGCATAAGCGTAGGGCTTCGCGGCACTTAGGGAAACTAAGCCAATCATTGCTAGCCAAAACAAAATGTTACCTTCTAGTTACTTAATAAAAGTAATTGCTCAATTAAAATTCAAAATAAAGTAAATTATATTTTTCCTACTTCTTTAAATCAGTCGGCTAGTAAAACTAAAACTGATGTTGGTGTAATTAGAACAGACATAGTGATACTAGTGTTAGTGCCTAGTACATTTAGCTAGGCCTATTCAAGCCTATTGTAATAAATTTGCTTAGGCGTAAAGTGGCATAGACCTTTAGACTTAGTCCTAGGCCTAGGCTTATGAATTTAGTTAGTTTTACCAATAGCAAGCATTTAAGTTGATACTCAATTACCCTGACCTTAGTCCTTATTATAGTTAAGAATATAGATAGGCCCCTAGCTAGGTAGACATACTGATTAATTTGAATTTAGCCACTTTCTGAGTTTTTGTCCTAGGCCTTAGACTTAGTAGATTGAAAGGTTTATTAAAAAAAAAACACAGCATTGTAATTATTGCATAATAGTAATAGCTTTAAATCATATAGCTACATAAAAAGCCACTGTTTTTCCTTTTAATAGGTTTATAACCTTAGCTAGACATAGATAAATGTAACCCCCCCTCCAATATAATTTTCTTTTCATAAATTCTGTATTGACTTAGATTGTATTCTAGATCTTATATAGCCTATATTTAATATATACAGTGTTATTACTGTAAATGAGACCATTTTTCTTATGTATTTTAACAATATTATTTAGCGTATATATTGGCTCGAAAATACTTCCTCTGTGTTTATGTTCCTCATTTTGGTCCCATGTTCCTCATTTTTACCTTGAATGTTCCTCATTTTGATATGTGGAGGTAGGCATGACTGCTTTACATTTCACCAATTATTGTCGGGAGTCCATCAGAGCTGTGTAGATTAAGGGACACCATCCAGACCTGGGTAAAAACCCTGCCTTTTGTCCCTGGGGTTAAACCTGAGGAGAACTTCAGAACAGCAGTACAACTTGCTGCTGCTAGACAACTGTATCCCTTAACACTCTATTGTATAGAAAGGTTATACTTTTCTGTTACTGAATAAAGAATGTGTCAATCTAGCTTAGTTGCTTGTAAAAAAAAAGTAAAGTTTTACCATTGGATCATATTGATCCATAGGGTCAATGAGGCAGTGTTCACCATTTTCTGTGGTCACGGCATACTTCCTTTACGTCACCCTAACTATTGTCACGTACCAAGCAGAGCTGGGTAGATTAAGGGACACCATCCAGACCTGGGTAAAAACCCTGCCTTTTGTCCCTGGGGTTAAACCTGAGGAGAACTTCAGAACAGCAGTACAACTTGCTGCTGCTAGACAACTGTATCCCTTAACACTCTATTGTATAGAAAGGTTATACTTTTCTGTTACTGAATAAAGAATGTGTCAATCTAGCTTAGTTGCTTGTAAAAAAAAAGTAAAGTTTTACCATTGGATCATATTGATCCATAGGGTCAATGAGGCAGTGTTCACCATTTTCTGTGGTCACGGCATACTTCCTTTACGTCACCCTAACTATTGTCACGTACCAAGCAGAGCTGGGTAGACAGGGACATCCTCCTTACCCGAGAGCAAATCTGCACGAGGATACAAACCCAGGACCTTTGGTACACCAGCCAAATATAATGACATAAACTTGTTATTGTGTTTAGTTCATTATTTCTATCTGTTCAGGTTCAACCAGGAGCAGTTGGACATAGAGTTTTGTCAAGGTTTACACGAGTGTCATGTTTGCTGTCTAGAAAAACCAGGCAGCCAGTTTTTCAGAATGCAAGAATGTCCACATACCTTCTGCCATGAATGTATGAGAGAATTCTGTGAATTCCACGTGAAGGAAGGAACAGTAGAAGCCCTGAGGTGGGAAAATATCTTCATAAATTATTCTTAACAAATTGAGCATGACAAATCTAACAAGCTAATTGAGTTTTACTAATCTAACATACACTTTCAATGGGACTTATCTAATGATATGACTAGTAAAATCTAACCAAATGACCTAAATAAATTACTAAAATAGGAATCTAACTGGAACATGAACTGCTAAGAGTAAAGAAGAATATCAACTTTTTCATTCATAAAAAAACATTTGACTAAATATGCTAAGTACCAAAGAGTAATGCTACTGAAACATTATCAAGGAATTTACTTGAAGTAATAAAAAAATCAAATGAACCATTAGTCTTTATCATAAGAATTTTCTACAAATGTAACAAGAACATAAAATTACGATTATTCTAAACATTAGATAAACCTATCAAAGAATATGCAACTTCTGCCTTGGACCCTTCAAATAAAAAAAAACTTAAAAAAATAGAACAAATTCAGAAAATTCTCTCTCTTCACAAGTGGAATGAAATGGGTTGCCTGAGGCAACCAGGAAAACCAATCACTTTAAAACTTTAATTAAAAAATTGGACACTATCTTCTATGTATTTTAAAAATAAAATGACAGTAATAAATTCATTAGATAATAAGATAATGACAGCATGATGTATGATTTAAGTTATGGGGGTGTGGAATTATGTCTGAACAGAAATTCATGAGAACTAATTCTACTGAACTAGATCTAGGCATACTTGATTTATCAGACAATAATTTAATTAGAATTAAAAAAAAATGTCAGAAGTATATTTGAAATACAAAAATCAACCGAGAAAAAAGTTTCAGCAGCCTAATTCTCTTGGACCCATCCAGGAAATTGTAAATTTCATGAAGTCTGGGGAATAAAAGTGCACTCTAATGTGTTAGAGCACACAAAGTCTGTACATAATTGTATGAATCTACTCATGTTTGAAAACTCTTCAGGTGTCCAGACAGGGGCTGTAATGCAATTATTCCCCCTTACATTGTACAAGCTGTATTGGGTCAAGAGGACTATGAAAGATGGGAACAGCTGCTTCTTCAGGTACTGATGCAAGTTATCAACAGACTTTATTTACTCAATTTTTTAACAATTAAAATTTAACAATTTAGCATTGCAACATATAATTAAATATTTCAAGGATGAATAAATATTAACCAATAGCCATGAAATTTAACAAATGCACTCATAATGAGTCAATACACAAGCTGTTCAAGTTTCAAATATTTTACATAATATAGTTGACTTTTAAATAATTTTATCTGTAGGGGACATTTTGCTTGATTTAGTACAAAATCTGCATAAAAAGACATTTTTATGTAATTTCAAAAATTTCTTTTAGTTTGAAAACTTCACAGATATAAGTTAAGGCATTCAATATTAAAAATCAATAATTATCTAAAAAATTACTTAGGACCCTTTTTTCACATTCTTTTACATTTATTGAAAAATCAGTTTTACAGACTTCCCTACCTGTTCATGGGGTAGCATCAGTATATGCAAAAAAATTTTTTTAAATGGATCAACTGTAATTTAAAAATGATTTAACTTTAAAACTTAATATCAATATCCTTTTGTGTCCACTAGAAAACACTGGATGCAATGTCGGACACAGTTTATTGCCCACGATGTTCCAGTCTGGTCATCGCAGAAGCCGAAGAAGCTCTGCATTTAGCTCATTGCACTGTGTGCTATTTTTCTTTCTGTACCTTGTGTAAACATGGATGGCATCAAGTAAGTACAAAGTTTGGGGCGACAATGGAAGACCAATATGTTAAGTTCGCACGCATTCAGAAAAAACTGGGAATCATTAGGGAATTTGAGAAAATATCCACTGTCAAAAAAAAGTGGGAATTATTAGGGAATTTGAGAAAATATCCACTGTTAGAAAAACTGGGAATTATTAGGGAATTTGAGAAAATATCCACTGTTAGAAAAACTGGGAATTATTAGGGAATTTGAGAAAATATCCACTGTTAGAAAAACTGGGAATCATTATTGAATTTGAGAAAATATCCACTGTTAGAAAAACTGGGAATTATAAGGAAAAAAAGATCAGATAGTCATCACAAAATAAGCTTTAATTAAAACAGCTTAAACAAAAAAAATCATAGGAAGAAAAATTGTATTGTTCATTTTAAAGATTCTGTGTTGCCTGTTCTGTTTGTTTTATAGGACTGCCTACTTTTACTATTTCTGCCAAAACCATGTGATTATGGTTACTTTTTATTAATTTTATGTTTTATATCTGAAAAATATACCAAATCTTGAATACAGAAGAATACAAAAAGTGTTATTCCTGAAAACTTATTTGGTCTAAGATATTCTTCTTCTTTTAACCTGGCTGCATTGCTGTTAGCTTCTTTTTTAGTCAATGCCAGACAAAAATATTGATATGTCTTTGTTTTTAGCTGTTCTGGATTGTTGTACAGTACCGGTAGTGGATTTATTATTGTAGGTTGAGTGGGTAATAATGGATATCTGAGAGTTATTTGTTTAGTACATTCAAACATGGTCTACTGTTTGTTGTTGTGCATGGGGACTAAGTCTGCAGTTAGGTAAAGGGGCCAATTTACTGCAGTTATGGGACAGTTGATGACTTTTGGTCCTGTTCTCATCTGACATACGGTGCAGCGTTTTTTGCACTGTTTGCATGGTTGGAACTTTAGCTGGTCCTGCTAGTTGAGCCTGATTATATCTATGTACTTTCTTCTTCCAGGTTCCCTTGTGCACATTGGTTGTTTGGCTAATATTTATAATATTATAGGGTCGTCAATGTATGACAGATGAAGAATTGATGGAAAATTTGAATGAACGTAAAAACGTGGAAGGCCTGAATCCGGCAGAGTTTGCCAGGTTCCAGGAAATCAGGAGAAGACTTTACGAGGAAGTGGAGGCCAAGAAGGCGATAAAATCCAATACTAAAAAGTGTCCTAGTTGTCACGTGTCAGTGGAGAAAATTGGAGGGTAAGTTCCCTCCCCTTTTTTTTTTTGTAGCTATACGTAATCATCCAATGTACAGTTTTGTATTTCTATTCAAGTTCTCTTCCTGTTCCAGCCTTAAATTTGACACAAAAAATTGTTAAGGCTAGCACAACTCTTTTTTCTTGAACTGTCAACAACATAGACAAGAAAAAAAAAAGAATGTTATAAATGATCAAATAAAACATTCTGCGACTTTTACTTTCTGTGTTTCATGTCTTCACTTTTTACACATTAATTTCTGTTGTTTTTGTTTAAACCAGATGTAATAAAATGACATGCAGATGTGGAAGGTCCTTCTGCTGGATTTGTAGTAAAGTCATTGAAAACTACGCTCACTTTCAAAATTCTGGCTGTCAACTGTTCCCTGGCGTGCTGCCTGCTGCTGCCCAGGCTCCCATTGTGAGGCCGCCCCCTGATGTAAGTATGTCTGTTTATTATGACCCAGAACATTGCCATAGAATAAATCTAATTCAACATTAGGTTATCAATTTTTAAAAAAATGAAACAAGTCAATTGTAAAGAGTTTGTGTAGCCACCCTCTATAAGGTTTATACTTTCCATGTAAGAGGTTTAGGATGCTTTTTTAGGCTTGCCTTATAATGTTTCTTTTGGTCACAAGACCTTTTCTTGCACCAGGTCATCCAAACACTTGAACAGTTGTTTTTTCTTTGGTAGTTGTTGTTGTTGTTTTTTTTTTTTTTTTTTTTTTTTGGGGGGGGGGGGGGGCATTCTGAGCAATGCTGAGAAATCTGGAATATTGTCTTGCCATTGAATTTTCAGCAGATCATGGAGGCATGGAAGTTGTTGAAAGTGTCTGCTATTGATTGTCCATGTTTGCTTGCACACATCAAAGCTGGTAGTGCAGCAAATCTACAGAACCTTTTTCTGGTGGCTGTACTGATTCCCCTCTCTCTCTCTCTCTCCCAGATATTTAGGTGAAAGTCAGTAGTGTAGGTATTCCAATTTATGGATTACTTTCTTCACCATTCCAATTTATGTATTACTTTCTGCACCAATATCTATATAAAGCATGAATTTGTGGAGTTAGGGTTCTTGTTGATTTTTGCCTTAAATTCTTCTGTAGACATTCATTGAGTGTCTTGAGTTTATTATTTCGTAGTGAACAAGATCCAATACAGACAACAGAATACCCATAGATCTGTTACCCGAATGAAATTTTTCTTTTGTGTTTTCATTTACTTTAAGTTTGTCTATACTTACTTTATAGTCTGAACTAACAGTAGTAACAGGTTGGTAAAGCCAAATATGAGTATCTGTCTACAGGTAGGTGAATTATTTTCTGGTTCAAGTTAAGATTTTTGTTAAAAATCCAAAGTAAAAAAAAACACTTTAATCCCTTCTGTAGGCACTACTTCGAATTCAGGCTCAGCTTGAAGTGAATCCAGGATTAATCAACATGCGTTGCTTCTGTCCAATGTGCAAACAGATGAACCTGAAAGGGAGAGACCACAACAACCACATCAAGTGCTGGAACTGTAAAGGAAATATGTGCTTTGTGTGCAACAGTCGTATCAATGGTAGCATAGCTGCACACTTTATTCGTGGCCCTTGTCTTCAACATTCTTAACACAAGAGTAGTAAAATATCTCTTTTCTTATATATTTACATCACATTTTCAGTAGAATTTTGCATAAATGTATTTAACATGTTCCATTTATCACTTATATATATATTATAAAATTGCTATGGAAGAAATATGTTAAATATATATTATTTCATTGCTTTGAAAGAAATATGTTAAAATACAATAATGATAAAGTTTCCTTTTTTTTTTAGAAATATCTTAATTATGCAGGAAATTTAAGGTCATAATTTAAATACTTTTATTTTCTTAATTATTTGTCTGTAATTGGTACGTGTAAGAATATTTCTATAACTTAAATAACTATTTCAACAAATTTCCTTTTTATGCTTGTAGTTTTAGTACTGATTTATATTAAAGAAATTCTTTACAAATCTGTTAATATAGCAACAGAGCCCTAACACAATTACTTGTGAATTACCTCCCTTCCTGACACCTTTAGTGTTGTTCAAGCAATTATAATCCAAATAAAATTCTAAGGATGTTGAAAGTTTTGAAACAATTATTTTTCTGATGGTGAAAAAGAAGTAATATATTATGGAAATATACCACACTGTGCTAGGACTACTCAATTGACAGAAAAGAAAGAAGGATGTTGCTGATATTCATTAAAAAATCAAGTTCCTACACATAGGACTGTATGTATGAAACTAGGCAACAATTACATTGGTGGCAGAAACACCAAGAATAGAAGGTGTTCAAATTAAAACAATCTTTGATGGGTGAGTTAATAAGAAGTACTGCCATACCCTAAAGCAAGAAGCCTTACCAGGAAGTCAAAGAGAAAATTAATGGCCCATTAATCTAAATGATTGAAATTAATTATTGAAACATTTCTATTTGATTTTATGATATCCATTTTGATGTCTGATATCCATTTTAATGTCTGTTTACAACTTTGTTGTTTTGTTTTAAAAACTTGTGATTATTTCTGTGATTTTTTTGTTTCTATTGCTTTTTGACAAGTTCACGAAGTAGCACTAAATACTTCTCTTGTGATCTTTATTTACATTTCTATACTATCACTGTGAACTATTTTTTTAGAATATTTATAATATACAAGTGTTTAGTTATAAAAGCTGATTCTAAATCAAGTAGCGTTTCAGTAAATAAATGTCTATAAAATACAAGCTGGATTTGATGTCTTTCTGATTTTGAGTCAACTTTTTGGTGTGTAAATTTTAAAATGTGGATCATAATTTTGTATTGTTTGCTTTTTGATAACTTAAATATGGTGTCCATTTAACAAGTCTTAAATAGGCAATTGGATGCAAATTCATTTCCGCTATATTTCCGTAAACTATCATATAATTGTCTTTTTGGCATGTTTCAAGTGCATTGTTTAACTTCCGGTTTCATTTTGTTTTGCTTACAATGGCAACCATTACGATTGAAAGCAGAGATTTACGCCTTGTTGCTGACTTAACATTCACGGATGTTGAGAAATTCATTGCACTTTCAACTGCAAGTTCAGGCAGACTACAAATAAACAAAGGCTATAAGTATTATTGTGAGGATTATGTCTTCAATATTAAAAGTGAGTATGCCAGAATTTATAGCAGAAGGCAGCCATTTTTTAATCCAATTTAGCGAATAGGATCGGAAGTGAAGTTGCATCCAAAACTTATGCATGCATAATACTTAAGACTCGTCAATGTTCCCTATAATTTTTCATAGGATGTGTAACTGTGCAACTTTTAATTGAAATTAAAGTTATGTACACAACTTAATGGTATATAGGCTTACTAAACCAAGTGGTAAATGTTTTTAAAATTACAATACCATAAAATTAGCATGTG
Source organism: Anisus vortex (assembly GCA_949126835.1). Classification (NCBI taxonomy): domain Eukaryota; kingdom Metazoa; phylum Mollusca; class Gastropoda; family Planorbidae; genus Anisus; species Anisus vortex. The sequence goes on from OX421493.1 coordinate 15,403,095, forward strand.
TGCACTCTCTCAGCAAGTTTTGTGTGTACTCACAGCTTAGAGGGAAGACTGATGGTGTCTAAGTATTCACATCAGACCCATTTGATCTTTAGAGTGCTGAAGCAGTGTTCACAAGTTTCTGTGGCCACGGCATACTATTAGATTGTTTGGCCAGCACAACGCCCAGCCACATTTACTTTTTCCTTACTAATGTCATGCACCCACCCATCAAAGCTGGGTTGACTCAGGGACACCGTATGGAGTCAGGAATAAGCCCTAGTCTTCACCAGAATTCAAACCCACCTTGTCTAGATGAATAACTAATAGTAAGTGGTTCATTATTTGAATATAAGAATAATTTACTTGATAAAATATTTTTACAGCTTTATTAAATGTGAACACAAAAAATACAATTAAAACTTCCAGGCCATGTTACTCAATTGGGATAGCAAAACTCAGCCCATTGGTTTCTAAACCTGCTTGCTATATGTCACAAGGGGATTGTGTAATTAGCACAATATACAGGCACCTTTTGTTCACAATCTTAAGTAAGAACTTAATAAACTTATGGACACTCCAGACCTGTGGAAAGATCATGGTATTTTTTTACATGTATTTAAAACAAAGACCTTCATGCTGACAGTGTGCAGCAGCTAGACTCACCTCTCCCAGAAAATTTTATACATTTAATATTTGTTAAACATCTGATAAGTCGAGTTACAAAATACATACAAGTTTAATGATATAAAACATATGAGCGTCAATTAAAAAACAATTTTATTAAGTGTCCATTAAGATGTCACAATTGAACAAAGCAGTTAGTTCAAAAGATGCTGGAAATATTTAATAAATTTGATCAGACTTGCAAATATTAAATTAAGCTTAAAAGGTTAAAAGCATAGAAGATAACATTTCAAGCTGATACTGAGTGCCTGTTATTATTTTTAAAAGTATTTTTTCTTTCATGTGAATGAAATTTTCTCCCCAAAAAAGCATAATTTTAAAATTGCTGTTTCCAAAACAAAATATTTATTTGCTTACATTTCACATTTGCTTAAACAGATTTAGCCAATAACATTTTTAATACACTATTTTTAGTAGAGCAAAATATATATTTCTCTTTCAAGTAATCTCTAGTCTAAAAAATAAAAACTTTTAAAGATTTGCAAAGACAACTTTGTTGTATAATAAACAAAAAATCAACCCAGCCTATGGAAAAGAATGAAAAACATACTTAAATAAAGTTCAAATTATTTAATGCATAAAAAAATAACATTAATGTACTACCTTTTGAAATCAGTAAAATGTTGAATACTTTAGTACTTGTAGACTGGTTGGTAAGGCTATAGTAGAATTTCAGATGGGTTGGTAAAGACTACAGCGGACATAGGGTCAGATAAAATAAGATTGGGCACTTCTTATAGCGCTTCTATCCATGCTATTAAATTAGCATGCTCAGTGCGCTCTTGGTGTGACTTGCAATGGCAGATGTATTAGCCAAAGAGAAAGAAAGGTCTTATAAGTTCTTTTTAAAAGATCAGTGTCTGAGATAAATTGTTGGTAAAAATTACTGAAGAATTTCAGGTGTGTTGGTAAAGACTACAGTACACTTTCAGATGGGTTGGTAAAGACTACAGAACACTTTCAGATGGGTTGGTAAAGACTACAGTACACTTTCAGATGGGTTGGTAAAGACTACAGTACACTTTCAGATGGGTTGGTAAAGACTACAGTACACTTTCAGATGGGTTGGTAAAGACTACAGTACACTTTCAGATGGGTTGGTAAAGACTACAGTACACTTTCAGATGGGTTGGTAAAGACTACAGTACACTTTCAGATGGGTTGGTAAAGACTACAGTACACTTTCAGATGGGTTGGTAAAGACTACAGTACACTTTCAGATGGGTTGGTAAAGACTACAGTAGACATAGGGTAAGATGGGTTGGTAAAAACTATAGCAGCTCTGAGAGGCCAAGCTTTATAAAAAAAACAACTATATATTTTTCTCTAGAGGCATTAAGGGATAATCACCGGTAACTACACTATACATATATCTTTCATTATAGGCCATATAAGCTAATATAATTGCTATATACTATATATATATATATACACATGAATTATATATATCTACGGTATTTTAGGCCATAAGCTTAGTGGAAAATTTATTTAAAATATACTACCGGTATATATCTTTCTTTTCAGGCAATATAGGCTAAAAAATTACAATATAGGCTACTATAAATATTTTTCATTAAGGGCCTTATATAGGCTAAATTAATTACACTATACTATCTCTCATTATGGGCCATTTGAGCTAAATTAATTACAATATACTATACTATATATCTTTCTTTATGTTACTTTTGCATTTTTAAATCACTTGCAAAGGGCCTACATAATAAACCTACCATATTTTTTTATTTTGAAAAATTAATTTCATATATGTTTTTCCAAACTGTTTAGCAGTAGTCAGAAATGTAAGTCTGTTAAAGACTAAAGCAGCCTTGCCCAAACTTTCCTGGTTACCTGTTTTTATAAATATTTCTACTCTGTGACCCACTAACAATTTTATCACCTATACTAGCCCATAAGTGACACTAAGTCAGGGGTCAGCAACCTTTTGATAACAGTGTGCCAAAGTATGATTTCTAATTCATTCAGCGTGCCAACATCCTAAAAGTCATCCTGCTGTAGCACTAAATTTCTTGTAGAAGAAACTTGAATAGACTTTTAAGGACCCTTCGACGTGCCATTCAAATCCCTCGACGTGCCAAGTCTGGCACGCATGCCGTACGTTGCTGACCCCTGCACTAAATGATATGAATTTCCCCCCAAAAATGTCATATATTATAAAATAAATGTTTATATGAATAAAGAATTCAATTGGAATAAAGAATCACAAAGTGTCATCTTGAGGTGATATATACTGTTATAGATCTACCGCTAGACATCACAATTATCTGATCTAAATTTTCTTTATTTTTTTGTCACCTCATAAATTTGCTTTTGTGGCCCAGTACTGGGTCATGACCCTGCATTTGTGAAACGCTGGTCAAGAGTAATTAAGGCAACAAGGATTAATAATGCACAATAATTGGCTAGTAAAAGGAACACAAACTGCTAAACTTGAATACTATCAAAGTTCAAATTTTAAAAGACAATTTTAACTTCTATGTATGTGTTACTAAATTGATTTCTACCATTTTTATGTTGGATATAAGACAAGGACATAATTGGGTGGACAAACCAAATAGTCCTTTGTTAATCTCATTTTTCATAATTGTCTTAAGATTCTAGTTTAGGTTTTAGAATTATTGACTAATTGGGCATATAAAAAAGGCAAAGGCAAAAAAAATGAATAAAATTTAAAAATAAAAAAATGTCATTATAACAAGTTCAAGCCACTTCAAGTACTTGATATTTAACTGCCATTAGTTAATGTTTAAAAAAATATCATCAACTAAAGTACAAAATTAATTCATAAAAGACCAAAAACATAAGGAAAGAACAATCAACACTAATTAAAATAAAGACAACTTAATCACAATCAATAACAATTTTCACTGACAAATTAAAAGGCAGTAGAACAATTTGAACAATCACATTTTTAATAAATTACAATAATTTGTTGTAGAGAAACAATTTTATCAAATATAATTACAGACCAAGAACAGAATAATGGATTAGTTATTGGTTTAAAGTTAAAGACAAGAATTGTAATCTCTTTCATTTTCATCATCTTGCACCATCATTTTGGGAGATAATTTTGTATGGTAATATACATTATGGATATGTACACATAGGTAATGTAATGCATGTTCATATACAGTAGGCCTAATGTACATACATAAATGGTCATGTACATTAATGGCAATGTACATATATGGTCAGTTAAATATACGGTCATGTACTACATTATGGAATAATAATCTACTTGTACAATTTATTATAAAAAATGTTCCCATGAAATTCACCCAATCCACTAAACATATAAATTTAATACATGATTTTCTAGACATTAAAATAACAAATTGAGCTTTCAGAACTGACCATTGAAGAACAGTTGTAATGTTTATTAAATGGCTTTCTCAAATAGAATACCCACACTTCTAAGAACACCTTTAAGAACACAAGCCTGTGAAAAAAAACCTTGAATATGTGGACAAATTGTGTCAGATGCATTCTTTGGATTCAATTGGAAGAACTAATCACGTCATGTAGTTGTTGTGGTTAAAACTACTGTTTAGTTTTGTACATAAAACTGAAGAAATAAAAACTTCAGCGGCTAAGACACTGCTTTTCTCAACTGTTTTATTGAATTTAAAGATTGTTAGCTAACGGGGATGTTAAAGTAGGATTTAAAACTCAGAAGTGCTAGAAAAAAGCCAGCCATAGATTTCAGCAGTAAAACAGCAAGAAAATATTAGAATGTATCATCATGTAACATGAACGTCCAAAGAAGCTCAGAATAATTCATATCAACTATAGCCTTATTTTGCTTGCATGTTTACCATGAGCTGAGAAATTCATCCGAACCATAATCAGTAGAGTTAATTTGAAATAGTTTATACCAGGCTATAGTATGTTTGGAAAGGTCTAGGCCATCCAGTCGAACCAAGACTTCTCCCCTACAACTTTTCTTTTCAAAACTGCTGGTCCGTTCCCAGATGTTTATCTGAAATAAATAATTAGAACTTTATTTTTGAAATATGAGTTGTTTTTGTAAACATATGTTTATATAAGAAGGACAAAATAATTTCTATTTTTTTTTCTTAAACAAATTATTATGTTTTCCCTTATCTTATATGTAACCGATGCTACTTCAATTTAGCTACAACTTTATGTCTATATCAGGGGCAGGGGTGTGCAACAGACAGCCTGCAGGCCAAAATACAGCTACCAAACTTATTATTGTGGCACCCACAGAGTTTTTTCTTGTTGTTTTTAATACTTTATACAGCTTTATATGACCCAATGATACACATGTTACAAACCTCTGGCTTAATTATACTATCAAAAAATAAAAAATTATTGTATACTTTTATAATGAATAAGTTATCTGCTTACCTTCATAATTCTTCCATGAACATTACAAGCAGAATATTTCAGTTTCTTGCGGTATATAGGATCAAATGAAGCCTTAATGACTAAAGTCTTCTTTCTCTGTATAACTTTTTTACCTTCCACTAAATATGTCTTCACATAAGTATCTGTAAACATAAGGATTTTTTTTTTCAATTTGACTTGTTCCATTTTACAAAGATGGCCTATATTCAAATCTTGCTTTCAATTAAACATATCAGATTCATAATTAATGTACACTAAATTCATAATGCATTCTTACTAATTCATAGTGAATTCATACTATTTTAATAATGATTTAATAAGAATTTCATACTATATTCATAATGCATTTATACATAACACTATAAAATAATAAGAACTTGAGAACATTAGCAATTAATTTCCATAAGTTTTATTCTTACATTAGAAATATTACTGATTGTCAACAAAAAAAAAGTAAAAAAGGCTCAGTTTCTAAGTAGGTCTCCAGAGATCCATTTAGTAGTTAAACATTTTAATGGACATCTGGTAAGGACAGTAGTGAAACAAACAATAATGAATACTCTATTACCTGGTGGGTGTTGCAGACCAGATTTATTGAGTCCTACAGCACAAATGATATCCACTTCTAGTTGACCTTTTGATACCATGAACCCTAACTTGATATTACCACAAAGAGCAGTTTCTGTTTTGAGATTTACATAATATTGATAGACTAGAGATTTATAGAAGATCAATTCATTAGACCAGATATTGATAGACTAGAGATTTATAGAAGATCAATTCATTAGACCAGATATTGATAGACTAGAGATTTATAGAAGATCAATTCATTAGACCAGATATTGATAGACTAGAGATTTATAGAAGATCAATACATTAGGCCAGATATTGATAGACTAGAGATTTATAGAAGATCAATTCATTAGACCAGATATTGATAGACTAGAGATTTATAGAAGATCAATACATTAGACCAGATATTGATAGACTAGAGATTTATAGAAGATCAATTCATTAGACCAGATATTGATAGACTAGAGATTTATAGAAGATCAATACATTAGACCAGATATTGATAGACTAGAGATTTATAGAAGATCAATTCATTAGGCCAGATATTGATGGACTAGAGATTTATAGAAGATCAATTCATTAGACCAGATATTGATAGACTAGAGATTTATAGAAGATCAATTCATTAGACCAGATATTGATAGACTAGAGATTTATAGAAGATCAATTCATTAGACCAGATATTGATAGACTAGAGATTTATAGAAGATCAATACATTAGGCCAGATATTGATAGACTAGAGATTTATAGAAGATCAATTCATTAGACCAGATATTGATAGACTAGAGATTTATAGAAGATCAATTCATTAGACCAGATATTGATAGACTAGAGATTTATAGAAGATCAATACATTAGGCCAGATATTGATAGACTAGAGATTTATAGAAGATCAATACATTAGGCCAGATATTGATAGACTAGAGATTTATAGAAGATCAATTCATTAGACCAGATATTGATAGACTAGAGATTTATAGAAGATCAATTCATTAGACCAGATATTGATAGACTAGAGATTTATAGAAGATCAATACATTAGGCCAGATATTGATAGACTAGAGATTTATAGAAGATCAATTCATTAGACCAGATATTGATAGACTAGAGATTTATAGAAGATCAATTCATTAGACCAGATATTGATAGACTAGAGATTTATAGAAGATCAATACATTAGGCCAGATATTGATAGACTAGAGATTTATAGAAGATCAATTCATTAGACCAGATATTGATAGACTAGAGATTTATAGAAGATCAATTCATTAGACCAGATATTGATAGACTAGAGATTTATAGAAGATCAATACATTAGGCCAGATATTGATAGACTAGAGATTTATAGAAGATCAATTCATTAGACCAGATATTGATAGACTAGAGATTTATAGAAGATCAATTCATTAGACCAGATATTGATAGACTAGAGATTTATAGAAGATCAATACATTAGGCCAGATATTGATTGACTAGAGATTTATAGAAGATCAATACATTAGACCAGATATAGATGGACTAGAGATTTATAGAAGATCAATACATTAGACCAGATATTGATGGACTAGAGATTTATAGAAGATCAATACATTAGACCAGATATTGATAGACTAGAGATTTATAGAAGATCAATTCATTAGGCCAGATATTATATTGATAGACTAGAGATTTATAGAAGATCTATACATTAGACCAGATATTGATGGACTAGAGATTTATAGAAGATCTATACATTAGACCAGATATTGATGGACTAGAGATTTATAGAAGATCAATACATTAGACCAGATATTGATAGACTAGAGATTTATAGAAGATCAATTCATTAGGCCAGATATTATATTGATAGACTAGAGATTTATAGAAGATCTATACATTAGACCAGATATTGATGGACTAGAGATTTATAGAAGATCAATTCATTAGGCCAGAGGTTTCCAACAGGTCGTCTACAGTCTTATTGCTAACACTTTTTGCATGAAAGCTTTTTAAACAAATTTTTTTTTATAAAACCAAAAAAAAAATGAATGCAAAAAATACATATTCGGAATAGTACATTATTTAATAATGAATAGAAAATCTGTGTTCAGTTACTTTACCGTCACAGACTAACGTATATTTAAATTATTAGCATTCAACTATAAGGTAATTGTACGTAAAATATGTAAACTATCTATTGATATAAATTATTTTTTTTATAAAGTAGTTAGTTAGTTTTCAACTTGCCAGCTGATGATTTAGGAGGAATCTGTCCTGGACCCAAAGTTGAATTTGCATCTTCTCCATCTTGTGGGGGGCGATCTGGAGGAGCTGAAGATATGCTGGAAGAAAATGAAATTACATCATTACATGAAATGAAATCTTATTAGTTTGGTTGAAACAAAATGTATGGTAGCACACTCGAACCAGTATTACAGTAATCTTTCCCACAGATGAGTAACAAATCCCTAAATATAACCCTATGTAAACATACCTTAATTGTAACTTTTTCAATGCTTATCTATAAAATCTTTTTTTTATCCCCTTAAGGGTAAATATTTTCAATACACCTTAGAAATGAGGATACAAGTTTTTTTTAGATTAGATTGTGCTACACAAAGACAAGATATTAGCTTAATGATGGGGAATAGTATAGACATTATGTGAAGGTTATTCAAAATAATACTGCTTGAAAAATATGAATTTTAAAACAAGATAACTATCAGTGAAGACATACAAACACATGAGAGGAAAGTTTAGTTTAACTGGTTTACTAAAAAAGCATTTAAAGTTTGTAATAAAATGTCTGGAACTTGCCAACAAATTTTAGTAATAAAAAATTTAGCAATAAAAAATTCTAGTAATATGAATTTCAGTTAGTTAAATATATGGTTATGTACTACAGTATGGACTAATAAACTACTTGTACAATTTATTATACAAAATTTTACCATGAAATTTATTTACCGAATCCACTATACATATGAATTTAAAATACATGATTTTCTAGACATTAAAATAACAAACTGAGCTTTCAAAACTGACCATTGTAAAATATTTTGAAATGTTTATAAAATGGCTTTCTCAAATAGAATGAAAGTTTTCCATATTTTAGAATATACACTGCTTAGTTATTAATCTGGGTTCGCTCCCTTAGTGGAATTCTCTAGGCTAGAAAAACATTGAAAAAGCCCATGTGGTTTAGTAATGAATAAACTGCTTCAATGTGGTACCACAATTCCAATAGTTTGGTTTGATTTTCTTGTTTACTGTATAATTAGTTAATATATATATATAGTCAGGTGTAGTATTTTATTTAAACATTTGTAATGTGATTGTTTCTAATATACAGATACTCATTTCTCAAATAAAAAAATAACATCCCTAAGTTAACTAATTCAAGGAGAAAATAAAAAGAATTTTTGGTGGTTTTGCTAAATTTAATTAAATAAAGAAACACTTTTATTATTTTCTATCTAATTTGAATATGATATGACAGCACTTGTTCAGGGATGAGTATTTTAGACTTGTTGTTTTGCTTGTTAGTCTGATTTAGTTACATATAACATAATATATAGGCTATATACTATATATATATATATATATATATAATGTTTATCAAAGAGTAAAGAAAACAAATTTTCTGCTTTTTGGATCAATAAAGTTATCTTATCTTGCCTTGAATATTGAGTGTAGAAAAAAGAAGCTATAGCTATATATACCTGCCATGAGTATCTTCATCATCAGATAGAAAGAAACTTGAGCTACTGTTGGTTCGACTTGGGGGTAAAGGGGGTGCAAGAAGATCCATGCTGTGGTCTGAAATAACAGGAGTAAGTCTCTAATTAAAATAGATGACAGACTACAATCAATCAATGTAGCACCAGATTTACATCTCCTGCCAACTCCGGTATAATTTATACATTAAGAAAACTAATTACATGTATTACAAATAAGCAAGCAGCCAACCTTACGGCTTAACAAAGTAGATTAGCAAGTTAAGTCATCAAAGCCAATTTGTGACAATAAATTATATTGTGTTACACTAGTACATTTGCAAGAATTTTTTAACTAAATAAATAAAATAAAAGACAAAAATGTAAGAAAAGCATAAAAATATGATCTATACTTTTATAATCAGTTTGCAAAAATGTAAATCAGACTTCACAAAGTTTAATTTTACCATAATAATAATCAATTTAGTATCCATCATAATAAATTTAATTTAGCTTCAAATAAAAAAGAAAAAAAACTGCAATTCAAATAAAGGTTGTGTGTAAACAAGATGCTGTAGAATTCCATGGAAATAGATGTAATGTTCATGATGATATGCAAAAAACAATTCCAAAATATATGTAATTTTATGTATATAATATATGTAATGTAAGAAAACAACATTAATTTATAACAACAATGTATCTCATTTTCAGGACACTTCTTGGGATGCTCCTTTTCAAATGTTCATGAGGGCTGTCGTTAAAAGAAGTCACAGGATTTTGACAGATTTTTTATAACCAAAGGTTGTATGTGTGACCAGGGGCGAAGCCACAGGGGGGGCTGAGGGGGGCTAAGCCCCCCCTGGAATTTAATTATTTTTTTTTTTTCAACTGATTTTTTAAAAATATGCACTAAATTTGCTAAAAATTTGGTAAATCTTTGTCACGCGAAAGTTTAGCCCCCCCCTGGTATTTGGTAAATATTTGTTTAGCAAAAATTTGTTTGGTAAAAATTTCTGGCTTCGCCCCTGTGTGTGACCCACATGGTACATTGTATGATTACTACATGACCCACAAGGCACATTGAATGATGATTACAAGATCCTAAAGATACATTTTATGACCCTTATGGCACATTGTATGATTGTCTGACCCACATGATAAATTGTATGATTACATGACCCACATGGCTCATTTATATGATCCACATGGCACATTGTATGATTATATGATCCACATGGGCTATAGTGTGATTATATGATCCATATGGCACATTGTATGATTATATGACTCACATGGACTAGTGTATGATTATATGATTTACATGGCTCATTGTATGATTATATGACCCACATGGCACATTGTATGATTGTGTGATCCACATGGAACTTTGTATGATTATATTACCCACATGGCACATTGTATGATTGTGTGATCCACATGGCACATTGTATGATTGTGTGATCCACATGGCACATTGTATGATTTTATTACCCACATGGTAAATTGTATGATTACATGACCCACATGGCACATCTTTAGATTGCATGAACCACATGACACATTGTGTAATCAAATTACACAAAGGGTACATTGCATTATTGCATGGTATATTTGTCTATCCCACAAGACAGATTGTATAATAATATGGCCCACAAGGTAGATTGTATATGAATCCCAGAAGGTAGATTTTATGATTGTGTAACTCAGACAATAGATTGTATGATTGTGTGCAATTCTTTTTACACTTTTTAGTGCATAAGAGTTGCAAAACTATGTATGCCCTACTGATCTCCACTCTACACGCCACTAATAACAAACAAAATCAGTATGTAATAAGTTACAACCTACATGATTACAGCAAAATACATAAAGTTTATATTTCAAAGCTCCCTCATTAGGCAACCATAGATCAATAACAAAGCAATGTTTAAATTCATACTACATTTTTAAAAAAATATTTAGTGCAAGCTCATTAAGGAAAATAGAGGAAAATAATCTAAGGCATATAAATGTGACAGATATTAGCAAATAAATGTGACTTATACAAAAAAAAAATCACAAGAAAAACCTCAAAAACAAACAAAAACATTTGCTTACAAAAAAATATATAATTAATTCATTAATATTTAGCATTAAAAAAATTACTGTCTATGAAATATACTACATTTTAAATTATATTTTTCTTATTATTACTTAGTATTAGTATACTGTATACTAAAAGCCTATCAGCTTTTAGTAACATTCTAATACAAGTAATCAGTATTAATTTTTACCTTTTAAATTTCAAGTAGAAATATTCATTAGTATAAGAAGTATTAGAACTCTTCAAAAAATATGTCTTAAAAATAAAATCTGGAAACTATTTAATTTTGTCCAATGAAAAAAAAGGATTAGAAATCCAATAACCCAAAGCTGATGAAGAAACCAGTATGTAAAATGTAATTACCACTCGACACAGATAAAGAGCTGAGAGCTTCCATCTTATAACGGTCACTAGGTTGAGCTGGACACAGTGATTTTTATAAATATATATTAATGAAAAAAGCGAACAACAAAAATATACAAAACAAGAATGTGTGGAAGATAGAAAGAGATAATAAATTATGCAGTAGAGAAACTTTTAAATAACATTAAATTATAGAGTGCTATTGCAAAAAAATTGATTATAGTAGTGTTAATTTGAATTTTGTGAAGAATACAACAAAAATACTCCGTATTGATTATTGCTGCCTTTTAAATATTAAGAAGAAATCTTTTAAAATTGAATCACTACTTCCATTTTGACCATTAGTATTAGTGAATAGCCTTCACCATGTTGTACAAAAGGTTTGTGTGGCCAGCACAATGCCCGATAATTTTTCCCCAACATATGTCAACTGGTTAGACTCAGGGTGACCTTTTAGACCTTGTAACTTAACTCCTTGTGTTTTCTCCATAATTTGAACCCATGATTTTCAGAATGACAAACTAACACACTATAGCAAGATGGCTATGTTTTATGCTTTCATTTAACAGTTAAACTAAAATATTTTTTTTAATCTGGAACTAAACTAATAGTTCTTTTAATGTCTATATTAGGGACACTTCAATGAATACTAACCATAGATTAACCATTCTGAAATGTTGTCAAGAATAATGTCTTTATTTAACATTGTGTTCTGTTCAACAATGCTGAAGAAAATTTAACAAGAGAAATTCTGAAAATTGTAATTTTATAAATAAAAGATGAAGAAAAATATATTCCTACATGAGTTCTGTCTTCTTTTCATAGCATTTGGACTTCTGGAGAGTGGTGTCCCTTTATCGCTTTTATCTGAGGATCTTCTGATGAAGTCACTTTGAGAGCTTTCGTCTGAACCTGAAAATTATGATAATTTTCTTGACATACAGTTTGCTCACAGAAGAAAGGATTTTTGCATACTAAAATATGATAATAAATGAATCAAAAGGGAATCCATATACATGTTTTGCTTCAATGATTGAGCATCTCTGCTATTGCTACAACAGAGAGTTCTAAGCAATAATTCATTCTAAAAATTAAAGGTTGTATTTAGAATGTTTATAATTGGAGAGCAATCCCTGACAGGGAAAAAAATTGCCCAGAAAATGATAAATGAAGTATAATGACTCCCCTTACTGATTATTTTCTCTACTAAAAAAAGCAAATTAAAATACTTGTTATACTCTTGTTATATTTATTTAGAACTTTACTAATGATCACTTTAGTTATAGTATATGTATGCAATGACACTATTTTATATGTTCATGCATTTATCATCCTATAATAAAAATAACTTTATGATTATTATCAATAGAATTATTGCCGTTAATGAACAAAAAATGTAAAAACATCCACTACTCTAACCTGCATTATCCTTTTTCTCTATGAGAGATAAGGAAGCCATTTTTGAGACTGTGGTCTTCATCTTCTTTCTCACCTTTGTGGTGAAACTATCTGGCTGTGAAACTGGAATGGGAAGTCAAGAGGGTGAGGATCAAACACTCAGAATCAATATATTATAGGCCTATATTGATTGGGATATTGAAATAATTTAAATTATCTTGGCTTACTTTACACTCAACTCTTTATAATTTATGGAAGTAAAAAAAAAAGCTTTATAAAGGAAACAAGCTCTATCCCTGTTGAGAAATTATTTTTTTAAATGGGTGTGGAAGGGGTAGTGAAGTTAATTTGAACAGGTGGGGGGTGGGGGGGGAGCGATTACAAAGTGCAACAGGAAGGAGAAGGTATTAAAATCTTACCTGTTGGCAAAAATAATATATGCATGGCCCTTAAGTGCTTTTTCACCTTTTAGGCATTGATGGTCAAATGATATGTTTTTAGAGGTCAATGCTTAAGAAAGTTAATTTACCGGGTAATTTGTATAGATCAGTGATGGTGATTAAGCATGGCAAGTGCTTGGAATAAAGACTTTTGTTTCCATGACTTATTCTTTCTATTTATAGATCATCATGCAGTGATCTAAATAGGAGGTAGCTCACTGTTGCATATGTCAGTGAGTTGCAAAACCTACCACTATTTAAATGGAACTCCCTTGAACCAACATGAGATGTTCCAGAAGGCACAGGGGAAACATTGGTGGAGCCTGGAAAATATGTTTGTGTAGCAGTCATTGAATAGATTAATAGTTTATTTGAAGACAATTTTTTTAATCATTCTTAAAAATTGTGTATTTCCTCAAAAAATGAATTAGTAGCTTTTTCAGAATATATATTATAGTTGTTTAAAAACATCAATTTAGAAAATATTTCAGTTAATATTGATTTATATTTTAGCTTTACATATTGTTTTTCATAATAGTATGTTTGTTTGATATTTACCAACAGAAGAAGGCGAATGTTGGTGCTGTCTTTGTGAAGGCACTTCTGGGGAAACTGCTGGACTGAACAAGGAAGAATCTTTGAAGGAACCACTGGTCAGACTGGCTGAAAGACTGACCGAGTGACTACTTCTACGATGAGACAAAGGGGCACTATTCTCATCATGTTCCTCTAGATTAAACCATTGAGCCTGTGAGAAGCAGGAGAATAATAGATCAGAAATGAGAAATAAATAATAATTTAATATTACTATAATATACAAAATAAAATATTAAATAACATACACCTTAGTTTACATATTCTATACAAATATATTATTGGCATCCTTCTATCTACAAGAGTAGATGGTGTAGGTCAGTGGTCAGCAACCTTTTGATAATAGTGTGCCAAAGTAGGATTTTCAAGTCATTCAACGTGCCAACAGCCTAAAAGTCATCCAGCTGTAGCACTAAATTTCTTGTAGAAGAGACTTGCATACATTTTTAAGGCCTTTTCCGCGTACCATTGAAAATCCCTCAGTGTGCCAAGTTTGGCACATGTGCCATAGGTTGCCAGTTCCTGGTTTAGGTCCAATGCACTAGTTGTACCTCAAGGCAGAGGCTAAACAGTCCAACCCTCAAGTGACAGTCTTTCTTGCATTCGATGTAAACATACCATATATCATGGAGTTTTCCTTTACTTCCTTCAATCATTTTCTCCCTGCAGGTAGCTCTGCTCTTCACTCTGACATAAGCACAAAAGGCAGAGCAGACATCTAAGTGATACTCCTAGTCACTTGGTTCAAATACTGGCTGCCTTTATGTCTCTTATCTTATCTTATCTTTTACATTACAGACGCTCCTTCTATAAAGAAGATTATTGCGTCCTACGCTCATCCGTGGTCCGAGTCTAGTCTTGCATTTTTATTAATGTTTTAAATGATGTTAGGTTATTGGTTTTCCTGGTTTGTTCAGGCAACCCATTCCATGCCAGAATGCCACTCGGGAAGAAAGAGTACTTATATGCATTTGTTCTCGCATAAGGGACAAGGAAGGTGTTTTTGTCTTTATGTTTATCTGAGCTTTGCAACAGATTGTTATTGGGTTGTATTTCTAAATTAGAGTTTAATGCCTTATGTATTATTACTACTTTACTCTTTGCCCTTCTGTCCTCTAGTGTTTCTAGGTTTAGTGATTTGACTAATGGTGTTACTCTTGTCAATTGGGAATATTCACTAGTTATAAACCTTGCAGCTCTTTTTTGAATTTGTTCTAATGTTTTAATGTTTTCTTTAGTTGATGGGTCCCATACAGATCCTGCATATTCTAGTATAGGCCTAACTAATGTGAGATAGCATTTTAGTTTTATATTCTTATTACATTTGTAAAAGTTCCTTTTTATGAATCCTAATGTTTTGTTTGATTTTTTAATTACTTCATCAATGTGAGGGTTCCAAGATAACTTATCATTTATTATTACTCCTAGATACTTAGCATTGCTAGTTTGAGTTAGTTCTTTACCATGAATGAAGTAGTTTGTTATTATTTGTTTCTTTTTCTTGGATACCCTTATTAGTTGGCATTTTTCTGGGTGAAAAGACATACTCCAGTTTGATTCCCATTTTTGTAGTTCATCTAGGTCTTTTTGTAAAAGTTCACTATCTTTTCATGTCTTTATTATTCTATAAATTATGCAATCATCAGCAAATAATCTTACTTTTGTGCCTGTGTTGATGCAATTTGGCAGATCATTAATGTAAATTAGAAATAGTAGGGGCCCTAGAACAGTTCCTTGTGGAACTCCTGAGTTTACTGTTATTGGTGATGACTTAGAGCCATTTATTATCACTGTTTGTTCTCTGCCTATAAGAAAGTCCTGAATCCACTGATGTAAGGGACCAGAGATGCCAAAGTATTTAAGTTTTTTAAGAAGACTAGAATGATGAACTTTATCAAATGCTTTTGAAAAATCTAGTAATATAGCATCAATTTGGTTGTTATTATCTAATCCCTTAGACAAGTCATCTATTAAGCCTATCAATTGAGTCTCACATGATCTATTTTTCCTGAAGCCATGTTGGTGTGGGCACAGTGCATTTAGTTTGTCTAGATGATTTACTATACTACTATATATTATATGTTCAAGTAATTTACATGTTATGCTTGTTAGAGAAACAGGTCTATAATTTCCGGGGTCAGATTTATCTCCTTTTTTGAAAAGGGGGGTTACATTGGCTAATTTCCAATCTTTGGGCACTTTGCCCTGGTTTAGAGAGGCCTGAAAAAGTATTTTAAAGATTGGAGATATTTCATTAGTTAGTTCTTTAAGCAGTCTTGCTGGTATTTCATCTGGACCAGAAGCTTTGTTTACTTTTAAGTTGGTTAGGAGTTGTTTAATACCCTTTTCATCTACATTTATATTTCCTATCTCTTCTAGTTTGTTTAAATTTATGAATATTTCTTTGTCACCTGGATTTGAAAAAGATGATGCAAAGTGTGTGTTTAGGATATTAGCTTTAGTTTCATTATCATTATAAGTTTTGTTGTTTTGGTCTTTTAGTGGAGCTATGCCTGTAGTGTCCATTTTTCTTGATTTAATGTAGGACCATAAGTTTTTATTATTATCTTTAGAAATTACATTGTTTACATATTCATTCTGCAGCTGTCTGCTTAGTTTCTGAGTTAAATGTTTAATTTTTAGGTATTTTTTATGTAGTCTAATTGAATTAGTTGCCTTAAACTTTTTGAATAGATTTTCTTTTTGTTTACACAGTTTCTTTAGTTTAGTGTTAAACCAACTTTTGTTAATTTTATTTGATGTTTGTTTTGTTGGCACAGAGTCAGTCATTATTGCTTTTAAGTTGGTTTTTATAAATTGCCAAATATCTTCAACTGGACTATCTATATTGTATTTAGTAAGAAAATTGGTTTGGAATTTTATTGCTGCTTGATGTAGTTCTGTTGTGTTACATTTATTCCAGAGATAAATTATTCTTTTAGGTTTCTTGCTAATTTGGATTTTTATTTTGTTATTTACTCTGACAATATCATGATCTGAAAGTCCAGGGATTATTTCATAATCTAATACTAGTCCTGGTCTGTTCGTTAAAAATAAATCTAGTATATTATGGTTTCTTGTTGGTTTTTTATTAATTTGGTCTAAGTTTAGATTTTGGATGGTATTGATAAACATTTCATTTATTTCTTTTGTGTTTTGGTGCTTTTCTATAGAGTAGCTATTCCAATTTATATCAGGGAGGTTGAAGTCGCCCATTATCCAAATTATAGCATTTTTATATTTAGTTTCAATACTTGTCAGCTGATTACACAGATCAGACATGTACTCTGATGTTGAGTTTGGTGGTCTGTAAACACTGCCTACAATTAGTGGTTTGGAATTAGGTCTGCTTATTTTACAAAATACTGACTCTATGTTATTTTGAGGTTCTAATTTAATTTCTTCAGCTATTAGGGTAGATTTTATGGCTAGTAAGACTCCTCCATGCCTGTCTGACCTATCTTTCCTAAAAATTTCATAATTATTATTGAATATCTCTGTGTTGTAAATATCTGGGCTAAGCCATGTTTCGGAACCTGCAATTAAGTCTGGTTCTTCATTATTTATTAAAAGTTCCAAATCAGCTTTTTTATTTTTAATGCTTTGGAAATTTATTGTAAGAGTTTTGAGGTGATGCTGATTTGACAGAGACACTCTTTAAATAAGCTTGTAGGCACATTTTCAATTTTCTTCTGCCAGCTCACCATTAAACATTGAGTTGAATTTATTATATTCATTTCCAAGTCATTAAAGATGTCTTTCACTAAAGATGGTAAGCAATATGCTGTGCACCTCAGTATTTGTCCTTTTGTCCTGCTATCTGATGTTTTACATAAGTTGCAGTCACCTTAATTGTTGTTGCATTTACACTCATGGCAAGAGTAGCTTGTCCATGATTTGCAGCCACAGAGTAGTGTGATATTTATATAGGTCTTGCTAGATGCAGCTTTGTACAAATCAATAGATGTAAATTTACTTTCTTTTTCATAACTATAAAAAGCCCACTTTGTACATCTAAAATTATGAATAGATAATTAAATGAAAGAAAAATAATAAATCATTTAAATATAGATTTTAGACTGCTAGAGGAAGGTTTATTGTAATAGCTATATTTTAGACTGCTAAATTATTGTTTTTTTTGTAAGAGCTATATTTTAGACTGCTAAATTAATGTTTATTGTAAGAGCTATATTTTAGACTGCTAGAAGAATGGTTATTGTAAGAGTTATATTTTAGACTGCTAGATGAAAATGTATTGACTATCGGAGAGGGCTTGAAGGATTTGGTAAAAAATCATTATTATGTTTGAAATAACATTTGAGTGTGCAATGAATTTAACTGATCTAACCTGATTATCTAGATGTGCTTGAACCAAATCCAACAAAACTTCACCAATGAATTGGTCACATTTCTCCTCATAACACCAGACTGTCATTTGTAAAGCTTTCTTAACCAGCTGTAGGAAAAAAAAAACTGTTCATAGTACAAAACCAAAAAGACATTAACAAATCACAAGACTTAGATGACATTTTAGATGTATTACAATGTTTACATGATATGTTATTAGACTATTACAAAAAAAAATATGAATTACCAAGTAATGACACAATGCTAAACTTATTACATTGCTTTTCTCAATAACATTGACAAAAAATTTAGTCACAAGTCAGAAAGCAAAAAATAATGAGAATGTATTTTTGTCCTGTAGTAGTCTAAATAATATTTTTATCAAAATAAAGTGATTCAATACTTATTCTTCCAGTAACAGGCTGCAGATATGTTGGCTCTCTTGCAATCAAAGCCAGGCTAACAAGAGTATGTCATTTTAGCTGTTCTGTGTGGTTATAGATTGTGTTGGAAATTGTAAGTTTGAAGGGGACTAATATTGTATGTCTGAGATTGATTAGCTTGAGGAATTTCAGAAGGTCTACTGTTTCATGTTGGTAATGAATTATTTACTCATGTCTAAGGAAAAGAGTTTTGCCAATACAATTAAAATTCTGTTATTTTCTCCCTTGTACCCACACCTTACTGAGTTCATGTAATTGTAATGAATATTCATCAAGGTCATTCAAGGCCAGTCAGAAATAACAAAAACAGTATATTTAATTTTGGAAAATAACATTCCTGGCTGCACAGCTAGTCTAGTCTAGTCTAGTAGTCCGACATTTTCAAGTTATAATTATAATATGCCCTATATAAAAATGTCTTTAATAAAGTCATCATCTTTGGCACTACAGCCAAAGGAGGGTTATGGCCTGCCTCACTATTTCCTTCCACTACCTATCCATTGCCTTCTTTTTCCAACCATCTCAGTCTGGGTTTGCCTTTAGGTCGTTTTCCTCTAGCTTTCTGAGTATATATTTCTTTTGCTCCTCTGCTGTTAGGCATTTTTTCCAGGTGGCCTGTCCAGCGTAGTCTGCCCTTCTTTTTTTATCTCAGCCACAATAGTAGGGTCTTCATATAACTCATAGATCTCTCTATTGGTGCGCATCCTCTATCCATATTTTCATCTTTTGTTGGTCCAAAATTTTTTCTGAGGACTTTTCTGTCCCAGGAATTTAATATATTTTCTGTACTTTTTGTGAGTGTCCAGGTCTCACTGCCATAAGTCACCACTGACCTTATTAGGCCCTACTGTCTTCAATAAAGCGCTAGTTGAATATAGGCCTATCTATACATAGTTAAGCTAGAAAGTGTACCTCTGATATAGTCATCCCATCAAAAAGAAATGTCTGCTCCCATTCTGGATATGAATCTGATGTTTGCAGCTCCATCTCAAAGTTATCTCTAGATTTATTTAAAAACAACAACATTAAATGACTTTACCTAATCTACATTTAAATTATAATAAGTTTCTTAAAAAAACGTGCGTCATTGTTTGTTTTTATTGGATAATTTAAAATGAAAAATACTACGTAAAGAATTGAAAGCTTATTACAAGTGTATTTTTAAATGTCATTTTCCTCAAAGAAATAGAACCTACATTAAAAAAAATTGTTTTAAGAATGTCATCTGATACTTACAACTTAGAATTCCAATATTTTTGTTTGCTTTCAAATAATATTGTATTACATTCCTAATTGTATATTCGATTATCTTTCTTTGGAACTTTAAAATGTTAAGAATATCCAGTTACCTTTTGCCAGGAACAATCCCTATGACAACAAAACAGCTGGGTGTGCTACATTCGGGCTTGCTTGGGGAAACAACATTTCTGATCCTGATGACACTGACTGCCAGTGTGGCGATGTCCGGCTGGTAGTGAAGGCGAATTTTTAACTCCCCCTTGATCTGTCTTGTACCTCGTTTTATTTCTACCTATGAGCAGTATATATATATTTGAAGCTTAGTGTTGGAACAGTCCGAAACTTGCTAAACAGTTTAAAAATGTTAAGTTGAATTTGATGAGGCCAATTAAAAAACATTTTGTGATTTAGATTTAAAAAAAACATTTCATCTTTTTCTTCTTCTCCCAGAATGGCAATATGGAGGCATGGAATGGGTTACCTGAACTAGGCCTGGTCCAGAAAATCAACAATTTAACAAGCATCATTTATAACTTATAACACTAAAGCAAATTCAACACCAGGCTATATTCAAATCACAGATAGATCTTAGCATTGGAGGGGCAAAACTTTTTTGCACATAAAACTAAAAGTGATTCACACCAAATAATGTTAACTGTTGTTTACTAAAGAAAGTGAAATGGATATTCATTAAAATAGGCCTATCTGGCATACATAAATTATTTGTTACTCTGTCAATTGATCGACTTTTAATCTCCTTATACAAGTGCCATCTTTTTAAAACACGATCACTTCTCATAAATTATATTCAGAACCATAAAGACAACTGTCAATAAATGCCTATACGAGGTTTATTTTTAACATTTGTATTGACTTACTGGTGTCCTCGGGAGCATCCTCCTTTTCCCACCTTTCCCTTGTAATTCTGGACTATTGTTAGGAGGTCTGTCTGTTGAGTGTAACATGAACAGATAGTGTTGATGACATTAATAGTTCTTTAAATGAATGGAGTGTTATACCTTACAGATAGGCACGTTTTTTGCTAGATTATTTATCTTTTTAATTTATTTTATTTTCAAACAGAGGCAATTTATCAAAAAGCATTGGAAAGTAAATAAGCTTAAGTAGATTTAAGTAAGTGCTGCCTAGAGATAGTTTGGACAACGAGCGATTTGATCTAGCAGAATTGATCAGGGATTTAACAGTTATCTAATAATCAGTCTATCAGTCCAGGCAATTACCAAAAAAACTTAATGCTCTTTGAATACGTTTCATTTAGTTTCAGCAATGCAAACATATGATTACAATAGTTCTTCAACTTACCTTGCGTAATAACTAGTGGAGTATCGACCAGTCTTGGAACTTCAGATCTAAGCAGTTAACAAAACAAAAGATACACTATTTAAGTAGCCTACAATTGAGATGAAAAGTTCAAAGATTTAAAATCAGCTCGGGAATCAAGACCAACACATTGGATACCATTGACACACTGGGAAATTGTGTTCATTTAGAATTAAGACTGGGTGGAGAGAGTAAAATAGTTGGAAAACAAAAATTCAAAAGATGTTTCTCTACTGTCCTGGTTCCAATTTTGTTGTCATCATACTTTGTAACAGGAGATATTTTACAGAACAGAACATTGGGAAATGTGTTAATAGTTATAATGACATTTTAAAAGTGCATGCATGTGTTCAATAAGTACAAGAAAAAAATAAAATACGAGAAGAAAACATTTAACTGAGAACTGTTTACTGACTTTTGTGACTGCTTTTTTTGTGAAAATATCGATTTTTCATTATAACATGATCAAGAAACTAAATTCTACTTTTGAAATGCGCAGTTTGGGAATGTACTCAGTGCCGTTGCTAGGGATTTGGGGGCCCGGGGGGTTTGGCCTCTTTAGGGGCCCCTGCGTTTTGACATTCGACATTATGACATGAGAAAAACTATTCGGACACTCCTTCGGGGGCCCCCCTCAAGTAGGGGCCCGGGGGTCTTTTCAATTTGGGCCCCCCTCCCCCTCCCCTAGCTACGCCACTGAATGTACTAATTGGTAAAATTTGACATATTTTATATATATTTTACTATTTGTCTAAGTGAAACATGTGAATATATTTTACAAGAACCTCAGTATTAAAATAATTAAATGTCATAGAAGTTTCTTTAACTTAGAACTTAATATTGGACACTTACTTTTCTCTGGGGGGTGAGGCAATCAGAATGACTTGTGGGTAGACGTAAGTCATGACAGTGCTGACGTAATCAAATGTTTGACCTCTCAAAGTTTCCCCGTTCCACTCCAGGACTTCATGCCCTATTTTTTTAATAGACGCAAAACAAAATTAAGCAATTTGCATTCAAACAAGGCGTAAGTAAGATAAATAACATTTTGTTTTTCATCAATTTATCACATTATCTTTGTTTCCTCACATAATGAATTGTCTCTTCTTATACGAAGTCATATTATTGTACTGTTTATCTCTTTGACCAGGTCCACGGTGTAGACAGGGGCTTAAAGTGTTCTAAATTATGTTTAGTTTTACATGGTGAGGTCCGATAATAAATGTAGGGCAGCCACCT
Source organism: Anisus vortex (assembly GCA_949126835.1). Taxonomy (NCBI): domain Eukaryota; kingdom Metazoa; phylum Mollusca; class Gastropoda; family Planorbidae; genus Anisus; species Anisus vortex. The sequence continues at coordinate 15,425,906 of OX421493.1, forward strand.
TTCTGGAGGATTGGAAATAAACCATTTTGGCTGACTAGATGGATTAAAGCAATATAAAGTGGAGCTGACCGATGTAGAAGATCATGTTTACAGTAGGCCTACATCAACCAGCTCGAAAGCCGCACGAAACTCTGGAAATACGCTAGTCTAGACCAGGGGTCAGCAACTTTTTGATAATACTATGCCTAAGAATGATTTCTATTTCCTGTAGCGTGCCTAGAGCCTAAAAGTCATCTTGCTTCAGCACTAAAGTTCGTGTAGACGACTTTTTGGGTATCTTTCGAGTGCCATTGAAAAACTTTCTGCGTGCCAAGGCTGGCATGCGTACCTTAGGTTGCCGATCCCTGGTCTATACTTTGCAAACGTGCAGGTTTCGTGTGGGAGAAAGCCGTTCTAGTAATAGAGGACAAACATTGTCTAGGATAGCAATGCTAGCTACTGAGTACTCCATCCCACGGCATAAGCGTGCGCTAAATGACTCGTTGGAGGATATAACTGTTCAGCAACTCCTGGACGAGCGACTGTAACTCGAGGCAACATCTTCTTTTGTAGATGAAAGGATGCGGACAATATGTTTAGTTAGGTGTAGAATATATGTTTGGTTAGATGTAGACAATATGTCTAGTCAGATGTAGACTATTTGAATGTCACATTTTGCATTGCATGACTTAAACTAAAAATAACGTAGCACCAAATCTTTTTTATTATCCATTAAGCAAGAGCCAATTATTTCTTGTTGTACCTTTATATCTTTTTTTTACCTCTCATGACTCATGTGGCTTAAGAGGACTGCATTCGTTTTTAAAATCTTCTAGCTGGTGCAGCATAGAATTGTAGTGCTTTTTTGAGCAATTTGTTCTATGAGGTATTCACGCGATATTGATGTAACGTGAAGCTCTTTCCCACGTCGCCCTAATAATTTTCTTCTATTTTCTGTCATGTGGGTGCCTGCAATTATTGCATTTTGCAACATAAATATAATGTACCCCTCCTCATAAGTAGACCTCGTTTTGTGTAAAGATAAGGTAAATGACAGAATGGGTGATGTAGCAGCAAGTACCATAGTACATAAAATGGGTGGTGTCAGTAGCTCAAATGGCATCGTGCGTATGCGTTGAGACGCCTACGTGTTACACAGCAGAAAAACATGGCAGTAAGAAGTCGCAAAAAGACGTAGCAGTCATAAGTAACCGTAAAATATGTCAGTAAGACCAAAAGATAAGACATGAGAGTGAAAGGGGCCATAGAGAAACGACAATAAGACGTGGCAGTCAGATGTGGCAGGTAAAGAATCTATGTGGTAGTAAGTTTTCACGGTAAAACATGACAGTAGTTAGTAGCAGCAAAAAAAAAAATGACAGAAAGCAATGACAGAAAGACATCGATGGAGGAAAGACGAGACAACAATACTTGGCAGTGCTAAAATTTCAGTAAAAGAAAAATGAGCGCATTAATGAGTTTATTGTAAAGAACAAGATCCACTTACCTACACACAGCTTACTTCTTAATTCAGGACAGATCCAAGTTACCCGAGCTGTCGACATTTTTAATTCGTCTTGCACACCGCCTATTACTTTAACGGCATAAGGATTTTCTAGAAAATAACAACAACCAAAACAAAAATTCAATTTTGGAATATAAAACTCTGTTAGCTTAGATTCCAGTGGATAATCCAACCAAATTGATCCATAGGGCCGGTGAATCAGCGTTCACCAGTTTTCTGTGGCCACTGTATACCAGTGGATTGTGTGGCCAGCACACTACCCAGCCGCCTTTACTTTCCTCCAAATAACGTCAGGTACCCATCAGAGTGGGTGGACTTAGGGACACCCTCAAGGCCCGAGAACAAATCCTAGCCTTCACCAGGGTTTGAACCTGGGACCTTCGTATATTAGCCTTAACACGGAAAATTTTTTTTTTTGTTTAGTTAAGGAAAGTGGACGGTTTCTTTAATCAAATTTTGTAGATAATTGAAGATGAATGCAAATCTTAACCCTTACAGTCCCGGGCGCGTATATAGCGGAACTGAAGGCAGCATAGATAAAAGTAGGTCGGTACGGGAAGGGTTAAAAGCTTAAGTAACAAAATCATTGATAGAAGAGCATGGTGGTGAAATTACAACACAAAATGTAAAGCTTATTATGTGGAATTCCTCACCTTTAGACTGCGTTCCTTGCAATAATACCAAGTAGGCATTGGGAAACCCCAATTGGCGCCATTTCTGTTCAGACTTTTCCCCCAGGGACTTTGGTGACAAACGTTCTTCACACTTACCACTAGAAGCCTGCAGAACAAAGTTTGAGAATTTTGGGATAACCGGATGTAGACTACCGAATGCAACTAAATGCCCGTCTTAACATGAAGCGGGAGAAAGTTGTTGTTTGGAAAACAATGAAAAGTCTTCCAGTAAAGTAAGTATATTACTTACAAATACCTTTGCTAAAATGGATTAGAGCTTTTCTTTTGATCTTTAGTTTTGTAAACATTACAAAAGAAAATGTAAATAAATCGGAAGTTTGGAAAAAATGTTCTATGCGCTACCCAAAAAAAAAGCTCTTGAATGAACATATCCTAAATAAAATAGTTCCTAGATTTTAAAATATGATGATTGAACTAAAACAATAGCCTATATTATAAAGTTTTAACATTTTATTAATTTGTTTATAAATCTTTGTCTTGTTTGAATTTACTTTAAGTATAATTTGTTTGATCGCCTTTTATAACAACAACGCGGTAGAAAATGTCCGTTATATTCTGTGAATTTTCATCACACTTACACATGTATAGACCGTAATATAATTTAATTGTCCATTGTGTTAAAAGAGATTTAGAGAAAAAAGACTTCACGAGTGACCATTGAGCATGGAATGGGTTGCCTGAACTTTTTAGAAAAACCAACTTAACATTATGTTAAACCTTTCAAAATGCAAAAACTAGACTTAAACAGCGTATACGTGTAAGACACAATCTTCCTCTTTACAGAAGGCTCATCTTTAAATTATAAGTATATATCTGCAGTGTTGTCACAAGAGAAATATTACCTTACACCTGAGTTCTGCTGGTGTTACCTTAGAGTTTTGATGCTTGGGAGAATGGAAAGACTCTCTAGACCTGGTGCTGATGGGATCTGAAGAACCTGCATAACTTCTTCGTCCCGGTTCACTTGCTGAGGTAATGCTGACACAACTGCTGTTTAGACTCAGTGCGTCCTGGCGGATAATTCTGATTGGGTTATAAAACAAGCCGTGTGAATATAACTAACAGTGCTACCCGAACAACACACTATATTGATCCAAATATCTGTCCAACAATGTTGGCAGAATATTGGACCAATATTGGGCTAATATTGCGTGATGTTAGGCACGCAGGTCAATGAAATGTATATTTGCTCCCAACCCCACATTTTATTTTTTCGTAGTTCTCTACAATAGATAAGCATGAAGCCATTATAATTTTTTTTTTTTACATTTAAATTAGAGTCTAAGTAAATTCATCATAACAGCTGTCAAAATTTGGGGATAGATTCATGATTTATGTGCTAAGCAAAAACAGCTTAAAGTCAGTTCAGTCTTTCAAAGTTTACAATAGCCTATAATTAGGAGAAGAATACACAGTTTATTTTTCTTTAAAACCCATTTCATTAGAGATAACATATGGGTAAAAGGCTAATTATTTCTAGATATAGACTATATGGATAATTCAATTTACGGTAAGTTCAGATAGTGACCCATTATTTGTTATCACTTTTACAAAGTATTTTCAAAAACTGCTTACTTGAGCGAGGGAGGGGATATAACTGGGGACAACCCATTGAAACCATCAGACATACTGCTGTCTCGAAAGGAAGAGAACACACTGCTGATTGACGTGGAAGAACCGTCAGAGTTATCTCGTCTGCTTTCGTTTAAAGTTGGCGCCTTTTTGACACCTGCATTGGGCATACACAAAATATAGTCAACTTGATTCAATTTTAGAGACAAGTAAAATTTGCTTGCAAAATGTTACATAATATCAAGTACACATGTAGGCCTATCTAGATCAAGTCTATAATATTAGAAATATAGCAGACGTGGAAAAAAACAGAATATAGAACAACAATACGTGTAGGTCCTAAGTGTATTAGACTCTAAATTCGTAATGTTAAAAGTGACATGAAATGTTTGGAACCTTACAAGAGCTAAGAGAATTGCTGTGTCCCCATAAAGACCTGGTCAGACTGTCCCGTCTCTCTCCGCTCTTCCTGGGAGTCCTCTCCGAAGACGTGGCCCGTTCTTCTGCATACAGTGACCTTGGCCTGTCTGACAATGACTCGGTGCTTCTTTGATCTTGACCTGGACACACTTATAGGTCATCATTGGTGAATTGAACTACACCGCGTGTTTATATTTTGAAGTACTTACCCTACGCGTTTTTAATTTTTAATAAAGAAAAAAAGAACATTGAAAATATTTAGATTGTTTTTGTTTGTTTCCTTCAGTGATGGAGATTGTTTTAAGACCAATACACAGACTTACAAATCCGTTGGACTTGCCTGAGCTTAAGTTGCTGTAAACCTCCGAAACAGGCTTTAGGGGTCATTCATGAATGACGTCAAGCGATTTTTGGTCCATTTAACCCCTTCCCCTTTTTTTCCCCCAATCGCCAGAAGTCGTCACAAAAAATCAAACCCCTCTTCAAATTTGACGTAAAAAATCTATGAATCGCCCCCTCCCCCTATAAAAAAAAAAAAAACCAAAATTTCTGATTTCATAATGAGCATGCTTGAACCAACTTTTATTTTCATCGTCGGATAAGTGTGTTACAATAAAATATATTATCAATTAGTTCTTTTTCGAATAAAACCTGTTAAAGCCGACATTTAAATATGCAATTCTTCATGTGACGTGATATTGTGTAAACAACCCCCTCTCATTATCACATATTGTTACAAATGTTTGACTCCCTGCCTCCTTTCGTGACGGGGGTCATTTATGAACAATCCTTTCAACCAATTTAGTTTTTGCTACGCCCCCCTCCCCTTACAAACCCCTTTTCTATAGAGCAGAGAAATTTAGTTTGATTCTTTTTAAAAGTCTTGTTGTATTAAATATTTAGGAATGAATTATTATTCTGAGAACTAGATATTGTATGATGCAATGATACAAGAAGATTTGAAAATGTTGCTTTACAAACCAGCTCTAATTCTCCGTCTCTGCTTCTTTTCTTGTCTCCGCCTCCTGGACAAGCGCCTCTCCAGAATCAGACTGTCCAGACTGTCTTTGAAGTCGTCATCATCGTCATCAGACTGCCCAACGCCTGGATCGTCCTTCAACGCAGAGTCTGGGGGCAGTGACCGCCTGCGACTGTACTTCTTTCCAGTCGGCGCATTCTTTGAAGCGGGCTTTCCAGTGACGCGGCGAACCAATTCCGAATCTGTACGATTACCAGATGGGCAGGCTTCGCTATCTTCCATATTTAGGTGATACTGTATCAAAACACTTTGCAATGACTAATACAATTAAACAATTATACAATATATTATATGAAAAACTAAAAGTTTTTACTAAATTCATACATGATATGTATACAAAATGTCTCTTATCTTAACTTATAATTTACAGACGCTCTATCAAACATCAATATAATTGCGTCACATGCTTATCAGTGGCTCAAGTCTAGTCTTTGCATTTTTTTCCTTATTAGTTCAGACAACCCATTCCATGCCCGAATGCCACTCAAGAAGAAAAAAAAACATGATAATGTAATAGCATGGAAGGAGCAACATTAGCGTATTTCAAAAACAGAACATTAAATTAGCATGCTTATTAAGTTCGTAGACCAATAGAACTAATTCTCTACACTGACTTTGGATATAAAAAATGGCCATTAATAGATCTAGTCCTATTGAGAGAATTTAACAGTAACGATATTTTGAACCCAGAATGGTTTCAATTTACTAGCTGAAAATTTTAGTTGATATTACATTGAAGATATGAAGACCTTGGTTGTTGTTTTTTAAATGATGAAAGAAAGCAACAGTAATCCTTGTAAATAGGTTTAAATATATTTCTTGTTCTTTGTCATGTTGTTTTTTAATAGAGGTGAAACGATCGCTATTAAATAAGTTAATTATGGTAAATATTAGTAATGCTAGTATATTATCAAGGGCCATAAAGAGGATTACATGATGCCGAAGAAAATTGTAAAAGATGGGGGCCAAATTATACGTTTTTATATGCATTGTTTTAGTTGGGCCCTCTTAAACTGTATGAACCCCTTTTGAGCTAAACAACCACACCCCGCTTCCCCATATCCTTAGCCATGTTTTTATGTCATTAAAAATTTATTTATAGCATATTATAGCATAGTATATAGGGTCCTGGAGATTGTTGATGTTCGTTTGACACTACAGAGAAAGAAATTCAAATTGTAACGACCTGGTACAGGGTTACATATTATAAGGAAACAGTTTGCTTTGCTAGATTAGATAGTTAACCATCTTTCATTTTAGATCTACTAGTGCAATAAATTGATTGCACAAATGCAATATTGGTCAATGCTAGAGTGAAGGTTTCAGGGGAGGTGGGGGTGGATTAGAGAAGATGTTTCAAATGACTTTAAAGTTTACAATAATAAAAGTGCAAATAATGTTTTCTGGATATTTAAATATGAAATGGAGGAGAAAGTATCGATACACTTTTTTCATGTTTCAATAATTAATGTCCGAGTTTCGATCCAATATTAAGCTTACATAATCATTGAAAAAAATAATAATCGTACAGCTTTTCGCCTTCAAGTATTTTAAGCCGTTCATTTGAGAAACTCGATACATGTTTGAAAGACAAGAGAAATTATTGATAAGAGATAATGTAATACGAGAAGGAGGAAGGAGGTGTGGAGGTGATGGTAAGGCGTGGGGGTGGGTAGTGTATGATGGATAGAAGAGAAAAAAAAAGCCATTAATATCTCAAGATGTCTGTTTTTTTGTTTAAGTTGAAGAAGCTGAAATATATGTTTACATCTAGCTATGAACATTTTATGAACAGCCGATAGATTTTATTCAGATCATTTCTGAAAAAAATTACGGGCGATATTCATGCTTTCCTTATGGTTTACTGTTTAATTTATTCAAGACAGTTGTGACAACCTGCAACATGTGACACGGTGGTCTAGAAGACAGCGCGCTCTGTTAGCGTACCGAAAGTTCCTGGCTCGAATCATTGGTGAAGGCTAGGATTTGTTCCAGGGTCTGGATGATGTCCCTGAGTCTGCATTAATTTGGGCGAAGTAATGGCGGCTGGGAATTGTGCTGGCCACACAACCCTCAGTATGCCGTAACCAAGGAAACTTGCAAAAGCTGCATCAAATTGTTCAGATGGAGTTACTTTACTAAAATATTTAGGGTACTTCAGAAAAGTGTATCGTGAAAATGTCATGTCATTTTTGTTTACAAACATCTTACCGTACTGCTTCCCGCGTCCGTCTCAGCATCCGGATCGCAGACCACAGACAGCTTCTTCTTTAGGTCCTCCGTAGGGTCCGGGGTGCCGTGGTACCATTTCCCGGTTCGGCACAGCATTTCCCGTCTAGCAATACAAAGTTTACATCGCCAACGGCCTCTCATACTCTGAAGAGGGAAATGGCAAGCTCATCAAATTCGATGAAAGCCTCTTCACATAAAAACTAATTCATATACCGCTTTTTTTCTTCCTTTTATTTCAAGGTGCAAATAGTGCAATGTGGAGGTGATAGTGCAAGATTGAAAAGCGGGTGGGGAATAGTGAAAGGAAGATGGGCAAATATGCAAGAATTGTGAGGAGGGGTGAAATAGCAGGCACATTTTAAAATCGTACACAATTTCATCCTATTTACAAACCAATAGGGCGTTTGCAATCCCGTGACAAAAAGCACATGATTTGTGTTTACTTTGAGTAATGGTGTACAAGTAAATATGGCCGCTGTATTAATAAAGTTTCATATAGGCTCGAGCTTTTTTTAAATGATGTGTTGTGTTTTAAGTCTTATTAAGATTTAAGCTGTATTATGAATGTTAAAAAAAATAGTCTATTTTATTATTATCATAGACATAGATCATAGACGATGTGAGCCTAATAGTGACTTGACTAGATAGCCTATTCACCAACAATATCACTTGACATCGTAGCCTAGCCTACGAAACAATAAAAGTGTAGGTCTATAAAGTGAAATTGAAAGTGTAAATAGGTCTAGCCGGCCCTAGCCTAATCACATTAATCAATAAATCTACAGTACTACTATTTACCTCCTTATTTTTTAGTAGGATAGCCAATATTCAGATGTGAATTTTGCATGATAAAGAAGTACTTCACTTTCACCACGTTACATTTGTACCTCAAGTGGCTTCTTTATTTACACAAATACGTCACTAAAAACCTAAGCCACGCCCACTAAGAACGCTCTATATTTTATCAAATTATCAATAATTGAACATTAATATTGAAAATTAGATGGATTAACATATTCTAAAGCTTTGGAGTCTTACTGAACAAATGTGTAAACAGCTAAATGTGTTATTCTCAAAAATGTATTTAAAAAAAAACAAAGCACGGATGCAATGGAGGTGAATCGCTGGTAAAAACTGTGATGCTAACTAATTTCTAAGGGGAGGCCAAAGTTATCCAAATTTATTTAGAAAAGCATAAAAAGGTCATAATTTATTTTATAACAAATACAGAGGAAATTTAAAAGTAAAATATAGTTTAAAGTATAACGATATGGATGCAAACGTTTTTTTTACAAATAGGTCGACCAAAGAATGGGGAAATTATTCAAATACGGCCCATACTAACCTCGAGGGAATCTTGCAAGAAAGACCCACAGCACACGGAATAGATTGAGATGACGCTGGTAGGGATGCATTAGTAAACTTTGGAAAATATTGGACGCCCAATGCGTCGTACGGCTCAAAACCAACAAAGTATTTAGAGCTAGCTAACATCAAAACATATTTCCTGCAGACAGCAAAACGATTCCTCTCTGGCTTACCTTATTTCTCTTTGAGCTTGACCTTGGCTTGCAAAACGCTCCACATTGTGGACACACTCTCTGTTGACAATCCGAGCAGACGCGCCCCACCCCGTCGGCAAATTTGGTCTTAAAGCACAAGCGGCATAGGCGAAGGTCGACCAGTTTCTTGTTGTGGGTTCTGGCAACAGACTTGAGGGCCAACTGCTGCTGAAGGCTGTCCAACTCTTCTTTTAATTTCCTAAGGACGAGATATAGATAACAATGTACAAATGTTACTGTTGTCTGTTATAAACTGACAGCAGCTATTGGGTAAGGGGACACATCACACTGTGATAAAAAAAGCCCGCGGTGTTTCTTGAAATTAGTTTTGACCAGCATTTAAAAAGTAAATAAAGAGATTTAATTAGAACATTTGCAATCACGTGACAAAAATGCTCTATTAGTCTTAAGAAAATTAATAACTGACATTAGGTTTAGATTTGCCACCCTAAAAAAAATATGTAGACGCCCCTAAATGTAAAATCCACCAATGGACAGGTTGGCACTGTGGTTTGATGATCGCACTGTGCATGTCTTAGAGTCTTAGAGTGTCAGCCTACCTGACTCTGTCAGCTTCCTGCTTGTCGAACTCTTCCTGTCGTCTGATGACCTCGTGGATGGCGGTGATCTCCTCGGAGGTCAAGTGTGAGAGGTCAGGCGAGGGCGGACACATTGGCTGCTCGGGGGCGCTAAGGCTGTTCGAGGTCTTGGCTGAATTCCACGGCTTTATAACCTATCAGAATAAAAGACACTCTCGTTTCCGGTCTGTTGTCTAGAGCAGGGGTCGGCAACCTTTTGATTATAGTGTGCCAAAATAGAATTTCTGATTCATACTAAAAGGTACTCACCAGAGCTGTGTAGCATCCTCTAGATACTGAAAACAAATCCTAGCCTTCACCAGGATTCGAATTTAATACCTTTGGTACGTTAGATGAGCACTCTATAACCAAGCCACAATGCCCCCCCCCCCCCCCCCAATATAGACCTAGGACCTAGGACTTACTTTAAAACCCTTTTAATGACAAACATCTAGGTTATATTTGATAAAACATAATCCATCGGTCTCAAACACTATTCCTTTTATAAGTTGACTAACCCTTTCCAAACCAAAATGTTTTCGCTGCAACGCTAAATTTATCATGAAATTACTAAAAGGAGTTCCTCGCTTGACACTGTTGTAGAGACCTAGACTACTTTCAAGTTTGTTGTCTTACAAATGTCGTATCTAGCTTGGTAAGCATTCAATCAAAGGTCTACATTGTAAGATTGTGGAATGCAATAAAGCTAAACGTGCAACAGAACTATCCAACATTGACCACCTGATGCCTATAAATGATCTAACATGGTAACAAAAAGCAAAGACATGAGATCAGACATTACGTTAAACATAAATACCGACTAGACTATAGGGGGGGGGGGCTAATACTAAACATAAATACAGTCCAGATAATAGGTGGAACTAAAGTTCAACATAAATAAAGACCAGATAATAGGTGGAACTAAGGTTCAACATAAATACAGACCAGATAATAGGTGGAGCTAAAGTTCAACATAAATACAGACCAGATAATAGGTGGAACTAAAGTTCAACATAAATACAGACCAGATAATAGGTGGAGCTAAAGTTCAACATAAATACAGACCAGATAATAGGTGGAACTAAAGTTCAACATAAATACAGACCAGATAATAGGTGGAACTAAAGTTCAACATAAATACAGACCAGATAATAGGTGGAACTAAAGTTCAACATAAGTACACACCAGATAATAGGTGGAACTAAAGTTCAACATAAATACAGACCAGATAATAGGTGGAACTAAAGTTCAACATAAATACAGACCAGATAATAGGTGGAACTAAAGTTCAACATAAATACACACCAGATAATAGGTGGAACTAAAGTTCTACTAAAGTTGGCCATTGCAATACCAGAAATTTCGTATTTCTTGGAATCATTTTTTTAAGCCATGTATTTTTCTAGTGCAGGTAAAGCAGTGTATACTGCTAACCAGGGGAATATGTGGCCAGTACAAAGTTCGGACACTTTTATAAAAATGGGTAATTACCTTTTAATTGGACATGAAAATTCTAAATACGTTTTATACTAGGATATCTCCCCTTTTAGACTTTCAGACTCACTACGATTTATGGAATACTCATTAATTGAAATGAACAGAGATCTAAATGGTCTAAATAAAAGGCATACCCTTTTCAACAAGAAGGCCATGTTTCTTGTTTCGGCCAAAACCTGAGCCACGACGTCATAGCTTTTGTGACGTAATCATTGACTTTTTTTTTGTCCCAGAGCAATCACTTTGAAACCTGTAAATAAAGTTTAAAAAAAAAAAATTTGATCAATTTTAAAGTATAGAACCCAATCCGAATTTACAGGCTGTAACGTCTAACCCTTTAACGTCAACAGTATTTCATGACCATAAAATATACCATTTCATATTTATAAAGACTTCGTCACACTTTGTGTTTTCTGAAAAATGGTATAAATTTATAGACACACAGGGATATTTCTCTAATGTTTTCAAACTAGTTTTTGGATACATTTTTATCGCAAAATTAATATATAAGACAATAAGGTCCTGTATCAATCAGCATACAGACCACACAATAGTTGTGAAACTGCTGTGGTCAAATTAATGAATAATTATTAATGAGCAATAGAACTTGTGCAAGTAACTGAGGATAAAATTCAAAGTTTTGACCATGGTTAATAAAATCCTTCAATGAAAATCTCCAAAGTACATTAGATCCATGGTTGATCTAGATATATACACATTAGAGGAATCAAGACTGCGTTGAAATAAAATTCATCAACAATGTAAGGCACCAACAATAGAAAAAAAACATTTGCCGCTCGCTCCTTCAGCGTTGTAGCACCTCTGTGTTGGAACGAACTTCCGAACACAATTAAACAAGCCGACAATATTGACATTTTTAAAACAAGATTAAAAACATCATTATTTGATTTATTTTAATAAAATAGTGTCAATGTAAAGCGCATTTGAAGACAAACAGTTAAAAAATGCGCTATATAAAATTTTTTATTTGTTATTTGTTGTATCTTTGAATTACCCTTAGGAATCGCAAAAGTCACATACATTCTATTTTTGTATATAAAGAGATTGCAATTCCCAGTAGACATGTGTGTCACGACGTGGCAATTGAGAGGGGGGTAATAATGGCTGGTTGTCTTAGAGGTATGAGGTGCCGATGCTGTGGTTGACCTGGAATATTTATTTGTTCTCTACTGGCTCGCTTAGATGTTGTTAAACACACACAGACAGACAGTTCTAAGTTAGGCAAGCAAGTTTCTGGTTACGTTTCAGGTGTTTATTTATGATTCAAATTCAATATCCAATGATGAAATACACATACTAACATGCAGGGGAGATACAATGCTTGAGATATATGCACAGGAACGTCTAACACTCAATATACTGTGTTGTTGCGGAATCCAAGTTTAGGCTACGTAACTATAATGAGGGAATTACGATTACTGGCTAAGTATCTGCAAGTCCAAGTAACAATTCGGGAGCTAGACCAAAACGATGTGTCTAGCTCGGGAGCTGGGGGAGATCTGCTTTAGTTTAGTTGGGCGGGCTTTTCCGTGAACATTAGTCACCTGACCCAAGGTTAATTTGGTTGGCTTACATTTAATTACATCCTATTCTCATTGGCTAGATTGAATATACATTTGCATAAGAAAAGCTTATTGGAGCCAAAAATGGGTTGGGGGTCGGGGTTGCGAGGGCGGAAAGGGGGGGGGGGGAGAGGGGTCTAGATGAAAGACAATTTATACAGACGTCATGCTGAGTGGGGGAATTTATCTCCCTTTGGTAGAATTTTAAGTAGTTAACTCAAGTGGCTGGGGGGGGGGTTTCGGACGAGAATTAGTTATATGTGTGCGAACTGGGTTCTTTGGTCAACGCTCAGGGAACGACCGTCTCAAAGCAATTGCATAACATGCCGCTAAGCTGAGGGGATATAAAAGGGGGTGGGGGTGGCGGGGACGCGAAGAGGAGGGGGTGAGTGAGGGATCGAGTAATGACTCGCTCAGGGAACGACCGTCTCAAAGCAATTGCATAACGTGCCGCTAAGCTGAGGGGATATAAAGGGGGGGGGTGGCGGGGGCGCGAAGAGGGGGGGGTGAGTGAGGGATCGAGTAATGACTGTCTACACATGCGTTAAAATAGCACAAGATATAAATACATTAAGACATGATATGAATACATTAATATAGCATAGGATAAAATATATACATTCTAACTAACACATTCGTACCCATTCAACCAAGATGTAGTACCACGTTGGTCGTATTAGTCAGTAGACTCTGAATTTGGGCGTAGTACAAGAGTATAGTGAAGGGTAGAGAAACAGGTGAGAAAGAGTGATGGGGAGATGTAATTGCGTAAGGGAGGGAGAAGATAGTGACGTCAGACTAACCTTCTCTCTATTCTCGCTAACTTAAGCTAATCTAAGGTTCTAGTTATACACTGCTATCTATCTAAGTGCTACTAGTCACTATTAAATCCAGAATTGTGACAATGTGTTTGTCTGGACAACCGGTCTACCTTTAGAATCATTTTAATTGCATTTGTATTTTTTATTGCTAATTTTGTACCAAATAATTTCAACAAAATAACACACACACAAACAAACACACACAAAGAGATAATTAAAACACAGTCAATAAAATTTCACAAAATGAAATCAAATGTAGACTTTTAAAATTATCTAGCCGCAGTAGACTATAAAATTAAGAAATCACGATTTAGTATTGTACTCTAAAGTCAGGAATAGAACATGTTTTGATCAACTGGTCAACGTTGTTTTCTGAACGAAGAACTCATTAAGCCACCTACTTAGTTCTGTCTCTAAAAAACATGCTTTAATTATTCATTAGTGTTTTCATTTTATTCGTTTTCAACACAAGTGTTTCTAAAAATGGATTTTAAATTGTTGTGTACTTAAATAGTTTTTGTATCAAATCTTTAAAAGAAATTTTTTTGTGGTGCCATTAAGTTACGTTGTTTTCTAAAACAAATAGTATTTTCTCTTACAAAGACCTAGATATTTATTTGAAGGAAAAAAAAAACACAAAAAAAAAACTACATAATAATAATACATAAGCTTATATATAATTGAAAATATCAAAATGAAAATTTTGTTTTAAAGACTTTAGCAAAAGCAACATAAACAACAATAACAGCAAAATAAATAACCATTCTGGATTTTACTGGACCCTAAAATAACGATCCCCTGTGTATTTCAGTATTTTTAGGATAATTAAATGAAACAACTACAGTGACTAGCCAGTTCGCCTTAGTTCTATTTATACATTGGAACAAACAAATTGTGTTGTTTATGCTAATACCCTACCGAATGTCTTTAGTAATGAAGATGGAGACAAACAAAGCATTGCATGATATAGCTACATATAACAGTTATCTTTTTTGGTTGTCTTCATTTTGAATTGGTTTATTTATTACCTGAAAGAAAAACATTATTTGCAGATTTGTAGCTTCCTCCTAACAAGTGTAGAACAAATATTTAAAAAAAATCATTTCAGCAAGAAACACTTTAAAAAAGATTAAAAAGCAAGACCAAAAAAAAAAAAATAGCCTAAATAAATCATTACGTTCTTTATTTCAAAGATATTGCTACATTACTCAAATAGAAAAAACACGATTTCGCGTTTTAAACGCAAGGATTAAGTCGTGTAAATTAAAATTTCTTCCCGGATAGCTTCAGACAGAAATGGTAGCGGGTTATCTGAACTATTCAGGAAAAAAAAATTAACAATGTATTAAATTTATATTAGAATACAAGAGTAGATTCATACTACCTATAATCGTAACAAGTATCTTTGTATAGAGTTAGAGTCTTTAAATTGGAAGGTAACATTTGTAAATATTTCAGCACCTTAACAAGGATGGGGTTGTTGTTTGTATTATGGTTTTGTGTTCCTTGTGTATATAATGTGTGTAAAATAAACTGGATATGCTATCCGGCTCTCACGTCCAGGGCGTAACTTGAATGGGGGTAGGCCAAGGAAGGGGAACACCAAGACTCTGACCGAAGCGTGCCGCATGCCGTAGGATACGATTTCCAAAGTCACATGCACTAGACTTATTCCTCCTGTGAAATTCTCATTGAATCATTAACGACGCGGCATTGCTTGTATATTTGCACTGTCGCCCGGTAGCACAAATACCAGATTATAAGCCTGGTCATCCAATGCACCGGGCTTGGCGAGACGGATTGTTGCGCACATTTCTTCCTCCTCCCCACATAGACTCGGTAGCTCTCACCAGTGCACAACAGGGACGTGCCCCCATGCTTTAGCCTACCAGTGTACTCTTAATGGGAGTGTATCAATGGTTTACACAATTCGCCAGCTTTGATGCCCATGTGTACAAAAGTGTTATATTCTATCACCCATAGGTTGTTGCTTGCACTACATTATTGCATACTCTATCATCCATAGGTTGTTACTTACATTATATTTTTTGCATACTCTAACATGTGTTTGTTGTTTGCATTACTCTATTTCATACTCTAAAATATATTTTTGTTGTTTGTCTTATAGTATTTATAATAAAACTAAAAAAAAAAATTATATCTAAATTCTCAAATCGTATTTGTACAAATTATTTAACTCACTGTTCTTATTCATTCCTTTTTCCTTTAAATGTTTAAACATGTTATTCACTTTAAATTACATAATTTGTTTTCTTGCCCTTTCAAAGAATTCCAGAAAAAAACAACTGACAAGCCTATTAGTCGGAAATGTTCGTTGCTATTTGTTTGCTTCCTCAAGTGAGACAATTTCATCTTCAGAATGAGATGATGTGTAAAAATTTGGAAAATTCTATAATTATGCAAGTTCATTTCTTGAACAGTAGAAGATCTATACATTTTGAGTACATCGGATTGGATATACAAGTGGATATTGCCGCAGATTTTGCATTAGATATTGCAACGAATATTAAAGTGGATATTGTATTGGTTATTACAGTAAATATTGCATTGTATATTGCATTGGATATTGCATTGAATATTGCATCGGATATTGCATTGGATATTGCTATGGATATTGCAATGGATATTGAATCGAATATTGCATTGGCTATTGCATTGACTATTGAATTGGATATTGAATCGAATATTGCATTGGATATTGAATCGGAAATTGAAGCGAAAATTGCATTGGATATTGAATCGGATATTGAATTTAATATTGCATTGGATATTGCATTGGATATTGAATCGGATATTGAATCGAATATTGTATTGAATATTGAATCAGATATTGAATCGAATATTGCATTGGATATTGCATTGGATATTGAGTTGGTTTACTGAATTATTGAATTATTACTCTATATTTTAATATTTCTGTTCAGTTTCTATGCCTGTATTTTTTAACACACGCGAGAGTGCACATCCTTTTATATATTCAAACACATTGACGTGTTCAGCGAACTATTTTTTCGTAAAGCCGCGGAATTCGGTTATAAAAAGATTTCGGACGTATTCTTATAAGCATTTTTTTTTCTCACGCATGGAACTGACCTTTATTGACCAGACGACATAAAGTTGGTCATTGCTTGTCCCGAAGGACATGTTTACGTGACCTTTGACCAATAATCCCTCCCCTCCCCTTGTCACATAACTTGGACAGTCCATATCCGGTATGGCCCATAGAATGGCCTTCCGCACGAACCTTTTCTGTCTCATCAGCCCCCGCTTTATATCCACCACACAAACAAACATATCCCACACACAGCTCTTGTATTAGTCCACGTGTAAGCGCCGTAGGAAATAAAATATATGAAGAGAGACCCGATACTTGACTATCCAGAACTAGTTCATGTAGCCTATTTTGGTTCTACTATAATTAATACAAGTCTCACATCCTGTATTGTGTTCTTTTGGCAACTGTTTATTTATCTAATTTATTTATCTATTTATCTAATTATGTATTCATAAGAATCCACTGATTGATCTAAGCATACATTCATCCATATAAGAATCCACTGATTGATCTAAGCATACATTCATCCATATAAGAATCCACTGATTGATCTAAGCATACATTCATCCATATAAGAATCCACTGATTGATCTAAGCATACAGTCATCCATATAAGAATCCACTGATTGATCTAAGCATACATTCATCCATATAAGAATCCACTGATTGATCTAAGCATACATTCATCCATATAAGAATCCACTGATTGATCTAAGCATACATTCATCCATATAAGAATCCACTGATTGATCTAAGCATACATTCATCCATATAAGAATCCACTGATTGATCTAAGCATACATTCATCCATATAAGAATCCACTGATTGATCTAAGCATACATTCATCCATATAAGAATCCACTGATTGATCTAAGCATACATTCATCCATATAAGAATCCACTGATTGATCTAAGCATACATTCATCCAGATTAGCATTTATTCATGTAGTAAGTAAAAGTAAAATACTAGGTCAGACCAAATTGAACCATAGGGCCGGTGAAGCAGCGTCCACGAGTTTCTGGGGCCACGGCATACTAGGTGATTGTGTGGCCAGCACTATGCACAGCCGCCTTTACTTTATTTTTTCAGTCTCAGTCTCTCATTCAAACAACTAGAATCAACATATTAGATTCATTTATTTAACCATCATTTGATCTCTCTCACCATCTATCAGCCTTATAACTATGCAAATAATATCTATATATCAATCTACCTATCTATCTATCTAACTGTCTATACAAATATATCTATAGCTATCCATCGATTGACTTCCTTTTCTATTTCATTCGTGTACACACTAATTTTTCCTCCAATCTCCCCCCGCGTTTTATCGTATGTATTGAATAGAATGTATAACTGTATTTAACGCAATGTATTTTGCTAATAGGGCGTTTGCAATCCCGTGACAAAAAGCACGTGATTTGTGTTTACTTTGAGTAATGGTGTACAAGTAAATATGGCCGCTGTATTAATAATGTTTCATATAGGCTCGAGCTTTTTTTAAATGATGTGTTGTGTTTTAAGTCTTATTAAGATTTAAGCTGTATTATGTATGTTAAAAAAAATAGGCTATTTTATTATTATCATAGACATAGATCATAGACGATGTGAGCCTAATAGTGACTTGACTAGATAGCCTATTCACCAACAATATCACTTGACATCGTAGCCTAGCCTACGAAACATTAAAAGTGTAGGCCTATAAAGTGAAATTGAAAGTGTAAATAGGTCTAGCCGGCCCTAGCCTAATCACATTAATCAATTAATCTACAGTAGGCCTACTACTATTTACCTCCTTATTTTTGAGTAGGATAGCCAATATTCAGATGTGAATTTTGCATGATAAAGAAGTACTTCACTTTCACCACGTTACATTTGTACCTCAAGTGGCTTCTTTATTTACACAAATACGTCACTAAAAACCTAAGCCACGCCCACTAAGAACGCTCTATAGCTACTTCACATGTATTAACTGTTTTATTAATAGTTCTTAATGAGTAGTTACAGTTAAGGCCAGCGATGAATGGCACATTTTTTTTACTATTAAAAGATCGATTCAAAGTCAATCACTTCCTATTTCTCCACACTCTCTTTATTTCCCATCTCTTCCTCTCATTTCTTCTCTTTCTCTGCTAGTATAAATGTGTATATATGTATGGATATATATATATATATATAAATATACAGCTATATAGTAGATATATGTTATATATGATATATATTTATCTTATCTTATCTTATTTATATATATCCCTATCTCCGTTCCCTTGACTAACCCACCCACTGTATCTCACCATCTCTCTTCTGTCGTTCTCTAGCACCACGTCTCACTGTCGCCGCCTCTCTCTCTCTCACACACTTTCTCTCCCTCTGTCGACACCCCCCCCCTCCCCAAAGACCCCGCTCCCCAATATTTTACACATAAACTCACTTCCATTTTCTCCGCCAGAGTTCGATATCTAAGAAGCTTAGACAATATGAAGGAGATTAAAAGGGAAACAAAACCTAAGGGTTTAAAACAAAGACACATTTCTCAGCTAATCCCGTCCACTTAGAAACAGATGGTTTGCGTAAACTGATGGCGTTGTTTTTTCTCGGAAACAGTTCACCCTTCACATACACCACCTTCGCCCATAACGCCTTCTTTTTTTTATATATATTATTATTGCCTTTTAATAGAAGAGTTACCGGATCTATTTATAGCACACGGCGGTTCGATTTCATTTACCAAGATTGATTGATGAATATTTCAACCGATGTCCCTCCACCACGTAGATGCGCCTACGACGTAAGGATTAGATTAAAACTTCTATAAGACAATAATTCGGAAAGAAATCCTCAAGTGTAACAAACAAGACCTCATAGGAAGAAAAATGGCTGAGCGGGGTGGGGGAGGGGGTGGGGGGGGGGGGGAGAATAAATGACCAAATACATTATTAATTAGATCTAGAGGATTAATAGCGACGACAAAATATTTTAGAAGCGAGATGGCGCTGTAATCTTTTATCTTTAAGCCTGTTTTATAACGTAGGTTCGCCAAGGCTTATAGTGCACAAGTAAAGTTGGTTATTGCTATAGTAGATGGGAAAGTTTGTAAAGTTAGATAGGGCTATAGTGGAATGTCAATTACGTTTATTTATTCTTCAGTGGAATGTTAAGTTAGTTAATTATAGAATGGAGGAGTGTAAAAGTTGTAAAGACAATAGTAGAATATAAATTAGGTAAGGCTATAGTGGAATGTATATTTGGTTTATTTATTCTATACTGGAATGTAAACTTAATTACACTTTGAGACTGACACAATTTAAGACAGACACACTTTAAGACAGACACATTTTAAAACAGAAACCTTTTAAGACGGACACACTTTAAGACAGAAACACTTTGGGGCAGAAACACTTTGAGACAGACACACTTTAAGACAGAAACACTTTGTGGCAGAAACACTTTGAGACAGACACACTTTAAGACAGAAACACTTTGTGGCAGAAACACTTTGAGACAGACACACTTTAAGACAGAAACACTTTGTGGCAGAAACACTTTGAGACAGACACACTTTAAGACAGAAACACCTTGTGGCAGAAACACTTTGAGACAGACACACTTTAAGACAGAAACCCTTTTAGACGGACACACTTTAAGACAGGAAGTGTCTGTTTCAAAGTGTGCGTGTGTCTTGATCTGCTTTTGTTTGTCAATAAGCTTAATGTAAATGTGACATGTTTCTAAATGTCTATCCAAATGTCCAACTAAATGTGCATTAAAATTATCTCAATAATGTCAAGCCCACATCCTTTGCACTCTTGCTTAAAAAATAGTCTTATTTTTCCATTAATTGATTCCTAACAGTTGAGATTAAAAAGAATATAAATAAAAAATATTAAATGTACAGCCAGAAAAACACTGAAACGGGTAGATTAATTACAGACAAACAGGAAGTCAGACAGACATACAGATAGACACATAGATAAATTATAATATATTATATATAATATACTATAAATAAATATCATTGAGAGAAAGAGTGAGAGACAGAGAGAAAGACAAAGAGAGACAGGCAGACGGACAGAGAGCGAAGATGGAGAGGCGAAGATGGGAGAGAAAGATAGGAAGGAGAAGAAAGAGTTAGAGATGGAAGCATAGAGAGAGAGAGAGAGATGGAAGCATAGAGAGAGAGATGGAAGCATAGAGAGATAGAGATGGAAGCATAGAGAGAGAGAGAGAGATGGAAGCATAGAGAGAGAGATGGAAGCATAGAGAGATAGAGATGGAAGCATAGAGAGAGAGATGGAAGCATAGAGAGAGAGATGGAAGCATAGAGAGAGAGATGGAAGCATAGAGAGAGAGAGAGAGATGGAAGCATAGAGAGAGAGATGGAAGCATAGAGAGAGAGATGGAAGCATAGAGAGAGAGAGATGGAAGCATAGAGAGAGAGATGGAAGCATAGAGAGAGAGAGATGGAAGCATAGAGAGAGAGATGGAAGCATAGAGAGATAGAGATGGAAGCATAGAGAGAGAGATGGAAGCATAGAGAGAGAGATGGAAGCATAGAGAGAGAGAGATGGAAGCATAGAGAGAGAGATGGAAGCATAGAGAGAGAGAGATGGAAGCATAGAGAGAGAGATGGAAGCATAGAGAGAGAGAGAGAGATGGAAGCATAGAGAGAGAGATGGAAGCATAGAGAGAGAGATGGAAGCATAGAGAGAGAGATGGAAGCATAGAGAGAGAGAGAGAGATGGAAGCATAGAGAGAGAGATGGAAGCATAGAGAGAGAGATGGAAGCATAGAGAGAGAGAGAGAGATGGAAGCATAGAGAGAGAGATGGAAGCATAGAGAGATAGAGATGGAAGCATAGAGAGAGAGAGAGATGGAAGCATAGAGAGAGAGAGATGGAAGCATAGAGAGAGAGAGAGAGATGGAAGCATAGAGAGAGAGAGATGGAAGCATAGAGAGAGAGAGAGAGATGGAAGCATAGAGAGAGAGAGATGGAAGCATAGAGAGAGAGAGAGAGATGGAAGCATAGAGAGAGAGATGGAAGCATAGAGAGAGAGAGAGAGATGGAAGCATAGAGAGAGAGAGATGGAAGCATAGAGAGATAGAGATGGAAGCATAGAGAGAGAGAGAGATGGAAGCATAGAGAGAGAGAGATGGAAGCATAGAGAGAGAGAGAGAGATGGAAGCATAGAGAGAGAGAGATGGAAGCATAGAGAGAGAGATGGAAGCATAGAGAGATGGAAACATAGAGAGAGAGAGATGGAAGCATAGAGAGAGAGATGGAAGCATAGAGAGAGAGAGAGATGGAAGCATAGAGAGAGAGATGGAAGCATAGAGAGAGAGAGAGATGGAAGCATAGAGAGAGAGAGATGGAAGCATAGAGAGAGAGAGATGGAAGCATAGAGAGAGAGAGAGATGGAAGCATAGAGAGAGAGATGGAAGCATAGAGAGAGAGATGGAAGCATAGAGAGAGAGATGGAAGCATAGAGAGAGAGAGAGAGATGGAAGCATAGAGAGAGAGATGGAAGCATAGAGAGAGAGATGGAAGCATAGAGAGAGAGAGAGAGATGGAAGCATAGAGAGAGAGATGGAAGCATAGAGAGATAGAGATGGAAGCATAGAGAGATAGAGATGGAAGCATAGAGAGAGAGAGAGATGGAAGCATAGAGAGAGAGAGATGGAAGCATAGAGAGAGAGAGAGAGATGGAAGCATAGAGAGAGAGAGATGGAAGCATAGAGAGAGAGAGAGAGATGGAAGCATAGAGAGAGAGATGGAAGCATAGAGAGAGAGAGAGAGATGGAAGCATAGAGAGAGAGATGGAAGCATAGAGAGAGAGAGAGAGATGGAAGCATAGAGAGAGAGAGATGGAAGCATAGAGAGATAGAGATGGAAGCATAGAGAGAGAGAGAGATGGAAGCATAGAGAGAGAGAGATGGAAGCATAGAGAGAGAGAGAGAGATGGAAGCATAGAGAGAGAGAGATGGAAGCATAGAGAGAGAGATGGAAGCATAGAGAGATGGAAACATAGAGAGAGAGAGATGGAAGCATAGAGAGAGAGATGGAAGCATAGAGAGAGAGAGAGATGGAAGCATAGAGAGAGAGATGGAAGCATAGAGAGAGAGAGAGATGGAAGCATAGAGAGAGAGAGATGGAAGCATAGAGAGAGAGAGATGGAAGCATAGAGAGAGAGAGAGAGATGGAAGCATAGAGAGAGAGATGGAAGCATAGAGAGAGAGAGATGGAAGCATAGAGAGAGAGAGAGATGGAAGCATAGAGAGAGAGAGAGAGAGAGATGGAAGCATAGAGAGAGAGATGGAAGCATAGAGAGAGAGAGAGATGGAAGCATAGAGAGAGAGAGATGGAAGCATAGAGAGAGAGAGAGATGGAAGCATAGAGAGAGAGAGAGATGGAAGCATAGAGAGAGAGAGAGATGGAAGCATAGAGAGAGAGAGATGGAAGCATAGAGAGAGAAAAGGAGAAGAAAAGGATAAAGAGAGAGAGAGAGAGAGAGAGAGAGAGAACGAGTAAAGAGAATTGCGAGTACTTTGCTTGAAAGTCCTTACAAACAAATATTTCAAAGAACTCCTTGTCAAGAACAGCTAACTCAGTCTGGCTCAAACTAAACTAAGAGGTACGGCACACTGAGACTCCATTTCCGGTTCTACTTCCGTTCGTTTGGTTCTTGACACCTACATCGTCTGCTCTTTTATCTACACAAGAAAAATGCTTCCCACTTCCGACTTCCGTTTTCACGCAGTTCCAGGAACTATATTTATTTCTATTAACTTAGCGACCCAGTCTCCAGTGACATCCATATTGTCCTCAATCCCCAAAATCAGAATTTCAGAGAATGTTTCTTTATATCGGAATGTCGCCACATTGCTTGATTTTTTTGTATACCCCAGTGGTATTTTTATCTTCAGCTTTTACTATTTATTTTTATTGGTATGGAGTGAAATCCAATTTGGTGATCAAGGGAGGGGAGGGAACTCTGGTCAACACGCCCGACTGCTGGCATCTTTCATCTCCATTCAGTGCCATGCTAGCTATGAGATGGCTATCGTCCGCCCAGACCATGTGGGCCATCAGTCTTGTGTTGAGTTAATAAGTTCCAATGTCCATAACCCCCCTCCGGCGGCTCCCAGCTGGTCATATTGCTCAACACTCTCCCTATCCCTGTTCCCCCCCCCCACTCCCACTTCTATTATCCATTAGGTCAGCCTCGTACTGGTTTCTTCATTCGCTCGCTCCCCCCCCCCCCCCTCATCCCACCTCGTCGTTAGACTAGATATAGCGTCATAAATTGTATGATGGATAACTCCATAGGAATGGGTGAGTAAAGGGACATAAATAAAAAAGCTGGATTATAAACCGCGATAACGAGTTGGAATATGAATTAAATTTATATATTAATATATAAAAATGTTGCGTAATTTACGAAATGGCAAACACATTAACAAATCATTTTAGAAATCTCTAGGCAGTTTTTTTTTAAAAGCGTACAATCGGTTTAAGCTAAAGTTAACCTTTTTTTAAACTCTTTATTCTTCATCTATCCCATGATGCCACTGTAAGTTTAACCTGACAACAAAGGTTTTGAGTCACCGAGTTAGATGAAAATGTGGCGATGATAAAAGGAAAAACTAATCGATAGTGGAGAGATACTTTCTGTGTTTTAATTTTGTGTTGTTGTTTTTTACCTTCAGATATATTCCCCCCCCCCCCCCCCGCATCAGCTGATAAGTCGATCCGTGGGTCGTGAAGTGAAATTTAATATATCAACTTGATAGTCCTCCGCCCCCCCTCCCCGCCCCCACCTTTTTTTGATTCTCATGTTCAGTAGTGTGTAGGGTTTGTTGTACCTATTGAAAGGGAGGGTGACAAGAGACAGAAGCTTGCTTTTTGTTGCGCAACCTAAGACCGTAGATACAAATACGTATTGTCAACATACGGTTCAATTTGTACTAGTTCATAATAATAATATACTGTTGTAACGTCTAGCTTCAATTTGTACTAGTTCATAATAATAATATACTGTTGTAACGTCTAGCTTCAATTTGTACTAGTTCATAATAATAATATACTGTTGTAACGTCTAGCTTCAATTTGTACTAGTTCATAATAATAATATACTGTTGTAACGTCTAGCTTCAATTTGTACTAGTTCATAATAATAATATACTGTTGTAACGTCTAGCTTCAATTTGTACTAGTTCATAATAATAATATACTGTTGTAACGTCTAGCTTCAATTTTGTACTAGTTCATAATAATAATATACTGTTGTAACGTCTAGCTTCAATTTGTACTAGTTCATAATAATAATATACTGTTGTAACGTCAAGCTTCAATTTGTACTAGTTCATAATAATAATATACTGTTGTAACGTCTAGCTTCAATTTGTACTAGTTCATAATAATAATATACTGTTGTAACGTCTAGCTTCAATTTGTACTAGTTCATAATAATAATATACTGTTGTAACGTCTAGCTTCAATTTGTACTAGTTCATAATAATAATATACTGTTGTAACGTCTAGCTTCAATTTTGTACTAGTTTGTTTTTAAAATAATAAGTTGCTTTTATAAAGGTTTACATTTTACAACACACAGCTGCTGTCTCACTTACAGAGTTCTAAAAGCTCTGACTGACATCAAATAATTGTATATATATATAGTGCAAACCATACACAAGTAAAATAAGAGAATGCATTTTAAAAACATTTTTATCCGTAATACTTTGCATTTCAAACCTATGCAGATTGCTACACTATCACTGTAGACCTTTTTCTAGATTTACTATATAATATAGATTACTTTTTTATCTATTAAAGAAGAATATTATCTTCAATGTAGACTATGTAAATATAGATTAAGCTGAAATCTCGTTAAGTCTATTTTCGTCTCTATATTTCAAGATGTTGTCAAAATGGATCAGTTCTTGCGCCTAGTTATACCGATGGGCTGGTCTCTTTGTGTACATATTCCATGACCAGTCTACTCCCCCCCTCCCACCCCCACGCAGACACACATTGGATAGAAGAAATGGAGAAATTAATACATACAATTTGTGTGAATGTCATTAAATATGCTTTAATAGATATATTAGAAATATTCAGGGGTTGCCTGAACAAACCAGGAAAGCCAGTTACTTAACTTAACATAATTTACAACACTAATAAAAATGCAAGACTAGACTCAGACCATATATTATTATGAGCGCCGGACACAAGAATATTTTTTATAGAAAGAGCGTCGGCGTCTGTAATATATAAGATAAGATTATCGACGCAAGTAATTTAGCTTGGCTCGGGCAGTTGAGCAGCCGCACCGTGTGCCACTTTCTTTGCTGTCATCAAGTATTGTCTCCCTGAATTTGTTAGAGGACTCATCAATTCTACGTTATACGTTTGCCTTCAATTACCAACTACACAACCGGCAATATCCACAGCAAAGTTCAAATATTGCAACAGCGCCTGTCGTGATATATTTCATATCTTGTTTAAACTCAAAACCAACAGACTAGCAACTTTAAACTATCAAAATACATCAAATAAACCTCAACAGCAATTTTTTTTTTAAAAGAACAGAACAGAAAATACGTGGACGGTACGGACACAAATTAGTATCGATATTCTATTGTAGCAGTATCGTCGTTGCTTTGAAAATATCTAGACGTGTCGCGATTGGCTACTGAGTAATCGTATCGAGCCACTTGATTCCCATTAGCTTTGAGCAAGATACCAGTATCCGGTGGGGGAAGATAGCAGATGGCGAAGTCATCAGCACAGCTCTTCCTGCCACTGCTCAAGTAGGTCTACTGCTGGCACAAGTCCTGGAACCTGGAGAATTTCTAAGACAGTCCCTGGTGATCAAGTGTTGGAAGTGAGAAGGGAAGTGACGTAAACAACTGTTTATCTTGACCATAGACAACAATTTATCTTGGCCATAGAAAGCCGTTTATCTTGGCAATAAACAGTTGTTTGGCTTGGCCATTTATAGACAGATGTTTATCTTGATTATACATAGAAGATTGTCTAGGCCATAGATGGAAGTTTGTTATAGCCATTTACAGATGTTTATCTTAATTATAGACAGCTTGGCCATAGGCAGCTTTTTATCTTGGGCATTAACATATGTTTATCTTGGCCATAGACAGCTGTTTGTCTCGGGTATAGAAAGCTGTTTATCTTGGCCATAGATATCTGTTTATCTATGGATCGCGACCAGAGTTTTAGGAAATCGATAAGATGTGTAGTTAACATTTACTAAGGTTGTAAAATGTCAAAATATATCACACACAAACAGAAAAAATAAAGAAAAAATAACAAAATAGCAACAACACAATATCATTAAATACTGCGTAGAAATGTACATATTTATCAAATATCTTCTGGTCGTACAAGGGATTAGGATGAGTTGGAATATATGTGACCAGTAGTCTGTGGCAAGGGTTGAACGGACAATTGATCAGGTGCACATTGCTTGATGGAATGTTTATTTGAATAGTCTAACTATGTCTTTACTTACAACATTTAGTTTATTTTCTGCGGCAAAATCGGGTTGCCTCTGATCTCGCTCATGACGAAAATTGAATTTATTGGGAAAAGTTGGGTAACTAGTCATTAAATGTTGTTTATTTCTTTTTGAGAGAGAAAGAGAGAGATAGAGATATAGATATATCGATAAATAGATAGATAGATAGAAGGATAGATATATAGATAGATAGAAAGATAGAAAGATAGATATATAGATAGATAGAAAGATAGATAGATAGATGGATAGATAGATAGATAGATAGAGATTGATATTTGTCAATTAAAACTCTTTTTACTCCCTTTATATTAACTTGTATTTTCTGTCTGCTTGTTTGCTTGGTTGTTAGCAAAACTTTGCATCAATTTTTCGACCACTTCCCGTCGTTCAATCAAGCTGAAACTTGGGTCGCAGACTTGTCCAGACTAACAATACATTCAATCAAATTTTCAGCATCATAGCCTTTGGAATAGTCACTAATACCTTCGAACAATTTGCTAATCGAAGAAAAAAAACATGGCTACCTCTACCGGAAGAGACGGGAGTAAATAAACTTTTCGGATATGTTAGTTTTTACGAAATAAATAGAATGAAAACGACACAATATAGCCGAAGCAAAGCGAGTTATCTTTTTATGGTTTTTGCGGGCCAAAGCTAGAAAAAAAAGGATGCGCAAAACTTTAGTGTGGAAATTCATACAGTACGATATCACTTAGATCTATATTTATTTTAATCTATCAAAATATAAATTAAATACACACTTAGTTTACAAAGAAATGTAGTATAATAAAAACTGTGTTTTTATGGGTTAGTTTGTTAAAAGTTTCATTTTTCATAATTACAAATACACTGTGAAGTACACGTATCTAGTTAAATACAATATAATGATGTCGAAAACTTTCACACAAAAAATTTAATAATGTTGTTGTTTTTTAAATTAGACCTGCCAAAGGGTTGTCTCCGCCTGTCAGAGTTTGTATCATCATCAAGGGGAGACTACACCCATGCCAGATACATGTATCAGCACAGTCAAAACAACACGCCCTCCCCCCTTCTCCCGTCACCAATTCTCCACCAGAAAAATGCCTTATTTTACAAATAGAATCATACCTTGTTGAGACGGCTGGCTTTCGAGTCGCACAAAATATAGAGAATTTAGAACCACTGGGTAGGGATGGGGCCCACGGGGGAGGCGCATGGCACTGGTGGTCAAAACGGGTTCTTTGTACGTGAGATGTTGTATTATCAAGCGATTACAACAACAACACTTCTCCCAACGGGACTGAGAAAGTTTTTTTTTTTATGTATGTGCGTACATTAAAATCAATAACAACAATCGCATATATCTCATGGTGAGTCATAACAAATACGTGGGGGATATGTTTTAAAAAACAAAATGTATCAATTAAAAACGGTCACGATACGGGAACACGAATTAGTTCGTTAATTAAATGGAGGGAAAAAAACGCTTGACAGTTTTTAATCAATCCTGTGCCATATAGATCTTAATTACGTTTATTAACTTTGAAATGTCTTTTCTTTTTTTTTAAAATTAAAATATAACCAAACAAATTTTGTTTATTTTTATCATCAGCAAAAGAGAAATATACTTTGTTGTTGAAGTGTCAGCAGCAGTGGCGGAGCTAGAATTGCGATGGGGTAAAGGTGCCAATAGCGCCAAGTAGGGGGATGTAGTGGCGTTGGGTTAGCAAAGAGAGCGTTGTTGTACTTTTTATATGAATGTTGAGCCAAGATGATGCTGTCCACTTACAGGAAGACCTCCTAAAGCTAGAAGCCTGGGCATCGAAATGGCAAATGGAGTTCAACGTCGATAAATGCCTCCTCCTCTCTGTTTCCATAAAAAGAACTAGGATACCCACTAGCTATACTTTAAATGGCCAATCTCTTGCAAGGGTGTCAGAAGCCAAATACTTGGGTTTGAACATCACAGAAAATCTCCACTGGGGCATACATGTTCAATCCATTGTTGCTAAGTCTAACAGAGTCTGCGCCTTCATCCATAGAAACCTAAAGGGGTGTTCCACGAAAATTCAGACCCACTGTTATAAAAGCTTAGCTCGCCCCATCATAGAATACGCCTCGCCAGTTTGGGACCCCCACCAGCAAAACCTGATTGACAAACTGGAGATGACCCAGCGACGCGCAGCACGTCGAATACTAGAGGACTACAGCACCAAATCAAGCTCCTCTGCCTTAGTAGCAAAACTCCACCTAGATACACTACAACAACGAAGAGCAATTGACAAAGTGTCCATGATTTATAAAATCATCAACGACCGCGTGGACCTTTCGACCCAAAAAAGTAGAATGCAGAAAGTGGCCCGCTCTACCCGAGGCCATCAGCTCATTCAGCTCAAGCTGCATGTCCCACATGCACGCACCGACGTCTACGAACATTCCTTTATGCCGTCAGCCAATAGGCTGTGGAACACCCTGGACCAGGCCTCCATCACTGCCCCTAGAGTTCCGGCCTTCAAATCGTCACTAAAGTGCTGGTCCAAAAACCTAAAGTGACACTCTTTTATCTGTATATAACTGTTGTTTGCTATGTTATGTTTGCTATGTTATTTTATGTGTATTTAAATTGTGGACTTTTTCCTCGGTTCTACGGGGTCTCAACAGTTTTACGAAGAAGAAGAAGAAGGAGGAGTATAAGAGTATTCTGATGTGCTTTCATAATTTAAAAAATAAGGTGATCTGTAATCTGTATGACCTTACGTCAAAAAATCTTGAGCATTTCGCTGAAACAATTTTCTATCTGTAGACACGAGATATTTATTACTACTAACTTAAATCCTATCCAGTTTACTTTTGCACTATCCCAACGCAGGAGATCAAGTTTCTTGGAGCGAAAAAAAACAACTAAATAAACAGTTTGGCATTTTTACCCCTGTCAATTTTATGCGTGAGAAACATAAATATTAAATGGCCATCTGTTTCTTTTTTAATTTCTATCAAAAGTTGATTAGTTAGACTTACTATTAAATCATAAAAGAAATGGTGTCATTATTTCTCATGTTGAACGTTATTTTAAATGTAATTATTATTAATAATTATCATATTAAAATTTATAGTTAAATTAGAAGTAGTTCTTAAAGGTGACTTGATTAAATACCAGAAATGTGTGTGTGTTTTTTTTATTCAGAATTGTTTTTCGTTTTTTTTATGCACTACCTTTGTAATAATATACAGAATGGACTTTGTTAATGTGAAGTTTAAAGTGACGGTATTGTTCAGTAAGGAGATGGTTCAACTCAGTCACTTAAGTACTCATAGGCATCAGCGCTGGAAAAGTATGGAGACCACAGTTTCACGAGTACCTGACTTATGTTGGGTTAAAGTAAAGGCGGCCGGGCAATGTGCTGGCCCTCACAATCCCCTAGTATGCCGTGGGCACAGAAACTGGTGAACGCTGCTTCAGCGGCCCTAGGATCAATTCGGGACCGACGGGATTACTAACTACCACTAAGATAACACCGGTGGGCTAACGCATGGGAGACAGCCTTTGTTGAGCGTCCGAGGAACATTGCACTGCCGAGAGGCTTCGAGACTTGGTGGGGGGAAAAACGCAATGAGTGCAACATCCCGGCGTGCCGCGGAGTGGCTAGACTCTGACAGGATCTTGCTGTACCCCCCTGGCCCCCACTTAACATCATCACAACCTGGACGTAGGAGCCGGAAGGCTCGTCTGCCATATTTGAGAAACTTATAAATCGGTTCAACTCATTCGATTTTACTGGGAGGGTAGAACCAGTACCGAGGGACAGAACCGGTACCGACGGACATGAACTTCAGACCCGCCATCTTGAAAACAAACAGTGAGACCGAGAAAACCAGCAAAGCGAAACACTAGCGTAGAGAGGGGAATTAGGTGAGGGGGAGATGGGGAAATGAAAGGATTGATTCTAGTGATCGATTCCAGGTGACTATATCATAATATTAAACTAACTGGCTGGCTGCTGTGATCCTCTTTCTTAATTATGCGGACACGGTGGCCTAGCGGCAAGACGATTGATCGGCATACCGGAAATCCTGGGTTCGAAACACGTTGAAGGGTAAGATTTGTTTCCGGGTCTCAAAAAGGTGTCCCTGATTATATGGAGCTCTAATGGGTGCTTGACATTTGTTGGGGATCATTAAGGCTTAATCGAGTACCGAATGCGACTATTTTGACTTATCAAAAAAAAAAAAAACACTTGGTGATTTTATACTGAAATCTACTTATAAGCAACCTGATTTACTATAACAACAACGTGTGCTGTACTATAACAAGAAATATCTTAGTTACGCCGTGTGATCTACTCTATCAGGAAATGTTCTTTTAGTTATGCTTTGAGATCTACTATAACATTATATATGTGTTTACTTGTCAGTTGAGATCCACAATAAACTTTTGTGAAATCATGTTTAGAAACATCATCGCGTAATAGTCTGTACCAATGCACAAGTTTTTATCAGTATATTCTATTCTCATTGATAACGTATGTAGGTTAACCTGATAATATGGATGATACAGACAACGCCAAAACAATCGGGGTGAATGATGATTTAAGTTAAAAGGGTAAAATATAGCATTATAAGCAGAGGTGATTATTAGAAGTCACACTTAGAGAGGTCACACAAAGATACATGTATTTAAGGCAGACGTTGAATATTGAATAGCCCAAGTGTGTGTGTATGGATGTGGGTGGAGGATGGAAAATATAAACGCGGCAAATACACAAGACATCTATTTCCCGAACAGGTCCGTCTGCTTTTAGAAACATGTGGAATTATCTCCCGATGATGCAATCATCAGATTTATGTCCCCCTGTTTCTTCTTCTTGTTAATATCCACAGTAATCTAGATTAAATGTTATTTATTTCTAAACTAAGGCTTTTTTAGATTCATTGTTTATTATTGTTTTAAAAATTGGAACTAAGTAACGGAAAATGTATTCGGAGACAAACGTTCCATAAATTTAGTCAGTCAATAGTAAAGTTCTAAAAACGTATTTTTTTCTTCTTCTCAACATTGTTGTGACATAATAACATGTAAACGAATATTGAAAAAAAGCAACATAACGACTAACGCAACAATAATTAATACTCAGTGACACCTTACAATGTATTAATAATCAGAGATACTTTACAATGTATTAATAAATCAGAGACACTTTACAATGTATTAATAAATCAGAGACACTTTACAATGTATTAATAAATCAGAGATACTTTACAATGTATTAATAAATCAGAGATACTTTACAATGTATTAATAAATCAGAGATACTTTACAATGTATTAATAAATCAGAGATACTTTACAATGTATTAATAAATCAGAGATACTTTACAATGTATTAATAAATCAGAGATACTTTACAATGTATTAATAAATCAGAGATACTTTACAATGTATTAATAAATCAGAGATACTTTACAATGTATTAATAAATCAGAGATACTTTACAATGTATTAATAAATCAGAGATACTTTACAATGTATTAATAAATCAGAGATACTTTACAATGTATTAATAAATCAGAGATACTTTACAATGTATTAATAAATCAGAGATACTTTACAATGTATTAATAAATCAGAGATACTTTACAATGTATTAATAAATCAGAGATACTTTACAATGTATTAATAAATCAGAGACACTTTACAATGTATTAATAAATCAGAGATACTTTACAATGTATTAATAAATCAGAGATACTTTACAATGTATTAATAAATCAGAGATACTTTACAATGTATTAATAAATCAGAGATACTTTACAATGTATTAATAAATCAGAGATACTTTACAATGTATTAATAAACACCTTACAGTCATCGAATAAGTAAAGACACCTTTCAGTGATAAGACATTTAGAGACAACTTACAACGAACATATAAACGGAAATAGCCGAACATCTCAAACTTAAACTTTTTTTTTAAAGGACTTTCTTGTCATGAAAATTTAACAGGGTTAATGTTAAGAAAACGTGGGTGACTTAGTTGAGACCTAGAAAAAGACTTCCGATTGACAAAATGACCCAGAGCAGGTTGGTGATGAAAACACGAACGGGTGAAAACTGGTTAACGTTGTAGGTAAGTAGGCAAGGATCAGAAGGAGTAGCATGGCCTTTGTTCCAGGGTTAATGAAACTACAACTGAACCTTGATAAAAGGTGTTTCTATTTCTGACTCGTGCAGCACGGAGCAGCCCACAAATCAAACAATGTATATTCATTTAAAAAGCTGATATATTACTTAATGTATTCCTATATCAGCTTCTGTCTATTAAGTTTGTGATAAAATAAGTGGGCCGAGACCGAAACTGTGGTAAATAGAAGGTAGTAGATAACGTTACGGTACTAAAATAGGTTTTTACTTTTCATGCACTCCTTATAGTTTATGTAATGGTTGACTGATCATTGACATCGAAGTTTGGGTAATGGGTAACCTATCTTTAAAGCTTATGTAATGGTTGACCGATCACTGATATCGACGTTTGGGTAATTGGTAACCTATCATTGAATTTTTGGTAATTGTTGACCTATCATTGAAGTTTGGGGAATGTTTGACCTATCATTGAATTTTGGGTAATCGTTGACCTATCATTGAATTTCGGGTAATGATTAACCTATCAATGAAGTTTGGGTAATTCTTAATCTACCATGGACATTGAAATATAGAAACATGGCGAGTATTTAAATAAATACACACAGATGATACAATTTCTTTTTTTCAAGAAGCCACATCGTGTTTGTATTTAGCAAAGAAAACAATTCAACATAAAATCATTATCAGATAAGTTGATTTCTTCACGGTTTAAGCCTGCATTGAATCTAAGAAATCACGTGATAATGGTCGACTGTGCTATTTATAGATTCTTGTTCACTGATAAAAGATATAAAAGCACAGAGCAACAATAAACGAACATTAAAAGATATCAATCCCGTAAACTAGTCTCAAAGTTTGTAAATAATTAGCATAAAGCACACATTTTATAATATAATTGAAAAAGTTATTCAAGGAGATTTTGTGCAGTCGTGGTGTTTTGTTTTTGAAATTCTGTTTCTTCAACCTGACCTAAGAAGGTCTTTAAGCATTTATCACATTTGTAAACCTGTTACCTGTTCTTACATCTTTATTTTGGGAAAACATCAAAAGTAGTTTATAAGGAGCCTGATTTTGTAAACGACTTACTATATTTGGATTCTAAATTTGAAACGTTTACATAATATATTGGTAAGTATATAGTCTATGGGTTGTGGGGCAGCGCGTTTGGCGCTGGGTTCGAATCCTGGTGAAGGCTCATATTTTTTCCCTGAGTCTACCCAGCTCTGAATAGTACCCGACAGTATTTCGTGTAAAGTTAAGGCGACTGGGGATTGTGCTGGCCACGCAATCCATTAGTATGCCGTGGCCACAGAAACTTGTGAACGCTGCTTCACCGGCATTGTGGATCAATTTGGTCCGACGGGTACTTAACTGTTTATATAGTTATGCTATATTATGATATTTCTACAACAAAAATATTAAACATCGGATATTAGTTTATAATTTTTTATGGAATTTTTATGTTTTGTATTTTGTGTGCTTCACTTTTAGGGCTCACAGGTCTAAGTCAGTCACAATTGAAGTATTGAGGGAAAGATCTGATGATAAACTTTTCATTGAAAGTAGACTAGATGTCTGGTATAATTATTATTTTGTTATTAAGTTATTATTTTTGTTTTCTCAGTCGCCATGTCTCTGTCGACATCACTCTCAGTAGTTTTTGGCATAATGGTTTTTCTTATGCTTGGCTGCTTGGCTGGATTTATCGCCCCTTACTGGATAGATTTCCATGATAATAATGGGATGAATATTAAGGTGAGTTGGACACTGAAGCTAGATCCTTTAGAACAACTTTAAGTTACTATTACTATTATATTTAAAGAATGTAAAACCAGTCTAAATTATTTGTCGTTGTGTACTATAAAAGGGGGCGAATAGACTACATCAAAGTATATATTATACATGTATTCAAACTTCAATTTTGCATTTGCCATTCATATAAATTATTATTGTATTTTTTTATGTGTTATATATAAAATAGAAGATGGTTGCGACCTAAGTATATCTTATGGTTATGTACGGTTATAGTCCATAATAGTGGATTTTAATTCAAGGGGTTTTTAATTTATGTTGAGCTGGTTTTCGAAAAAAATTCAGAGAACCCATTAATTGTGCGTTAGCCACTCAACAAGAAAGAGAACGGATATGAATTTATCCTAGCATGAAATAAATGAAACATGTTTTTGTTTTGTTCATATCTCTCAATGTCTCTTGTTTATGTATAAATATAAGATAACATGTGTCAATAGTTGCGAATATATTTCAACAGGTTCAAGGCGGTGGTGGACTGTTCTTCAACTGCGACACCAGCGGACATTGCCAAGCTCAAAGCTGGGACACCAATGACAGCATCACACTGGCAATTCGTTGTCTGGTCATCTTCTCGGGCCTTTGCATACTCATCAGCCTCTTAAGCGCCTTAAGTAGGTACTGCTGTTACAGAAGCTCGTTCAACGCCGTGAAAATAGAAGCCGTTTTGGGCATCTTCGCTGGGCTTGCCGGCATAGCAGCCGTTGCAACGTTTGCCGTGGATTCATTATCCGAAGTTTTGCTAGTACCGTTCTTCGGATGGGCGTTTTACGTGAGCGCCTGCTGTAGCGGACTGGTTCTTATAGTGAGTATTATTGCTTTGGTCATGTCGCTCAAATCCTCGAAGAGCATGAGCTCATCAACAGGTTACGCTAACCAGGGATATGCGATGGACTGGACTTCACCTAGCGCAAATCAGACAGACACGAAATACAGATATTAATAACAATAACGGATGGATATATGCCGCATAAATTGTTTAAATTTGTTTGCTCAGGATACTGTTAATACTGTTATTAAGAACTAAAAGCTCCATATCAACTTGAAATGTGTATCAAGTTCAATAACTATTACTTAAAATATGTGATGTTGGTATGTAAGACTTTTCCATGAACTAAGGAGTACAAGGATAGTATACTCTTTATGAACAATTAATAATTCTTTTGATCAAGGATTTCTTTACTGACATCACGAATAATTTTAGTAATGTGATAAAAATCAATGTATGCAACATGACACAGAGATATAGAATGAAAACGAGAGAGAGAATGAGTGATGACAAGATAGAATGAAAGAGAGCGACATAGTGAAAGTGAAAAAGTTAAAAAGAGAGAGAGAGAGAGAGAAAGTGACAGCTATAGACAGATGATAAGAGAAAGAAAATATGAAAGAGATAGAAAGAGAAGTCAGAGACAAAAACTGTAAGAGAGAGAGAGAGAGAGAATGAGAGTTAGATTGTCAAGGAAAGTAAAAGTGAAAACGAAATAGTGATTGAAATGGAAGTAGTGGGAAAGTGATAGAAAATGAAGGAGAGAGAGAAAGCGGGAGTCGAAACAGTACAAGTGAGAAAGATAGTGAAAGGTAGATAAACAAAAAGAGTATAACAAAAAGGGGCGGGGGGACAAAGAGAATGATAACTTGATATCTACTGACTACTAAATTGTATAACTTGTTGATTTGTTAAACAATAAACTTGCTTGTTTTCCTTTTTTCTTCAATCTGATCGTCTCATCTTCATGTCACGAGACATTGTTTGAGTGTAATAATATTATATTGTCCGTGCCAGAGATACAGATACAAAGATATCTAGTCTAGAGATTGCCAGAGATAGTAATAGATATTTAAGACAAAGATTACCAGATATGAAGAAAGAATAAAGACATAAATAATAGAAACAATAACAACAAAGCTTAAAGGTAAGTTAGAACAAGACCGTACAACAAAGCATCGAATACAGTTATGAAACTAGATCTAAGTAATTATATAGCAATCATTTCTAGCTCACATTATCCATCTAAAAATGCTAAATTTACATTTTACTACTTCTAATATATATTTAATATTTCTCTACTAGCTATATGAAGCTATATTGTCGGCCTTAATAGCGTTTTTAGCGGGTTTTTTTTAATTAACAAAAGAGACCAATCTAAGCATTTCAAATATGTATAATAATATATTCTTGTATAAATTTGACATTAGATAGATAGCCAACGTGCACTATATAGCCTATATTATATTTATAACCCTTGTAAACGGTAAACTGTTCACCAGAAAGCGAAGAAGCTTCTATTAAATAAATTTAAAAAAAACAAATCTATGTGCGGATAAGTTGATTTGGGGAAAGAAAATGGATTTAATTACACCACCAATCACATTTGGAGTAGTTCATTTTGTTTCCTTGTACTAGCATCAACCAATCAGAGTAGACTTAACGGAAATCAAGGTGAAAGGCATTTCAGTTGATGAATTTAAAAAAACAAAAAAACAAATAGTATTAGATTTTGTAGCTTGTTCGGTTTTATCCAGTTCAATGGTTGGGAAAAGAGTTCGGTGTAAATAAATGTATAAAAAGTAAAGGAAGCTATTTATAGATTTGAAACTTGAATGAATCAGTGTAAAGCAATTAGTATGTTGGGTGAGATGACAGGTCACTTAATCTCCAGACACTTAATCTCCGAGTCACTTAATCCCCAGACACTTAATTCTTTATAAAGCAATATGTAGTGCATGGCTATCGATTTTAGCAGTTGTCTTATTATGGTAGACTTAAGGGCCCCCTCCTGTGACGATCTATTATACTAATTAACAGACTATTAATTAGTCTGTGATATTTCAATTGATGATTTATACGGTGGCCGAGCGGCAAGCGTTCGACTGGCATACCGAATGTCCTGGGTTCGACTCCTGGTGAAGGCTATGATTTTTTTTCCCTGGACTCGATGGTGTCCCTTACTCTACCCAGCTTTCATGGGTATTATGATTTTAGTTGGGGCAAAGTAAAGGCGGCTGGGCATTGTGCTGGCCACACATCCCCCAGTATACCGTGGCCACAGAAACTGGTGAACGCTGCCTCACCGGCCTTATGGATCAATTTGGTCCGACGGGTACTTTACTATATTTTTTAAATATTTTTTTCTACTAGATACCTGACTGGGGCGCACATATATATTCTTATTTAACAATAATACTCTTATCAAAATGCAAGACTTAACTCATATTGCAGGTACACATTGGACGATAATTAAACTCCTGTATTTAAGAATCATCTTTTGACTAATATTTTAAATATTTTAAGTAGGTTTATGGATACACAAAGGTTCAAAAATTCTCTAAAACAATTTTTAAAAACTATTTCGTTAAAAATTGTATGTTGAAAAATATATCGAATCGAAAAATACATATACTAAAAACAACCAAAGCCGAGAATATTTTATTAGATCTAAATTTGTTATTTAGCAAAATAATAAAGGCTAACAAAATATATATATAAATAGGCTGGACCTAGAATATAGATTTATACATTGAAGATTATTTATTTGTTCTATTCCGGCATAGTTTTATCTTTGTCCATTGATAGTTTTGTATGCGTTTTTTCATCTTTTATTTCATGAATAGAGTTGGTAATTTTTTTAATTATTATTTTGCATTTAAATTCCATTTCAGCTCTTATAACAAGATACATTTACATACTCTATTATGAAAACGCTTTATGGAAAAATATGCTTAAACGACGCGACGCGTATCGGAAAGTTAAAGAACTAGATCTCTGCGATTATTAAATGGTCCGTATTGCTGCTGAGAGTTAACACCCTTGCCCATTTTACAATTACGGTATATAAGATTGACTTGTATAAGGGGCAAGGGTG
This sequence comes from Anisus vortex, assembly GCA_949126835.1. Classification (NCBI taxonomy): domain Eukaryota; kingdom Metazoa; phylum Mollusca; class Gastropoda; family Planorbidae; genus Anisus; species Anisus vortex. Next base: position 15,464,818 of record OX421493.1, read on the forward strand.
TTAACTCTCAGCAGCAATACGGCCCATTGATCTACTTCAAACCTAGTGCTAGGAATAGTTTAGCAAGCTAAACAAGTTTAACATCAACGTTTAATACAAATCTATCCCACTCACCATCAGTTATAACATTTGTGCACTAAAAGGATCAAGGACAAATAACGATTAAGCCTCTTCCGGAAACGGAGGGCGTTCCTTAGCCTGTGGCCATCTTACCCAAATCTAGCAGACGACAGATTTAAATGGCGACACCGAGAAGGAACATAATCCGATAAAACCGCCATTGTGAAAATAGATGACATGGGGGTGAAATTCCCCCCCCCCCCCCCCCCCGCCCCCAACAGTATTTTGTTCTTTGTGCTCAAACTGCTTCATTCCAATTGAAATACAAATGGAATATTTACTTTGTAAGACAGGAGACTCTATGGCGATTTAGTAATTTAAATAGGATTTATTGAATGTGATTCGACTCAGTACACAGATATCGCCCATATATAGGCTATGTTGACAAAAGATACGGGGATAAACTTTTAATAGAACTTGAAGAATAATCACCTAGACAGAGCCTGAGCACTAGGAAAAGATGAAAATGAAATAGCGTTTTAAAAAAAAACAACAAAGTTTTGACAACGAGTAATTATGCCTGGCTTTTTCTTGTTGTACATCCAACAATAAGACATTTAATTGAGTTTATTTCAGTATTCAAAATCCTATAATCAGAACAGGCCCATTGGTTGTCCGCTCTATGCTGGATTCTTACTTTAAAATCATTTTTAAAATCCTAAACTTTTAACAAGCCTTGCCCGAACTTAACACACACACAAAAATAATTACAAACCAATTTCCCCCTAAAAGTGTGAGATGATTTCTTTATGTTAACTGGTTTATACTGAGATTGTATATTATAGATACTGCAACCAAAGTTTGAGTTTGTTGTTAACGTAATTTTTAAATCAAAATAAAAACAAGATTTATTAACGTTTTATAAATGACTACATGGATATTCACTTGAAAAACAAACAAATTAAAATCAAGTCAGTTTTCCTACAATTTCCCAAACATTCCCAAACCGTATGACCCTTGATCATGGGCAATCCCAAGACACATTAGCTATGAGAGATTGGACATCCGTACGTCTTTGCGTGTCGTTAAAAATGACCTACTCTCACCCAAAACCTCTCTCTCTTTCCTTAAAAAAAACAAGAACTGCTCAGCAAAAAGTCTTTTTATTTTTATTCACACAAAAAAGAGAGAGATAAGGAACAACAACAACAAAAGCACTAAGAAATTTGATTTAAAAAATAGGTTTAAATAAAACGGCAATGCACTTAAAACAAAGAGTCATTTCAACAAAGCAGAAACAAACGTTTAATTAAATAACAGCAATGACGATTGGATGGAAAAAAAAAGCAATTCGGTTTTGTCGCTCTTGGACAAAAACGAAGTAAATAGGTGGAACTGTGTTTTTCTTGGTTTAAATACAACCTAATGAAATAAGTATCGATTTACTGGGTCTGGTTTGTCTATGTAATTTATCAAGGGAACGACAAGAAGACATTAAGTTTACATTTAAAAGTCTACCGTGTGATGTAATCAATGTACGTTGTGTAAATGTTATGTGGCAAGATCAAACAAAAGCTAGGTGTAATTTGATTTTATCCATTGGATTAAAGATATAGTAGAAACTAAGTTTTATCCATTTGACTAAATATTTAGTAGAAACTATATATGTGCAAATAGCAAAGTTTAACTCGATATGAATTGTACAGGCCTAAAATAAAACATTTTGGACGTTTCTGAGACTGCATCATAGACTCAATTCGCCAGCTGCATTTTGCCAGTTTGCTCAAAGGTTCTCTGCATTTTGGCAGTTTGCATTAAAGGTTCTCTGCATTTTGCCAGTTTGCATTAAAGGTTCTATCTAAATTGTGAAAAAAGTCCAGGCCTTGTAACTCAAAATGGGTAAAATTATTTTCCTTAGTTGCACAGCTAGAGACTTTTCTTGACGCATCAAAAGAGAACAAAATACTGAAACCATTCAAATGCAGCCAAGAAGTCCAGAAATTTAAATTTGTTAGGCCACATCATTACAGATAACGGAGTCAAGTCTGACTGTTGTAAGATTCTAAAACTACTTTTTATGCCAAGTACTTCAAGTCGCAGAGATTTGGAACAAAATTTTCTCTGATAACTCATCACATAAATTAAAAACAAAATTGCAATTAGTGTGTTGTTGTTAATTGTCAACAATAGTATTCCATCAACAGTGAGAACATTATATAATGGCAGAAAATAAAACCACTAATACGTTTTACAAAATACAGACATTTAAACATACACTTTGATATGAACTGCAAATTGAACTTTAAACTTTGTTACTGTATTTAAGCTGTATTAGGCCTATTATCATAGACATAGGTCATAGAAGATGATCTACTACTATTTGCCTCCTTATTTTTTAGTAGGATAGCCAATATTCATAAATATGTAAATTTGGCATGATAAAGAACATTCGGCATATTTGATCCTCAAGAGGCTTCTATTTACAAACGACGTCACTAAAAAACTTAAGCTCCGCCCATTGCAAACGCTCTATAAGGCTGTCTTAAATTACTTCTACGCTCCTCCTTGTTTCTAAAATGTTTCCGCTGTATAGAACTTTCGATTTTAATTTTAATTTTTCATTGAGAAAATCAAAGCGATTCAATAAAACGGAAGTGCAAAGTAATGTACGAATCGGGAATTCCGAAAATCAGTGTTACGAGTCATCAAATAGCAGAAATACTAAAGCAAGCGGTCCATGTATATTATAGTCTAAGAAAATATATTTGTTTTGATTTGCTCTTGATTGCCCTATATGGAAGAGAAAATAAACAGTATGATTTAATTTAGAAGACAAGAGATAGAAATGGAATTAGGAACGAATGTCAGGAGTAGATGGCAACTAATTATTTCACTGAATTATCATTCGAACTAGTTTATAAGATTACTGTGAATGTCTTGTTTTCAAGTGATCTCATGGGTTAATACTACAGATTACACTCTAGATCTATATATTAAAAATAGATAATACCAATCTTAAGCACTTTGTTACCTCCAAAGTTAAATATAGACGTGCCCATCCCACTTTTTTAACTATACATTTATCAATTTTAACCCTTACAGTCCCGGGCGCGTATTAAGCGGAACTGAAGGCAGCATAGATAGAAGTAGGTCGGTACGGGAAGGGTTAAAACAAAATGACCGAATTCGTCTACTTTGGGAGATATAAAAATATAGAAAAGTGGCCATAATTTTAAAACAAAGCGAGAGAACATGAGAGAGAGAGAGAGAGAGAGAGAGAGAGAGAGAGAGAGAGAGAGAGAGAGAGAGAGAGAGAGAGAGAGAGAGAGAGAGAGAGAGAGAGAGAGAGAGAGAGAGAGAGAGAGAGAGGTGGAGAAAGAGATTTAAAGAAAGACAATTATAGTTGGCCTGGTTAATCAAACAACTCTTCGGGGCAGAGCGATTTTCATCCAACCTCATTGAAGACTAATAATAGATTTTCCAGCAACGTTGTGGAATGGCAAAAAATAATGAACTATTATTGTAGTAATTACGTATATTTACGGTAGAAATAAAACTTCACTGTCACAATAGGCTTTGTTGTATTATTATCAGATTATTGTAATAGTGTCTGGCTGGCTTCAAAAAATTTACTAGCAAGTAGAGGTTCGAGAAATTAGGCAGGGGACTTTAGTCTTCATGGTGCACCCGCTAACATTAGTGTAAAAAAGGGCACAATTTAAATCTCAAGTAACTAGACAATATGTGACTTCAAGAAAAACTACTGTCGTATTTTATTATATAATCCTACCTACATCTTACATATCCAGTAGTCTGATGGACCGTTGGGGCGCCACAGATGACCTGTACACCAGACTCTTCCATTCGTCTCGTCTCACAGCCCTTTTCATTGCTTCGAACAGCTTTACTCCCGTGCGCTCCTTGATGATGTCCTTTCATCGTTTCTTTTGTCTTCCCCTTTTTATCCTCCCTTTGGTGGTGCCATGCAGAATAGTTTTGACAAGCCCGTTGGGTGTTGTTATGTGGCCATACTATTCTATCTTTCTTTTCTTGACTGTGGCCAGCAGGTCGTTGTATTGTCCGATTTCCTGGAGTATCCTTTTTCGTATCTGCTCTTTGCAGGGCCGTATTTAGTATTGTGGGGGCCCAGTTTCCAAATTTATGTGGGGGCCCCCCATGGTCTCGCACCTACCCTCCACATATCTCAGAAAAGGGCCGTTTATTCATGTTACATTCTGTAAAATCCGAAATTTTATGTTGCACTTAGATTGGTTGGTCTGGAGCGCTTTAAATTGTAGGGAAATAAATGAATTTTTATTTTACATTTTCAACGAAAGTATGGGGAAGTCACTAAAACTTTTTTTTTTTTTTGATGTTTAGAGGCCCCTTTTGTGTGGGGGCCCCTGTTCCAATGGAACATGTATTGTGGAACATGCCTAAATACGCCACTGGCTCTTTGGAAATGTGATATTTATAGCAGATACCGAGAATGTTTCTGAAGCATCTCAACTCCGTGGCATTGATCTTCTTTACTAATTTCGCTATTAATGTTCAGGACTCACAAGCATTTAAGAAAATGGAGAGGACCAGCGAGCGCATCAGCCTGTTGAACAGTCTCACTCACGTTTTACTTTGGAAAATATGCATAAATACCGCGATAAACGACTGCGATAATGCAATTGATGCCATGATATTATTTAAAGACAAGAACCAGTAAGACCTATCTTTGATCAGTAATAAAGATCAAGCAAGTGTGTAACTGCAAATGTTTTAACATAATATGCATGTAAAACGCTGCCCAATTAACAAAAATGCTTCATTCCAGGTCAAACGCAAATGAAACTGCATCTGTTTTCGTCTTTTATTAAAATCAATCTACACATTTACTTATAAAAGTTAACGATTTTTCGGGTATATTGTACTCATTAGAACTGTATCTATTCTCTTCCTGTGGCCGGCTGGTCCTGCGGTTAGTTCACCGGACTGTCAACCGATACGTCGCGGGTTCTAGCCCTGCCACCGACCGATCCCTGCCGCCCTGCAGGAGTTTTGGGCCTAGTGGACGTAATAATCTTCTATCTAGAAGGAACGTCTGTAAAACGTATATGTCAATTATATTATTGCCCTCCTTTCCCATAGCCCCGATATCACTTTCCTCATATGACCTGATTCAAAATCTCCTCCCAAAAAACTCTTTAGGACAGATTGACTTATCTTGTCTTATATATTATAAGATATGTTTCCGGGACTGGAGGGTCTCACTGAGTCTACCCAGCTCAGATGTGTAACTAACTTTAATTGGGGTAAAGTAAAGGCGGCTGGGAGTTGTGCTGGACACACAATCCCATAGTATGTCGTGGCCACAGAAACTGGTGAACGTTGCTTCAGGGGACCTATGATCAATTCGGTCCGAAGGGTAATAGACTTTACTTCATGTTTTTACAAGCTAAATTCCTCGCGTTGCCCGGGAAAAATTATATAGACCTGTATAAGCTACAGATAAACATTTCATAAACTACAATGAACAGAAAAGATATACATCTAGACTAGATTTAATAATTTTAAAAATATAATTATTATGTACTTAAAACATTTCGGAAAGTAATTTAAAATAAATATTGCAATCGGGTTAAAAGTAAAAGCATGTCTTTTTATTTAACAAAAAGTTTGGACTATCCCACTGGATGATAATCAAACACCCGTCTTCTGCGTACGTCTAAAATAAAATTATGTTTTATTTACTGAAAACATTTAAGAAAAGTTTAAAGTCCTAACATCCTTACAATCTTTTTTTTTTAAAGTAATATTGATGGAATTTTATTTTAAAGCAGAAAAATCGAAGGAGTCGAACCCAAGTCGCCCGAATGGTTGTCAGGCTGCTAACCACTACGCTAGGAAAACAACATGTCAATAAGGGATCACAAAAGTAAGATATGAGACAACAAGACCATGTGTCTGTAAATAAACCAATTTGATTGGTTCAACACACACACATGCTACTTTATATATATAGATATATTATAGTTGCTCCTTCTATAAAGAAAATTATTGTGTCCTACGCTCATCCTTGGCCTGAGTCTAGTCTTGCATTTTGATCAGTGTTTTAAATTATGTTAAATTACTGGTTTTCCTGGTTTGTGTTCGGGTACCTTCCGGAAAGAAAGATTAATTATATGCATTTGTTCTTGCATATGGGATAAAACAACAACTGATGGTTTACAGAGCGTTTAAACAAGATTGTTATTGTGTTATATTTCTAAGTTAGAATTTAATGCCTTATGCATTAATACATTGATAGTATATAAACGTTTAAACTTGGACTTGTTGTTCTTCAAATGATGCCATAAACTACGTTTAAGGTTAAGAAAAGCGTTTTTCTGTTTGATATTTCTTTCTTTATAGTTCATCTGTATATGTTTTCTCTCTTTAATTTGAGCTCATTATCTTTTTCCATCAAAGCACTAAGTCCTAAGTGTTTTCTTTTTATCTTTATTTTTAGTCTTTAGTTGTCCACAAAGTAGGTTACTTCCATTCCATGCACGCTCCTCAATCTTGTTAAAGCTATTTTAGTTTTTGATAATAAAACAAAAATAGTTTCTTCGGAAATACCCAATATGTATGTGTGTAGGCGTGCGCGTTACCAAAAGGAATTTCCGATGATATATTTTTTATTAATTGAATAGGGCGTTTACGATCACGTGACAAAAATCACGTGTTTTTTTGTTTACTTTGTGTAATGGTGTACAATGGCTGCTGTATTAATATAGTTTCATATAGGCTCGAGCTTTTTTTAAATTGACATTTTGTGTTTAAAATGATGATTAATGTATTAATATGGATTTTATTAATTCTATATTAGATTAATAGACCTATCACAAGAAGATTCTTACATTAAAAATGTTATATTACTATTGAACGATTAGGCCTACAATGAAAATAACGAATGACTCCAATAATTTACTTCAATAAATCCATTCAAATGCAACACTTACCGGCCAGATATTAAGATGACGAATTGAGCTTAAAATGTTGAAATTCGTTGAAAAAATACCATGTCAGTCTTTCTCTTGTACTAGTAAGATGATCTACGACGATTTATCTAATGATTTGTGCGTAGGATAGCCAATATTCAGATGTGAATTTGGCATGATAAAGAAGTACTTCACCATTTTTGTACACCAAGTGGCTTCTATTTACACAAATACGTCACTAAAAAAACCTAAGCCACGTCCATTGCGAACGCTCTATACAGTGATACAGTGTACATATTTCAGACTTTAGATAAGTGGTGCTCAAACTATTTTTTAAGATTTCAAGCGTGATGGCCCTGTAGAATTATTTTTTTGCTTGCGGCCCCTTTGGAAAGTACTAAATTAATTAACTACGAATATCATTGACCTAAGACTTTGGAATTCGTTTAATTACACTTTAAAAAAAAAAAAAAAAAAAATTATTCAGAAAATTTAATTTCAATGGTATGAATGCATTTGTTTTGCCTAAACCAGTTCTTTTATGCTTGCATCTGTTTTGCCTAAACCAGTTCTTCTATGTTTGCATTTGTTTTGCCTAAACCAGTTCTTCTATGTTTGCATTTGTTTTGCCTAAACCAGTTCTTCTATGTTTGCATTTGTTTTGCCTAAACCAGATCTTCTATGTTTGCATTTGTTTTGCCTAAACCAGTTCTTCTATGTTTGCATTTGTTTTGCCTAAACCAGTTCTTCTATGTTTGCATTTGTTTCGCCAGGGCAACTCTCCTGTCCTATGAACGCATGTAGCGTGGAGAAGTGGAGAAATCCGTCTCACGCTCAAATGTGGGTGCCAATGGAATCAACATACTTAGAGCCGCCTTTGCAACTCTTGGAAAGAAAAATTGCAATTTCAATGGAAAAAATCATTGATGCACCATTTCCTCCGAAGGATTATGTTTTGCTAATCCCATCATTTATTGAATCTATAAAGTTACTATTCATGAAAACAAACGGTAGTTGGGTGCATTAGATTCCATCAAGTTCACTGTTGGAATCACTCCAACAAGATAAGATAAGATTACTTTATTGATCCAAATAAATGGAAATTTGACTTGATCACATAAATTCCGTCTTTCAGCATACTTAAAACAATATTTAAGAACCATTTGTACTCCAGCACAATAGATTAACGCACACTATCATACCATTTATCATACAAGAAAAAGCATAATTTAGAAGTCAGCTATTGTATTTTCAGGCTGACTGATGATTCTTTTGAAAGATTTTCACTGATAGTGGAACAAAAGAGTTCCTAAATCTCTCTGTTCTTGCCCCTATTTTTCAAGACATTATGCACCGAATGTATTGTATGCCAGTATTATGTGGTTTATTCTCATACAACATTGACCTTTAGAAAGACAAGTGGGCCTGAAGTCAGATAACTTAAAATTAATAGGAGTCAACCAAATCTTTTTTTTTAATGCAGACCTTGTCTATTTTTCATATCATTCATTGAAATTTATATCGCAAAAAAAGTAATCTGTTCACGAACTTCCGTGTACCCTTTCGTGGTCCCCCTAGATCAGAGGTTGGCAACCTATGGCACGCGAGGCAGACTTGGCACGAAGAGCTATTTTCAATGGCGCGCATAGCGATTTTCAAAGGTACGCCGAAGACCTTCCAAAAAAGGCAATTCAGGTATCTTCAAAAGAAAAGATAAGGGTGACTTTAATGCTTTTGGCGCGCTAAATGAATTAGAAATCCTACTTTGCCACGATTTTATTAAAAAGGTTGCCGACCCCTGCCCTAGATTACCGCGGACCCCAGTTTGAGGAACACTGGTTTCTCGAAAGCTTGAAAAATTAAATGGAAGAAAAAAAATAAGACATAAAAAGCAAACCATGGATAAATAAATGGGCTTAATAAAAAAGGAATATTTATTTTTGTCGAGAAAAAAAATGGCAACTGTTTAAGGCTTGTCTTGTCAAGTCTGCTGTTAATGTATCTTTATTTGTCTCCCCTGTTGGCAGATTTTTTTTTTTTTAAATGGAATTGTGCTTATGATAAAACAAAACTATGAATGGAAACATCGTGATGGATAATATAAACTAGGGGAAAGAAATAGGTTTCAGTAAATGTAGCCCATATTTAGACCGTGTTGAGGAAAACAAGAAATCTACAATATAGAGTATAGAAGTAGGAAGTAGGCCTGGGAACAAAATTATTTTAATATCCTTTAACTAATATAGAGTGTATATTAAGCATTAAGCATTAAAAGTACATTGAATTGGGGAACTCACATTTCGTTTATGATGAGAAGTATAGATTGTAACTGATTATCAACAGAAACCCATTGTACGAGATAAATCTTACATCTGTAAACGAGATATGACACAAGTCTTAAAATGTCCACGTTAAGCGAGTCGAGGTGGCGGGGGAAACGGGGGGGGGGGAAGAGGCGGGGGTGATATCATTTTTTTGAATTGACGTTAGCTGACGGAAAAACGTTCACCTTTTATCTCTTTCTCTCTCGATCTGTCCATCTCTTGTTCTCTCTCGTGTGTCCATCTCTTTCTCTCTCGTGTGTCCATCTCTTTCTCTCTCGAGTGTCCATCTCTTTCTCTCTCGAGTGTCCATCTCTTTCTCTCTCTAGTGTCCATCTCTTTCTCTCTCGAGTGTCCATCTCTTTCTCTCTCGATCTGTCCATCTCTTTCTCTCTCTAGTGTCCATCTCTTTCTCTCTCGAGTGTCCATCTCTTTCTCTCTCGATCTGTCCATCTCTTCTCTCTCTAGTGTCCATCTCTTTCTCTCTCGAGTGTCCATCTCTTTCTCTCTCGATCTGTCCATCTCTTTCTCTCTCTAGTGTCCATCTCTTTCTCTCTCGAGTGTCCATCTCTTTCTCTCTCGAGTGTCCATCTCTTTCTCTCTCGATCTGTCCATCTCTTTCTCTCTCGTTCTGTCCATCTCTTTCTCTCTCGTTCTGTCCATCTCTATCTCTCTCGTTCTGTCCATCTCTATCTCTCTCGATCTGTCCATCTCTATCTCTCTCGATCTGTCCATCTCTTTCTCTCTCGTTCTGTCCATCTCTTTCTCTCTCGTTCTGTCCATCTCTATCTCTCTCGTTCTGTCCATCTCTATCTCTCTCGATCTGTCCATCTCTTTCTCTCTCGATCTGTCCATCTCTTTCTCTCTCTCGATCTGTCCATCTCTTTCTCTCTCGATCTGTCCATCTCTTTCTCTCTCTCGATCTGTCCATCTCTTTCTCTCTCGATCTGTCCATCTCTTTCTCTCTCTCGATCTGTCCATCTCTTTCTCTCTCTCGATCTGTCCATCTCTTTTTCAAACCGAGACTCAATAACTCTTTATTTATAATTCTTCCATGATTTCTTTCTCTCTATCCAGTAGCCTTAATTCCTTTTTCTCTATGTTTTATTCTACTATCCGATCGGTAAGGTTACATTGACCGAGTCATCCCATTAAAAAAAACAACTCATGATTATAATATGTGTGACAGAAGATTGTGACAATTTTATTCTCAACGTCTGCATCTTTCCATCATTCTAATGAATAAAGACACATTTATAAACCCAAAACATTAATTAGAATGTTATTTCTCACGACTCCTGCACGTGTGTTTTGCCGCCCACACTAGAAATGTATTTTTTTTTTTAGATTATTTGTTTCGTTTTTTTTAAATTCTAGCCCATTCGTTACCATTAAAACATTGTACTCTCGTGATTCCAACTTTTTAACGCAACGCGATTGTGCCATGATTGTTTGTGACAATCCAGATTGAATTGTGAATCTTCTGAAAACATCAGCAAACAAGGTGAATTACGTAAAAGTTGACAAGTGTGGGATAAACATGGAGCGTGAGATTGAGGGCTGGCTCTCTTTTCAATCGATACGAATACACGTAAATTTTATTGAACGATTCTCAGACCTAGGGAAAATTGTAATAACCTTGTAGGCGCTTACAATAAGAACTAACAGCAACAGAAAGAAAAAACATTCCATTTGAAACGGGTAATCGTTTAGGGTAAGGTAAAGAATCCCATCGGACCAAATTAAATTGATCCATAGGGTCGGTAAGGTAGCGTTCAACAGTTTCTGTGGCCACGGCATACTGGAGGATTGTGTGGCCAGTACACTATCGAGCCGCCTTTTTTTTTATTTCAACTACTGCCAGGTACCCTTCAGAGTTGGGTAGACTCAGGGACACTCTCCAGACGCGTAAACAAGTCCTAGCTTTTACCAGGATTCGAACTCACGACCTTCACCCCAATCGCTAAGGGTAGCACGCTTGATCTATTCATCTAAATGTCATCGTCGAACCTGTTCTCCAGTTCAAGGGTCAGCAACCAATGAGACGCGCACCAAACTTGGCACGCATAACAATTTACAATGGCACGCGGATGCCCCCCCCTTTCTGAAATGACATTGGTTTCAATTTTCAATGCAGGTTAAAACAACAACGTACTTCAGCATCATTAATAATTAATGATAGCCGCGTGCAAGAGAAGGCCATATATATTTCTCCATTTTTTTTTTACATTTGCTAGGTGTCTGCAAATGTCCCTATCCCCCCCCCCCCCCACCTGGTCAGGCTGTAATCAAAGATCTTAAGACTTAGAATAAAAAGGTCTCTGACTATATAAAGTATTTGATTTTATTAGTATGACTCTTTTGAAGCAGGCTGGCGCTATAAAGTAACGAGAACAAAAGTGTCAACCGTTTCTACTTTAAGAGTTTTACTGCCTTTGAATACTTTGATATATTGTAACGTATAAATATAATTAACTCCCTTGATTTTGTTTGTTTATGTTTATCTCCCTTTTTATAACTCGTGGTCAAATGTCTTTTTGGTGACCCGAGAATGACCCTAGTCCGCTTGAATGGAAGCTTGGGGTCATACCCCGTGTGTACGGAAGCAATTGTGTAGGAGTGGTACGTCAGGAGACGAGTTGAGTTAGAGTAAACGTGCTGTTGTTTATTTACTTGTGTTCTAATAAGAATTGTTTGTGTTTTATAGACTGTGGAGCTCAATATTATTTATTATTAACCCTTACAGTCCCGGGCGCGTATATAGATGAACTGAAGGCAGCATAGATAGAAGTAGGTCGGTACGGGAAGGGTTAAAGGTATTCTTTATTGTTTCTAAAGTGTTTTTTTATTCGTTACTTGGAAGGAAGTTGAAGGAAGACTTATTATTCTTTTAGGAAAAATAAGAAGTATTAGAGATAGAACCAACCACCTAGGCACCGAGACGTAACAATATGTATCATGCTAAGGAAATATAATAAAATATACGAAATAAATACGAAATACACTCTTACAGATGGAGCACGGTTGCCGAGCGACGCGGGTTCGAATCCTGGTGAAGGCTAGGATTTTTTTTCACTGGACTCGACGTTGTCCCTAAGTCTACCCAGCCTGACATTAGTTGGGGTAAAGTTAAGGCGGTCGGCCCTATGATCAATTTGGTCCGTCGGGTAGTTTAGATTTGTACAGTTTGCATTACTTTTGTTAAATATTTGTTTTGACTCAGCGACCGGACATTAGGCAAAGTCTAGTCTAGTCAAATGGTCTAAACATGTTCCTAAAATTTCTTAGAAGTAATTTTCTAAGGAAAGTTGGGAAAACTGTTTGTGGAAACTTGAAAAAGAAATAAATTGTATGTCCAATAAACTTGCTTATTTTCGCTTTACACATTCTTACCAAAACAAGATGGGGAGAAAAAGAGACAAGCGTGTATAAATAATGGGATTATTAACATTTGTATATAAGTTATGTTTAATCAATGACTATAATAAGATGGATCGCTAGCTTTGATATTTCTGCTATTTGATAACTTGAAATATTCTGTTTTGGAATTTCCGATCCCACCCTGTCCTCTAGATTTCCGGTTTAGAATCCGCTATGAATTTCTCAATGGAAAATTTAGAGTGAAATCGAAAATTGTATTCAGCTAGGGTTGCCAGTAGTCAAAAGGAGGACCTCCAGAGACATCAGCTAGGGTTGCCAGACACATGGGTGTCAAAAGGAGGACCTCCAGAGACAAAAATTAGGACATATTCAATTGAATAGCTTCGCAATAAACCCACAATCATTATAATTTTATAACAAGAGCTGCCAATAAATGCGTATTGGTAAACTGAACAAGAAACATTTTTTAATAACATATAAATTCACAGTAGCATAAAAGGCAGCTTGCTTTGGACAACTTTGTAAAATAAACTCATACAGCTCATACAGGAGTCTTTAAAAAACGGATCATTCTTTTCTTGTACGAATGATCACTTGTTTATGAATTATATTTTTAAGAGATAAATTCTATGTTTTATACTGTACGCCTAAAAAAACATAAGATATTACAAAAACCGGACATTTTAAAGGTTTTTAGCTTTACCTGCCGGACGGATGACAATAGTCTAAAAAGGAGGACATGTCCTCCTTTTGCCGCACGTCTGGCGATCTTATATAGAGCGGAAAACTTTAGGTGCATTTAGGAGTCATTCAGGACAGCGTTTTTGGCTGCGCATGGAAAAATCAACACTTAAGCTCTATAAATAGAGCAAGCTGTCCATCTTATTATACCGGCAATCTTTGGTTTAGTACATTCACATAATTGCACTGAAATTAATTGTATACTTTTGTTTACATTTTCTTCTACATCTCTTGTTTTTGTTGAACTTCCTCATCAGTGTATGACCTTGGTTCTATAAATAGAATGATAACGAACAAACTTGATAACAAGAAGATATTCGTATTAAGATCCTTTACTTTCAGAAAGTATTGTTGAAACTAGAATATTGATACCAATCATAGTTGACCCTTTTTCAAATAAGATTTTCAAAGAAAACGTGTTACTTATAATCCTCAATTTTCAGTCCATATTGATTTTTACTGGGGTTTTATTTTCTTTCTGAAATTCTGTCATTTTTATAACGTCTTGGGAATTAACGAAGATAAAATTTTAATCATATTGGCTTTTTCACAGTGGACTCTTTTTTTTTTATATGTTATTAATGTTTCTCTTATTTAGAGTTGCCTCTCTTTTGTTTCAGTTCGTAAAGCATTTTTATAGAACAAATTTATTGATGCGTTGAGTAAATTTTATGGATTCGTTTCCAGGGCCATGGGATGCGAAGGGATTGTGCGGTCATAACTTTTATCCAGTTACATTTAATTTTTGCTGAACTGATGACACGCGCGCACAAAGGTGGAGAATTTACGGGAGCATTTTAAATTTGAAACCACCACAGACGGTGTCTGTAATGTATTGCAGGAATCGGCAACCTACGACAAGCGTGCCAAACTTTGGCAAGCAGGCCGATTTGCAGTGGCACCCGAAAGACCTCCAAAATTGGAATTAAAGTTACTTCTACAACAAACTTAGTGCCAGAGCCGGTTGACTTTTTATTGATTGACTTCAGTACTATATTGATTGACTTCAGTACTATATTGATTGACTTCAGTACTATATTGATTGACTTCAGTACTATATTGATTGACTTCAGTACTATATTGATTGACTTCAGTACTCTATTGATTGACTTCAGTACTATATTGATTGACTTCAGTACTATATTGATTGACTTCAGTACTATATTGATTGACTTCAGTACTATATTGATTGACTTCAGTACTATATTGATTGACTTCAGTACTATATTGATTGACTTCAGTACTATATTGATTGACTTCAGTACTATATTGATTGACTTCAGTACTATATTGATTGACTTCAGTACTATATTGATTGACTTCAGTACTATATTGATTGACTTCAGTACTATATTGATTGACTTCAGTACTATATTGATTGACTTCAGTACTATATTGATTGACTTCAGTACTATATTGATTGACTTCAGTACTATATTGATTGACTTCAGTACTATATTGATTGACTTCAGTACTATATTGATTGACTTCAGTACTATATTGATTGACTTCAGTACTATATTGATTGACTTCAGTACTATATTGATTGACTTCAGTACTATATTGATTGACTTCAGTACTATATTGATTGACTTCAGTACTATATTGATTGACTTCAGTACTATATTGATTGACTTCAGTACTATATTGATTGACTTCAGTACTATATTGATTGACTTCAGTACTATATTGATTGACTTCAGTACTATATTGATTGACTTCAGTACTATATTGATTGACTTCAGTACTATATTGATTGACTTCAGTACTATATTGATTGACTTCAGTACTATAGAAACTGGTTGCAATTTACAAGTTCACTATAATTACCTGGTGGTGATGAAAATATTGATGATGTGTTGGTAGAGTTGTATTCAAGTTGATAATCATAGATTGTTATATCTGGAATCTGCGCTGGCGTATGGCTGGAATCAATAAGCAAGACATGAACATGTCGTTTTCTTGAAAAAGTGTGGTTTTTTTTTTAAAACTTTGAGCCATTATAATCCGTGCCGAAACGGCTTAATATTTCTGTTGCAGATTGAAATGAACCAGCAGCTGTAAAACACAGGCACACAAACATCGTTTTTTTTAAAATGGGAGTTTTACGAGTTTTGAAATTAATGAAAGCCAAGATATTTTAAGCCAAGAGGTCAAAAGAAGTATGAATTGTTTTTCAGTGTTGACAAGTGGATGTCGCTTTTTTATTTTAAGTTTGTACGCAAAATGTATGTGCATTTAAATTAATAATGTCATCATTATCAAACCCTTGACAATTATGGTGGTTGGGGGAGCGAAATGACACAGCAGTCATCTTTCTCCATTTCTGCCTATCTTGAGCGGCTGTCAATAGTCATTTGCAGCTATTTATACAATCTTTTATATTGTCGAACCAGCTTTTCCACTGACGGCCTCTCCGACGTCCAGCTTCTATGGTGCCTCAGAGGATGTTTTTTTTGGCAGGCTATTATGCCGAATGGTCTATTCATAGACCATAGATAAAAGGGCTAGAAAAAGAAGAAGAAAATAGAATCCACGGAACACGTGTGAAAAGGCCTTAAAAAAGACTGTCTCTCAAGGATAGGCCTGCTCAGCCACACGAGGAAGTGCAACCTCGAACCACGGTGATGCACCATCGTCTCGCGAGACGGAAGGATGCCGTAGACCAGGCATGTCAAACGTGCGGCCCGCGGGACGCATGCGGCCCTTTGCAAGTACGTGTGCGGCCCGCACAAAGGATACTGCAATTGTCTCATTTAATGGCGAAAATGTCAGTTTTAATACTTTACACTGGGTAAACATAAATCTGATACGGTGGCACGTATAAGAAAACAATACGGCTAGTTTAAGCTAGTAAGGGTTTTCTATCTATGAAAGTGGCAGACAGGTCGTTATTGCAATGTTAAAATTTAAAAACAATAATAAATTGGATCTTGTGGAATCGTGCTGGTAATTATATTATTTGTATTTATGAAGTACTGCGTAAGCTGGCACAGTTAAAAATGGCTACAGCACCTTCAGCTAAGAAGAAAAGGACATTTGATGAAGAAAGGCGAGTATTTTAAGAAAAATGATAACTGCAGTATTTTTGTACAATGGTAAAAGGAAAGATACATTGTTTAGTATGCAATGACAGCATTGCCACGCCAAAAGAGTACAACTAAAAAAGACATTATGAAACCAACAATCGATTCTGTGAAAAATATGAGGGCTTAATGCGTGTTTCAAGACTCAGAATGGAAGGCTAACTTGTTACAGCAACAGCATGTTTTATAAAAATAGATCAAGCCAATGTCGCTTCCCTTATTGTAAGCTATGAACTCAGCCGAATGGTCGCCATTAGTGGGATATCTTACAGTGAAGGAGATTTCGTAAAGCGTTGCCTTATGAAAGCGGCTGACATTGTGTGCCCTCAGAAGGCGCAGTTATTTAAGAATATTTCGTTAACCAGGAACACTGTTGCTGGACGGATTGATGAAATGGCAGATGATTTGAAACAACAAATGAAGGCTGCATCATCCAAATTTGAACATTTTTCTATTGCAATTGATGAGACTGTTGACATTACTGGAATAGCACAGCTTGCAGTTTTTATTAGGCCCTGTGTCAGTGAATTTAATATTATTGAAGAACTGATAGAGCTAATCCCAATGCATGACACTACAGCGAGCTAAGACATCTTTGAAAAAGTCGAGCAGATTCTGCATGACTATGATTTTGATTTGAGTAAACGTGTATGTTTATCTACTGACGGTGCTGCGAATGGTTGGCAGACATAATGGTATTGCTGCCAAGCTGCAAACAAAAATTGAGATCTCGTATCCAGATCGTATTCATCATTTGCACATTTTCACTACATTATTCATCAGCAAATTTTTTGTTAAAAGACTTTATAATTGAATCACGTGCTTATGTGGTCACAAAAAACAGTGAACTTTATCAAATGCTCTCAATCATCGTCAGTTCAGTCAGCTATTATAAGACATGGATCACCTATGTTCCATTATACACAGCAGTCCGTTAGTTGTCGTGTCACAATGTGCTGAAAAGATTTTATTTGCTGAGACTAGAAATTGATATATTTTTGGAGATGAAAGGTAAAAACAAAGCAAAAAAAAAACAAAAAAAAACTCATCACTCAGTTGTACGACGACATCAAGTGTTTCATTACAAAACTAAGCTTATGGAAGACACAGTTGTCACGTGAAAATTTGGTTCCTTTTCCTAACTGCAAAGAACTAAAAAACCAGGCCAATGCTGAATCTCTATCTTTGCTAAATATGAGAGTCACATAGAGTTATTGCCAAAAGAGTTCCAGGAAAGATTTAGTGATTTCTCATCTTTGAATACCATCTTGCATTATTCTCAGCACCATTTAACTTTGATATTTTCAAAGCGGAGGAAAACTTGCAGATGGAGCTATTAGAAATGCAGTCTTATTCTGCAATCATAGCAAAGTATCTATAAGTATATGGCTTCTATTCATACCTTCCTGAAAAGTTTACAAACTTCAGAAAGTTTTCAAATACGATAATGGCAATGTTCGGTTCCACCTATGTGTGTGAACAGATATTTTCCTTCATGAAATTAACAAAAACTTCTCAGAGAACAAGGCTGACCGATGAACACCTGTCATCCCTGGTCGGAAATGCAAATACATTTCAGCCAGATATATACGAAAAATTTTAATGAACAGGAGGCATCAAACCTCAGGACAAAACACTGATTAAAGTGTAAAAATGATTGAATGTTCATACAAAAATTATGTTGGATTACACTTATTGTTATATTTGGCGTTGTGGGGCGATAGCTTAATAAAGCCGTTGTAGTAGGCGTGCAAATTAATTAAATATAATTCAATAAGATTACAGTGTTTCTCGGATTTGTTGGTGTGGCCCGACGGTATACTCAAAGTATCTAATGCGGCCCATGGTGCTTTTTGAGTTTGACACGCCTGCCGTAGACTATTATGCCGCAACACATAACCGAATCATGTCAACTTGTGCCGCTTGATTGTTGCTATAATGGTTTCTTGGGGGCCCGCAATTAAGGATATATAGACTACTACTGATGAGGCACTACTATACAGTAAAGATAAATAATAAATACATTTACATTAATTTCATTCTATATATTGTTTTGTTTAAATACAAAAAGTTTAATCGCACAAAAGTATGCACCTAGAGTCTCGCTCCAGGTCGAGGAAGCTATGCGGTCCTATAAGAGCCCGAAACTTAAATTTAATGGAAGCCGACTAACACTGGAAAGAGCAGAACTCAAAGTTTGGATTTAATTTGGACTATCGCACTGCCCTATATAAACCTATTAAGTTATGAAATTTACAACGAAAAACTACGACAAACATATTTTACACATGTGACCCACATATTCTATACCTTTGGTGGCCCCAATATGTTGTACACAATGTGGCCCACACATACTATAAACTAGGTAGCCCATACATGCTATAAACTAGGTACCCCACACATACTATATACTAAGTAGCCCGCACATAATATACACTAGATAGCCCACAACACATTATACACTAGATAACCCACAACACACTATACACTAGATAGCCCACAACACACTATACACTAGATAGCCCACAACACACCATACACTTGATAGCTCACAACACACTGTACACTAGATAGCCCACAACACACTATACACTGGATAGCCCACAACACACTATACACTAGATAGCCCACAACACACTATACACTAGATAGACCACAACACACTATACACTGGATAGCCCATCACACACTATACACTGGATAGCCCACAACACACTATACACTAGATAGCCCACAACACACTATACACTAGATAGACCACAACACACTATACACTGGATAGCCCATCACACACTATACACTGGATAGCCCACAACACACTATACACTAGATAGCTCACAACACACTATACACTGGATAGCCCACCACACACTATACACTAAATAGCCCACAACACACTATACACCAGATAGCCCACAACACACTATACACTAGATAGCCCACAACACACTATACACTAGATAGCCCACAACACACTATACTTTAGATAGCCCACAACACACTATACTCTAGATAGCCCACAACACACTACACACTGGATAGCCCACAACACACTATACACTGGATAGCCCACAACACACTATACACTGGATAGCCCACAACACATTATACACTGGATAGCCCACAACACACTATACACTAGATAGCCCACAACACATTATACACTAGATAACCCACAACACACTATACACTAGATAGCCCACAACACACTATACACTAGATAGCCCACAACACATTATACACTAGATAACCCACAACACACTATACACTAGATAGCCCACAACACATTATACACTAGATAACCCACAACACACTATACACTAGATAGCCCACAACACACTATTCACTGGATAGCCCACAACACACTATACACTAGATTTCCCACAACACACCATACACTGGACAGCCCACAACACACCAGGAAGCCCACACATTATCAGTAAAGTGCTTAGCTTGATCATATCCTTTCTCTCAGTATTGTCCTGGACACTAACATCACAAGTAATTACCGTTCGTATTACTGGGGCGGGAATTTCCGTTTATTTGGGGCAATCGGTTTTAAGTGCACGAAGTTCATCCCTTGAAATGAACGTAAAGCCTATGTGTTCTTTAATTAGAACAAATAAAAACTGAAATTAAGGAATTAAGGAATCATAGGAAACCTCGTTCAGGAAAATGATTTTTTTAAATAATTTTTTAAAACATTTTTTAGTTTATCTATTTGTGAACTGATGAGTCACTTTATTTTATTTGTTTTAATAACAATTTGACTGGAATCGCGGAGCATTATAAAAGATTTATATGGGGTTTTTATTATCCAGCTCAAGATGGGCTGTTTTAGTAGTCTATTGTAGACCACCCCACCCCTCGCCCTCAAGCACACAAACACTGGCATCTAGGAAATAATGACTGTCATTTTAAACATTTTTAAAATAACACAATTCGATTTTAAAAATCTTAGATTTTGTTTTGTTTTTATAAGGAAAAATAAGGTTGTTTTTTTTCATTACAAAAATATAGAGCTGTCGTTCTTATTTTACAATTTAAAAAAATCCGGTGTTTATTAAGGGTAGGAGTGACAGTAAATTTGAGTTAGATTCTATATGTTATCAAATATACCTTTTTTATTTTTGGCTAAATTGTATACTTTAATTATTATTATTCCCGAATCTAAAAACAATAGTTTGGGAAACCTTATGTAACATTATTTCAATGAACAAATTGCATTTGAAATAGGTAAAGGCATCAGAACATTATTTTATTTTATTTTTCACATATTTACACTTCAGAAACATAAAAAAGGCGTCTGATTCTATATTACAATACATAAATTTATAGGTTAACATATAGTCTTTGTGTGGAATAAATTTCTTAACAAATCAATACAAATAAGATGATTAAATCAAATTTCCGTGAATTGTCAGTTTTCGCGGAGTTTTTTTGAAAAATGTGTTTTCATGCCTTATATTTTTTACTAGTTTTTTTTTAATTCATCGACCAATTATCATGCAATTTTGCAGAGATGTTCATAACATTAATGTTTTTATAATGTACAGAGCGATTTAAAAAATACAAATAGTTATTTTTTATTAATATTTGCCTCAGAAAAAAATTCATAAAAATTCAATTTTAGTTAAATCTAAAATTCCCTCTGTTCAATTTGCACAAATAAAGATTATATTGATAAATGAAAAAAAGTAGTAGCGTTTTTAATTCAAGTGAAAAATACTAATTCAAAGGCAAAATAGCCGCCGTCTCCATGTCAACAATTTTTTTTAAAATAATTTTTATAAGTTTAGTCACTAGTACTAGTACTAATCTACATATGGTCAAAGTTTTAAACATGCTATTGGAAAAAAGGTGTAAATATGGCGTGTATAATCGTGACGTAAAATTGGAATAGGGTCTGACTTTTTGTAACGACTTGTGAATATGAATGGCGGAGGGTGGAGGGGGGGAAATCACGTAACATCATTACGGACGGCCCAATTTCTCATATTGCCCTTTTGACCTATATTGCTTACTATAAATACGCCATTGGCTACATATCAATTTAGACAACAAGGCTATTGACCAGCACAATGCCTCAAACCGCGTTTACCTTTCACCAGGGTCTCCAACCCGTGGCCCCTGGTTACGGCTGTATCATGCCTACAGTACAACAACAGTAGTGTTTTCATTCAATTATTTTTGTTTATTCTCTAAAACAAATACAATGAAAGAATGTCTGAGAATAACAGGGCACGGTTGAACATGGAGCATGGTGGTCCAACGGCAGCGCGTTCGACTGGCAATCCGAAGGTTCTGGGTTTGAATCCTGGTGGGGGCTAGAATTTTTTCCCGGGACTTAAGGGTGTCCCTGAATATTTCCAGCTCTGATGAGTACTTGACATTAGTTGGGGTAAAGTAAAGGCTGCTGGGCAGTGTGCTGGCCACACATCCCCTTAGTATGCCGTGGCCACAGAAACTGGTGAACGCTGCTTCACCAGCCCTATGATCAGTTTGGTCCGAAGGGTACCTTAACTTATGTCTGAGAATAATAATTGCAGCGCAATGTGTCTTTTTCCAATTTTCAAATCTAAAGCCCAAAGTTTTATAGCGGTATCCAGTATCAGATCTAACGATAACGTGGCCAGCATCAGATATATAGAGAGTGGCAGGAAGTGTTGCTAGGCAGGCTAAATATGGCACAATTAATTGCCAGACCGAATTTCAAGAAACGCCCAGTGCATGATGTTGGCACGGACCCGTTTACATTAGCTGCGCTATAATTGACCTATTGCTATAAATGATTATGGCATGGATTATGAAACCTTAAAATGTCATAGTTATCCTTAAAATGCCATTGTTGGTCTTAAAATGTTGTGATTATCCTTAAAATGTCATAATGAATATTCATAAATGAGAGATTTAATACCAAAGCTAAATAACGAAACCTAAAAACGCTAGAGAACAGAAGAGTAAATAGCAAAAGAAGCAATGATACATTAAAGTCATTAAAGAAATAATTTGTAACTTAGAATTACAACACAACAAAATCTATTACAATTTACAATACTCGGTAAAACACAGTGAGAAAAAAATTCGTATGTCTTAAGCATTCAACGCAGGTTTAAAAATCATCCGCCCTTTCCCCCCCCCACCCCCTTTTCCCAACCAGAGCTGGGTCTATTGAATGCTATCAGGTGTTGATTTACTAACTTCTAGATTCTAGATTAATACAAAGATTTCAGACACACTTCCATAAACACAAACGAAATCTATTTGCATAAACCTCTTAGCCCAGGCAATACAATACTTCAGCGAATGCATCAAATTTCGATAAAGCTTCTAATGGTGTATAAATCTTTCAATGCTGAATACAGTTTCCAATTGCAGTGGTATATCATCTTTCAATGTTGTACACAGTTATAATCGTGTAAAAATTAATAAATACAATTTTATATCCAAACTCAAGTAGATGATAAAAAGATAATAAACAATGGTTTTTTCTTCTACGACCATCTTCTATTTAATTCGTTGTATGTTTTACAAAATGTGTTATAGCATGTTTAAAGTAATTGCTTCAATGTTAATTCAATGGTTAGACGGCCCGTCGATCCCGAACAAAACGTTTTACCGACCATAGCTATAGGTGATTACATTAGATGCAAGACATAAACCTTTTTCCTTAAATGTCAAGAAATCGATTTCTGTTTAATTTTCAGTTGTGTTATAGCGAGCTCGACTTACCCACTAGTCAAGTGGTTCACAATCTTTGTCTATCCTACTTGCCCCTTTTTAAGTTTTTTTTTTTCCAAGCCCCGCCAACCTTACCTAAGTCAGATTTCTAGAAGTCGCTCCTTATCTCATTAAATTGATAACTTAAATAATTATGAAGGCGTTTGCAGTATTTCGAAGCGGCGCTGATGTTTTAGACGCTGAGACTTTTCCAGGGGTGCCAGTCATGACAATTTGAGACACACTGCTCTAGTCGAATGTCTAATTATATCCAGTGGCAGGTACGATATTGTTTTTTTGTTCAAAACATCTATTTCGGAATCAATATTGTACTCGTTCATCTTATAAACACGTGAATAAAAAAATATATTGAAAGTAAGCATTGCCTGGGGGAAATGAGAGTAGAAGGAAGATAATGGTTCCATGCAAACTATTAGAAAAGTCAAACACTCAATAAGCATTCAGATGACACAAGCGATCACACATAGACGACACACATGTAAACATCCCTTACTTAAAAGACATACACCCATAGAAGACACTGAAATGACCACACACCGACTCATAAACGCCACACCTAAACGCCACACATAAACGCCACACATAAAAGCCACACATAAAAGCCACACATAAACGCCACACATAAACGCCCCACATAAACGCCACACGTAAACACCACACATATACGCCACACGTAAACGCCACACATAAACGCCACACGTAAACGCCACACGTAAACGCAATACATAAACGCTACACGTAAATGCGATATAAAGACACCACACGTAAAAGCCACACACTAAGGCTTTACATAAACGCCACACACTCAGAACCAGACAAGATTCAATTGTAATCGTATGCCTAAACAGAAGACCTAACCTTCAAATAATAAGACTGTTTTTTAAAAGAAAGACAAAATGTCCCATCTTGCTGCAGACAGCATCACGTGTCTTTAACGCCCTCTAACTAGTACCTACCTACATATCCCTTAGCCTGAAGGACCATTGGGGTGCCACAGATGACATGTACACCAGCCTCATCCATTCCTCCCATCTCTCAGCCCTTCTCATTGCGTCGCATAGTTTTACTCCCGACTACTCCCTGATGTTGTCCTCCCATCTTTTCCTTTGTCTTCCTCTCTTGCTCCCGCCTCTGGTGCCCTACAGAATGGTCTTGGCAAGGCCGTTGGTTCTAGTTATGTGGCCATACCACTATAGTTTCCTTTTCATGACTGTGGCCAACAGGTCGTCGTATGGTCCGATTTCTTGGAGTATCATATTTCGTATCTGCTCTTGGGAGATGTGGTCTTTATAGCAGATGCCGAGGCGGTTTTCTAAATCATCTCATCTCCATGGCATTGATCTTCCTTTCTTCTAGCTCAGCTGTTAATGTCCAGGACTCACAAGCATAAAATAAAATGGAGTGGACCAGTGAGCGCATAAGCCTGATTTTGGTGCTGAGGGCTAAGTTCTTGTCTTTCCATATTGTCTTGAGCCTCATTAGTGATGCTGTAGTCTGGGCAATCCTGACCATTACTTCTGGTTTGGAGCCCTCTTCGGATATAATAGCTCCTAGGCACTTGAAGCTGTCTACTGTTTCCAAACTCTGCCCACCAACCTTGATTTGCGTGGTGATGCCGCGGGTGTTACTGGTTATTCATTTTGTTTTTTTCTGGCACTGATTTGCATACCATAAATAATGGTATACCATAAATAATTGCTACGCTTGCTTGTCTACTTTTACGAAACTTTCGTAATGGTTTTAGAATTTCGACAAATTTCGGAGCCAATTCGAAATTACGAATATAAAAACTATCAAAATTCCTCTGACCTCAGATATTAAAAGTTTATGTTGAGTTTTTTTTTGTTTTTCAGGACAAATCCTAAATTACGTTTGCTTTAAAAAAAATTAATCCGAAAAGCTAGATAATTTCTTGCCGATCCCTATTTTGCTGGAAAGGTTCAGCTTCTGTCGTACATATACAAAATATTAATTTCCAATGGCAACGGTAAATATGACAACGGTAAAAGCGCAAGGTAAATAGATATCACTTTCTGCATGCGCCCTCCCTAGCTGAGTGGTAAGCGTATTCGACTGTCATGTGGTCGACTTGGGTTCGATTCACCACTGTTGACTTTTTTTTAATACTTTTTTTTTTATTTCCATAAATATTACTTTTTGTAAAGATCGTAAAGAATTTCAGGACTTAAAGTTTTCCTAAAATGTTTTCAGTATGTAAAATCTAATAATTATATTTTAGACACATGTAGGGAGACGGGTGTTCGATTCTCAGCCAGGAATAATGCTTTGTTTTTGTTAAATAAAAAGACATGCCCTTTTTTTAACCCAATTACAATATTTATTTTAAATTCCTTTACTAAACGTTTTCAGTAAAAAAAAATTCATATTATTTTCTAAATTTTAATAGCTTTCTGTACTTTATTGTTTATAAAAAAACTTTTCAGTGGCTATAGGCCAATGTATTTCTTTTCCCGGGCAACAATTCTGCTTGTTTTAAATAATACTCCTGTAAATATTCCAAACACGCAAATGTCAAACAATTAAATTCACTCAGTATTTGCCAAAAAGCTTTATCTTATATGTTACAGACCCTCCTTACATAAAGACGTGTAATGCGCCCTACGTTTCTCCGCATATATATATATATATATATGAAGAAGTGATTAGTGTAGATAAGAAAACTTTTTTTATGATAGAGATCGTGCAACATGCTGGTGTTATAAAACCCTGTTGACGACGATAAGTTCCCTGTACAACACGTGATCAGACGCAACTCACACACACACAGCCCTCGAGCATTGACTCGAGTATCGAACTAGGTGGGCAAACAATCGGGACAGAAAGGAACGAGATTTGTCTAAATAAGCATGAATGTTTGAGATATAAATGTGATTTTGAAATATATACATGACTGAATGAGATATAAATGTGATTTTAAAATATATACATGACTGAATGAGATATAAATGTGATTTTAAAATATATACATGACTGAATGAGATATAAATGTGATTTTAAAATATATACATGACTGAATGAGATATAAATGTGATTTTAAAATATTTACATGACTGAATGAGATATAAATGTGATTTTAAAATTTATACTTGACTAAATGAGATATAAATGTGATTTTAAAAAATATACATGACTGAATGAGATATAAATGTGATTTTAAAATATATACTTGACTGAATGAGATATAAATGTGATTTTAAAATATATACTTGACTGAATGAGATATAAATGTGATTTTAAAATACATACTTGACTGAATGAGATATAAATGTGATTTTAAAATATATACTTGACTGAATGAGATGTAAATTTGATTTAAAAAAATATACATGAATGTTTGAGATATAAATGTGATTTTAAAAATATTGGCGCTATGAATGCTAACACAAATTTGTTTTTAATATACACGAAGTTGGCAATAAATAAGTTATGCTCTTAATATCCATGAATGATAGCAATAAATGGGATTTTTAAAAAATATCCATGAATATTGGTGATAAATGTTTTTTTTTAATGGGATTTATTGATAGATAGATAGATAAATAGATAGATAGATAGATAGATAGATAGATAGATAGATAGATAAATAGATAAATAGATAGATAAATAGATAGATAGATAGATAGATAGATATATAGATAGATAGATAAATAGATAAATAGATCGATAAATAGATAGATAGATAGATAGATAGATAGATAGATAGATAGATAGATAGATAGATAGATAGATAGATAGATAGATAGATAGATAGATAGATAGATAGATAGATAGATAGATAGATAGATAGATAGATAGATATACATAGAGTTGATATCAAGCTGAACTGTAAGTACAATACTAAGTATCCAATGTCTAGTCAATCTATCAATACACTTGATAAAAAGATGTGGTGATTGGTTGGGTGGTAGGCTATTCACGGCTATTCACGGCTATTCACGGCTATTCACGGCTATTCACGGCTATTCACGGCTATTCACGGCTATTCACGGCTATTCATGCCTTTGTTATGATTGTACACCAGCCTCGTTCTCACCGCTTGCACAGACACACACACACACACCAACCTCGTTCTCACAGCAATTCTTATCGGCTTTTAACGGCTCGCAATGACGGTATGAATGGAACGAAAGTGAGAGGGGGAGGGGGGGGGAGAAAAGGGAGTAGTGGACAACAGTAAGAGAAAACAAAACTCACACACACGTTATAAGACTATTGATGAGAAGTTGTTGGTGCTTCGTGGGAATGGGGATTCGGGGGGGGGGGGGGGAGGGGGGGGGAATTGTGTTGGTCAAATCGAACATTTGCTAGCGAAAAAATCATCAGTTTAAAGGAAATAGAAAGTGGGACAGAAGGATCAGATTTTCAGCTCCGGTATTGACCTAACAAGAGACCATGACCACTTTCAACCCATTTCTGGGTGTTACCTCCCAGTGCCACCCAGAGAAAGTTTGTTTTGGTATTTTCTTTTTAACATTCATTTCTCATTTCTCTCGGAATTTTTGTTTGTTCTTCTTTTATCTAAATTTTCATTATTTCTTTTTTCAGTATTGTATTGTTAAATATGTTTCTTTATTTCTCTTTTTTCTTTTCTTTTTCTCTCTCTTCTTTCTCTTTGGCACTAGCTTCTCATATCTTGTTCTATCTCATGTTTCTCTTTGGCACTAGCTTCTCATATCTTTTTCTTTCTCCTTCATTTCTCTCCACACACAACCGCCATCAATATTTCGTGTTTTCTTGCTCCTTGTTCACTCTGTCTCTCTCTTTCTCTCTCTCTCTCTCATTGCTTTTTTCCCCCTAGATTTAATATCCAAACAGTTTGTATATAGATAACAGTTTGTATATAGATAACAGTTTGTATATAGATAACAGTTTGTATATAGATAACAGTTTGTATATAGATAACAGTTTGTATATAGATAACAGTTTGTATATAGATAACAGTTTGTATATAGATAACAGTTTGTATATAGATAACAGTTTGTATATAGATAACAGTTTGTATATAGATAACAGTTTGTATATAGATAACAGTTTGTATATAGATAACAGTTTGTATATAGATAACAGTTTGTATATAGATAACAGTTTGTATATAGATAACAGTTTGTATATAGATAACAGTTTGTATATAGATAACAGTTTGTATATAGATAACAGTTTGTATATAGATAACAGTTTGTATATAGATAACAGTTTGTATATAGATAACAGTTTGTATATAGATACAATTCTATTTCTAAAGCTCTAACGTTAAAACTTAAAAATTGTTAGAATTAAATAAATGTATGAAATATTGCAAACTACAACAAAACCTGTAAAATCCTAGACTTAGTTTCAATAAACACACATTGAACACTACTCAAGCACTTAAAATTATTTTATTTAATCGCCAAACCTTTCTACGTCTATTTCTTATATTATCAAGTTTAAGCAAAGGCTATAATAAGATGGACCGCTTGCTTTAATATTTCTGCTATTTCATAACTTGAAACACTCTGTTTCGGGATCGCACACTGTCCTCTAGACTTCCGGTTTAGTAATTCACTTTGATTTTCACAATGGAAAATTAATATTAAAATTGAAAGTTGTATACAGCGGAAGCCTTAGGCAAGTTTAGGGGTCATTTATTGGCTATTGGCTGCGCACTGAAAAAAACAACT
The DNA here is from genome assembly GCA_949126835.1 of Anisus vortex. Taxonomy (NCBI): domain Eukaryota; kingdom Metazoa; phylum Mollusca; class Gastropoda; family Planorbidae; genus Anisus; species Anisus vortex. Next base: position 15,493,800 of record OX421493.1, read on the forward strand.
CTTAAGCTCTGAAAATAGAGCTAGCGGTCCATCTTATTATATTATAGTATTTGGTTTAACTCTTAACACACGAAGAAGTTCAAGAAGATAGAGCGTTAGATCTAGACGTAAAGGTTAATTTCTATCTTCTGGACATTATATTCTTAGTAGCTTAACCCTTCCCGTACCGACCTACTTCTATCTATGCGCCAGGGACTATAAGGGTTAAGGATTTGATGCTTGCCGATTATTTATGACACACCAAACTAATTTGGCCAGCTCTACACTCTTTTAAGTAGAAATAAAGTAAAACTTTCGACCAACTTGATCCATAACGCCAATGAAGCACCGTTCATCAGTTTCTGTGGCCACGGCATACTAGGGGAATTGTGTGGCCAGAGACTAAAATTAGGCACCCATTGAGCTGAGTAGAATCAGGAACATCTGGAAGACCCGGCAAAAAAATCATTAGACCATCGGGATTCGAAACTGGGACTTCCGGTACACACTGCCGCTTGACCACTCACTACAAACTTTTAACTAGCCTATAATATCTCAGCCAGTCTACACTCATGCTCGCCAGCTATCAACATTGTCCTTCAGGTAAAGACAAGTCTGTAGCTTACAAAACATTTGGGGGTGGGGGGGGGGCGGACGTTGTTTATATGTTCTTCAGTTCTTCTCCAGTGATTGTTAAGTTTTTCTTCAGTTATTGTTCAATTATTCTTAAGTTATTGTTCAGCTATTTATCAAATGTTTTTCAGTCGTTTTTCAGTTATTATTCAGCTATTATTCAATTATACTTAAATTATTGTTACATTTTTCTTCAGTTATTCTTCAGTTATCATTCAGTTGTTGTTTTTCCTTCTATTACTCACATACTTGTTTGTTGTTGCATAGCTTCACCCCTGAGTAGCTTTATCTGCCCAAACTACGGGATTATCGAAAGGATTAAGGATTAAATGAAATTGTGTCTGTAGCCATATGAACGCATTTCCTCAGAGTTGAAGTGAGCGGTGGGGGGGGGGGGGTGTAGGGATGTAAATATGTGTGTGTTGTATGTCACGCTCTCATCTAACCAGTGAGATAATGTAGGTCAACACGTGACGTCCACAGAAAGCTCTATCAGAGGGTGAGGGTGGAGGGAGTGGGTAAAATAATACGGAATGAGTCAATCTTTTAATTATATACATTAGTAGGTGTAATGTTAAGTTATATTATGGACTCAATTCTCTATGGTAGATTGTAGAAATATATGCATTGCTCTATATAACGTATACCGATTAACACATATCTTGGCTAGATTCTTTGATGAAAATAGATCTCTGCAGCATACACTTAAATACATCTATATAATATATATATATAGTTTTATGAAGCAAACTTTCATTTAAAAAATACAATTATTTATTTGAAAAAGAACCCTGTAACTGTAATGTCAACCAAAGCATTGTACTGTTAAGCAAACTGTCGAATCAATGAATGTAAAAGGTCTATATTTTGTTATAAGCCAAGACAAGGTCTATATTTTGTTATAAGCCAAGACAAGGTCTATATTTTGTTGTAAGCCAAGACAAGGTCTATATTTTGTTATAAGTTAAGACAAGGTCTATATTTTGTTATATGCCAAGACAAGGTCTATATTTTGTTAAATGCCAAGACAAGGTCTATATTTCGTTATAAGCCAAGACAAGGTCTATATTTTGTTGTAAGCCAAGACAAGGTCTATATTTGGTTATAAGCCAAGACAAGGTCTATATTTTGTTGTAAGCCAAGACAAGGTCTATATTTGGTTATAAGCCAAGACAAGGTCTATATTTTGTTATAAGCCAAGACAAGGTCTATATTTGGTTATAAGCCAAGACAAGGTCTATATTTCGATGTAAGCCGAGACAAGGACTATATTTTGTTGTAAGCCGAGACAAGCTAGGTCTATATTTTGTAAGCCGAGACAAGGTCCATATTTGGTTATAAGCCAAGACAAGGTCTATATTTTGTTGTAAGCCCAGACAAGGTCTATATTTGGTTATAAGCCAAGACAAGGTCTATATTTTGTTGTAAGCCAAGACAAGGTCAATATTATTAAGACAACCGATGAATATATCAAAGAGGTTTCGATATACGAAATAGATACGAAATACATATAGAGGAACTTTCAAATTTCAAAATCCAACTCAACTATCATATCGAAAAAAAAACCACAGAAATCAAGATCCTTTTTCTTAGTTAATATTTAAAGACAAATTAATATACATTAATTTTCTCTTTCTTATTGAGTGACAGTTAGATATTAAATGGGTTGTCTGGACTATTTTAAAATAAACTACACGCTAACACCATTTTAAACCTCTTACCCTAATACAAGCTTAACTTAATTTACAATAGAAACGTAATACTAATAGCCTTCTATATTTCTATTTAAAAAAAAAGTGTTTGTATGGTGTAAGATAAGACAAATGAGACATTACCTATATAAATGTGACAAAGCCTATCGATCTTTGTACCGGTACGTCTTTCTGTTGCTATGATACTAACTAATTCAGTTTAACCGATGGGTTTATATTTAGATAAAAACACACAAAAAAAAAACTCTTGTCGTGGAAGAAAATTAACATTTTTCATTTGTCAATAAATCAAGTTTGCTGTAAACTAACTCCAGTAGTAGTTTCGTTAAATGAATTAATAATAGTTCAGAATAGACATTTAAGAGACTATTACCAGTAAGACCTTTGTTATGGTATTACTTATAATTCTGCTTTACTTCCTGTCCTTAATTCCCATAACTGCATACACACAAAACACACAAATACAACACATAGACATCAAATACACATATGTTCATATAACACACACACACGTAGCCAACCTACTTGCTATCTATGCTACCAAATCTTGCATGCATAACAACAAACAGATTTATACAGCACATGCATGCAGCATGATGTGTGCAGCACATACATTCACACATACATTTACAAATCAAACATATATACCAGGGATCGGCAACATATGGCACGCGTGCCAGACTTGGCACGCAGAGCAATTTTCAATGGCACGCAGAAGATTCCCAATGAGGAAATGTAAGCCTCTTCTACAATAAAGGAGCTGGATGATTTTTGGGCTGTTGCCACGCTGAACGCTACTTTGGCACCCTAATATCAAAAAGTTGCCGACCCCTTACATATACTGTTATGCTATAGTGCCCCCCCCCCCTTGTCTTATCATAATGTAGCCTAACCACTAGAGATGAGATAAAATAAAGAGTAATCCTTCTTTTTTCCAAATCCCTCTGTTAGCCTTAAAATATACGGGGATGTCTTTCTAATACATCTAGATCTACATGCAACATGAAATAGGCTTACACAATTAATTGTTTTATTGATGGTCCCATACCTTAAAGAACTTTCTCTTTGGCTAGTATATCTGCCACTGCAAATCACGCCAAGAGCGCACTGAGCATGCTAATTTAATAGCAGGGATAGAAGCGCTATAAGAAATGTTCATTCTTATCTTATCTTATCTTATCTTTCGATACCACAGACGGGCGTCCATGCTTAATTTCCCTTTCTCTTCCCTACCAATAATTCGCTTATTGGCACGTAGTCCCCCGGTGTGACACGTAGTTCCTCGGCGTGACACGTAGTTTCTCGGCATGACGCATAGTTCCTCGGTGTGACACGTACTTCCTCGGTGTGACACTTAGTTCACCGGTGTGACACGTACTTCCTCGGTGTGACACTTAGTTCACCGGTGTGACACGTACTTTCTCGGTGTGACACTTAGTTCATCGGTGTGACACGTAGTTCCTCGGTGTGACACGTAGTTCCTAGGTGTGACACGTAGTTCCTAGGTGTGACACGTAGTTCCTATGTGTGACACGTAGTCCCTCGGTGTGACACGCAGTTCCTCGGTGTGACACGCAGTTCCTCGGTGTGACACGCAGTTCCTCGGTGTGACACGTAGTTCCTAGGTGTGACACGTAGTTCCTCGGTGTGACACGTAGTTCCTCGGTGTGACACGTAGTTCCTAGGTGTGACACATAGTTCCTTGGTGTGAGTTATCGATACGGTTGATCTTAACCCAATTAAAGGTTAGAAAATAAAACAAGAAAACCATAAAGGAACGAGGTTGGGAATGAAAATTTACACCAAGACGTAAAACCGAGCCATCATTCTACAACACTAAAACCTGAAACGTTTTCTTACACATATATATACAACACCTGCATAGATATAGACATATATATATATATATATATATACATATATATACATAAAATATATATATATATACATATCACATAAACATACAACATAATACGCATTGCCCACCTTATTCACACATAACACCTACAATAACTGTATTATAGATTTAGAGTTGTTGTTTTTTCCATGTACAATCACTCTCTTATCTCTGTTCAACACTGAAAAAAATTATCTCCCCTTTTTAAACATTAAGCTCCCTCGCCTCCCCCTTCGTCCCATCGATCGGGCAACAAGGGATCTCGTGCAGTTGCCACGTTAAGTCAAACATCAATTACAGATAAAATATTGGTCCACAAATATCCCTTACTTACCAACACAAGAGAACTTGATGAGGTCTGGTTTATCAACAAACACAGTCAGAATGTTGTTGTTTGTTTTTTTAGTATGTTGAGAGTCTAATTTTTAGACAATCTAGTTCTCATTTAGGAAATACATATTTTTACGAATACAATAATTAAGTTGGCCGTTTTCCTCGTTGTGTTACATTATAAATTTGACATGTCTTTCCATTCCTTGAAAGTTCTTTATTGTGTATAAAACACAAACGTGTAGCCATTGACTTATGGACAAGACTTATAGAGGTTGACTTATAGTCAGGAAAAGGAGTTTAAAAAAAGGAAAAAGGTGGAATAAAAGGAAAGACGGTCATAAAGTAAATGTATTTTATACTCCTTTTGAAGTTAACCTTATGATAATTAATTGTTTTTATGCGAAGGCCCCTGACTTCTGACCTGAATCATAAATGAAAATGCCTCGTTCGATGGATTATAAATTTAGTTTAACTTTTAACACTGATAACATTTGGTTTTGTTTTGTACATTCACTCACATAGTAAATCAATTTCATTAAGGAACATTTACCAATGAGTACTATTGAATACACTGTTTGAAAGGCAGAATGCTGCAGCTTGTGCTATGAGGCCAAAAGTTGTTAAAGTCTGACATGCTTTCTACGTAATTGGTTGGTGCAGTAATTCAACTATAATCATGCAAGAATCCAGTGTTTGGCATCGTTAGTAGGGGAGAGCGGGGCTAGTTGTGGTGGCGGGTAAGTTGTCATAGTCACTTTTTAAAAAAGATGACAACATGCCCCGCTCTCCCCTAGAAAACTATAGATCTGGCCTTTTATTGTGCCATTGTGTCTATATCCCTGCTCGGACAAGTCCATGCATCTTGTGGTAGTTACACAGACACAATTTCTAAAGGGATACACCCATTACATAACAACTACTTTACGACCAGGTCTCACAGAGGTCGACGCATTAGTCAGACTTAGAGTCAGGGTTTTGATCTGGACTAATAGCAAATCGTAGAACCTATAAGATCATAAGAACGGACTTCAACAAAGGATAATCGTAGTCGTTATAAAGCTTTCCGGTAGAAGAAGCAGCTGTAACATATAGGATAAGATATGCTGGTAGATTTATCTGGACACACATGTAGAGTTATGATTAGGAAGATAAACTTATGGGCAAGACGTATAGATATAGACTTAAAGATAGGACTTACAAAGATAGAATTAAAGACAGGTCTTACAAAGATAGACTTAAATATAGGACTTACAAAGATAGACTTAAAGACAGGTCTTACAAAGATAGACTTAAAGACAGTACTTACAAAGATAGATTTAAAGACAGTACTTACAAAGATAGACTTAAAGATAGGACTTACAAAGATAGACTTAAAGACAGTAGCCTATTTACAAATATAGACTTAAATACAGGACTTACACAGATAGACTTATAGACATGACTTACAAAGATAGACTAAAAGACAGGACTTATAAAGATAGATCTATGATCGTAACTTAAAGAGATACTCATAATCAGGCCTTGGAGTTTGAGATGTAATAAAGTTCGCAGTTTAAGCCCAGAATCAATATTTGCTGTATCTATATCAATAGAGAAGGCATCTGTACATGTGCGTGTATGTGTGTGTGTGTGTGTGTCGTGTGTGTGTGTGTTGCAATGAACTGCACTACATATAACGTGCATTGGCTCTTGTTTTAAATTGTCTTTGTTAAATATATTACAACATGGAACACGGTGGCCCTACCCGACTGGCATACTGAGGGGCCTGGGATCAAATCCTGGTGAAGGCTAGAATTTGTTCCAGGGTCTGAAAAAAATGTTCACGTGTCTTCATAGCTCTGACGGACGCCTGGTGTTAGTTGGGGATAAGTAAAGGCGGCTGGGCATTGTGCTTGCCGCAGAATCCGCTCGTATGACTGAAGCTACAGATCAAATTGGTTATATTTTACTTTTACATTTATTACAATGTAATACATCTATCTTTATGTTCATTTTTTTCAAACGTTTATAAATATCAAAGATCGTACAGTAGGCATATAATATCATTCAATTAACATACAAAGATCATACAGTATTATATCATACAAAGATTATACATCGGAGTGCACAAGTGTAAATTGACATAGAGATACAACGTGTTTTGTGAATGTGTTCAGTAAGTAATTAATATAATCAGCAGTGTAATTTAACACCCACTGTCCTGTAGCAAGTAATCAGACAATATTATAACCGCCAGCGAACTTCCATTATTACATTTAATAAGCTTTACAGCCTTTCACCGAAATAAAGCTTTCGCAGCGTCCTATGACATATACACACACAACATCTGTGAATAGAGAGCGGAGTGTGGATAACGGTGAGTACAATTTGCTTTAATTTCATGTCTCTCAAAATGTGCAGATGAAGAAGACCTTAACGAGAAGAATCCTTGACCAACATGGCTACTTTTGAATTTATTTTTGTTTCGGTATTAAAAATAAAGTAACAAACTTACAATGTCTTATCGTATATATTACAGGCGCTCCTTCTATAAAGAAGATTATTGCGTTATACGCTCACCCCTGTTCTGAGTCCAGCCATGCATTTGTATTAGTGTTTATTTTATTTTAAGTTACTGATTTTCATGGTTTGTTCGGGCAACCTCTTCCAATGCCCGGATGCACTTCGGGAAGAAAGAGTACTTGTATGCATTTGTTCTTGCAAATGGGATAAGAAAATTGAGAGCTCTTTGATTGGTTGGTTCAATGAAAGACCACAAATCTGCAACATCTGATTGGTTCTCTCAATTAAAGACACGAATGTTTTCAAAAGTCTTTAGAAGTATTTGAATCCAAGATAACTTGACCTACTTAATAAAATAAAAAAATCTTCTAAGGTCAGAAGCATAAAGGTATTCAGCAAAGTATTGGTCTGATGTGAACTTCAAAGCAAGAAAGCGGATAGAGCTAGATTATGTTGGTATTCACCAAAGAAGGATAAAATCACTTTAGACAAAGATTGAGGTAGACAATAAAGACTTATGTTGAAATTAGACATTATGGAAAAGAAAAAGATTACGAAGACTTTTACTGAATGTTGAGATAGACAAATAGGACGCGTGTTGAAGTAGAGGCTTCAGACAAATTATATGTCTGTCTGCCAGTAAATGGGCTAAAAGTAAACATATCCACATGTCTTTATATAAAATATGTCGATTTAAATTATTTCTAGTCTTAATGCATTGTACCTTTGGATTAATTAAAATAAATACCCATAGACGAATATATAGATATATAATATATTTAGATTAAAAATATTTATATTTAGAGATATAGCTGCAAAGAAAAAGAGGTGAAAGAAGAGTAAAACGAAGGATAAAAAAAAGAGAGGTAGAAAGAAAGAAAAAAAAAGAAAGAGAGCTAGAAAGAAAAAAAAAAAAGAAAGAAAACAACGAAAGAGAGGTAGAAAGAAAGAAAAAAAAGAAAGAGAGGTAGATAGGAAGAAAAAAAAGAAAGAGGGGTAGAAAGAAAGAAAAAAGAAAGAGAGGTAGAAAGAAAGAAAAAAAGAAAGAAAACAAAGAAAGAGAGGTAGAGAGAAAGAAAACAAAAAAAGAAAAAAAAGAAAGAGAGGTAGAAAGAAAGAAAACAAAGAAAGAAAACAAAGAAAGAGAGGTAGATAGAAAGAAAAAAAGAAAGAAAGAAACAAAGATAGAAAACAAAGAAAGAGAAGTAGAAAGAAAGAAAAAAAGAAAGAAAACAAAGAAAGAGAGGTAGAAAGAAAGAAAAAAGAAAGAGAGGTAGAAAGAAAAAAAAAGAAAGAAAACAAAGAAATAGAGGTAGAAAGAAAGAAACAAAAGAGAGGTAGAAAGAAAGAAACAAAAGAGAGGTAGAAAGAAAGAATAAAAGAAAGAAAACAAAGAAATAGAGGTATAAAAAAAGAAAAAAAAGAAAGAGGTAGAAAAAAAGAAAAATAAAGAGAGGTAGAAAGAAAGAAAGAGAGGTAGAAAGAAAGAAAAAAGAAAGAAAAAAAGAAAGAGAGGTAGAAAGAAAGAAAAAAAGAAAGAAAACAAAGAAAGAGAGGTAGAAAGAAAGAAAAAAGAAAGAGAGGTAGAAAAAAAGAAAAAAAGAACGAAAACAAAGAAAGAGAGGTAGAAAGAAAGAAAAAAAAAGAGAGGTAGAAAGAAAGAAAAAAAAGAGAGGTAGAAAGAAAGAAAAAAAGAAAGAAAACAAAGAAAGAGAGGTAGAGAGAAAGAAAACAAAAAAAGAAAAAAAAGAAAGAGAGGTAGATAGAAAGAAAAAAAAAGAAAGAAAACAAAGAAAGAGAGGTAGAAAGAAAGAAATAAAGAAAGAAAACCAAGAAAGAGGTAAAAAAAAGAAAACAAAGAAAGAGAGGTAGAAAGAAAGAAAAAAGAAAGAGAGGTAGAAAGAAAGAAAAAAAGAAAGAAAACAAAGAAAGAGAGGTAGAAAGAAAGAAAAAAGAAAGAGAGGTAGAAAAAAAGAAAAAAAGAACGAAAACAAAGAAAGAGAGGTAGAAAGAAAGAGAAAAAAAGAGAGGTAGAAAGAAAGAAAAAAAAGAGAGGTAGAAAGAAAGAAAAAAAGAAAGAAAACAAAGAAAGAGAGGTAGAGAGAAAGAAAACAAAAAAAGAAAGAGAGGTAGATAGAAAGAAAAAAAGAAAGAAAGGTAGAAAGAAAGAAACAAAGAAAGAAAACAAAGAAAGAGAGGTAGAAAGAAAGAAAAAAAGAAAGAAAACAAAGAAAGAGAGGTAGAAAGAAAGAAAAAAAGAAAGAAAACAAAGAAAGAGAGGTAGAGAGAAAGAAAACAAAAAAAGAAAAAAAAGAAAGAGAGGTAGATAGAAAGAAAAAAAAGAAAGAAAGGTAGAAAGAAAGAAACAAAGATAGAAAACAAAGAAAGAGAGGTAGAAAGAAAGAAAAAAGAAAGAAAACAAAGAAAGAGAGGTAGAAAGAAAGAAAAAAGAAAGAGAGGTAGAAAGAAAAAAAAAGAAAGAAAACAAAGAAATAGAGGTAGTAAGAAAGAAACAAAAGAGAGGTAGAAAGAAAGAAACAAAAGAGAGGTAGAAAGAAAGAAAAAAAGAAAGAAAACAAAGAAAGAGATGTAGAAAGAAAGAAAAAAAAGAGAGGTAGAAAGAAAGAAACAAAAGAGAGGTAGAAAGAAAGAATAAAAGAAAGAAAACAAAGAAATAGAGGTATAAAAAAAGAAAAAAAAGAAAGAGGTAGAAAAAAAGAAAAATAAAGAAAGAGAGGTAGAAAGAAAGAAAGAGAGGTAGAAAGAGAGGGAAAAGAGAAAGAGAGGTAGGAAGAAAGAATGACAAAAGAAAGAGAGGTAGAAATAAAGAAACAAAAAAGAGAGGTAGAAAAAGAGGAAAAAAAGAAAGAGAGGTAGGAAGATTGACAGTAGTTTTTTTTTTCAACTAACCAGTTAGCAAGGACACGTATACAAATAAAGACAGTATGACTGGCTGCGGATTTATTTTGATCCTATAATTTCACAACCCCCCCCCCCCCCCCAAAATTATTCAAATATCGTCTGCATCTGCAGACTTAAAGAGATTGAATAAAGTTGTTGGTTGGCAATCTTATAGACAGCCAGTTAGCGTTATTCTTGGCTAATAAAATACGAAATTTCAAACTATCCTTGGGGACAGCAACAATTTAAATAATATTAGACAGCTTGACATCATCAAGAGTTCGGTCTACACTCATCTATTTATAATTTTACACGAAATATTTAGGACAGTGCTTTTATGGTGTAAGTTGCTTTTGGACAGTGCTACTATGGTGTAAGTTTCTTTTGGACAGTGCTTCTATGGTGTAAGTTGCTTTTGGACAGTGCTTCTATGATGTAAGTTGCTTTTGGACAGTGCTTCTATGATGTAAGTTGCTTTTGGACAGTGCTTCTATGATGTAAGTGGCTTTTGGACAGTGATTCTATGGTGTAAGTTGCTTTTGGACAGTGCTTCTATGATGTAAGTTGCTTTTGGACAGTGCTTCTATGGTGTAAGTTGCGTTTGGACAGTTCTTCTATGATGTAAGTTGCTTTTGGACAGTGCTTCTATGGTGTAAGTTGCTTTTGGACAGTGCTTCTATGGTGTAAGTTGCTTTTGGACAGTGCTTCTATGATGTAAGTTGCTTTTGGACAGTGCTTCTATGATGTAAGTTGCTTTTGGACAGTGCTTCTATGATGTAAGTGGCTTTTGGACAGTGCTTCTATGGTGTAAGTTGCTTTTGGACAGTGCTTCTATGATGTAAGTTGCTTTTGGACAGTGCTTCTATGGTGTAAGTTGCGTTTGGACAGTTCTTCTATGATGTAAGTTGCTTTTGGACAGTGCTTCTATGGTGTAAGTTGCTTTTGGACAGTGCTTCTATGGTGTAAGTTGCTTTTGGACAGTGCTTCTATGATGTAAGTTGCTTTTGGACAGTGCTTCTATGGTGTAAGTTGCGTGAAAGTAAAAAGAAGAATTTCGTTTAAATGTCAAATATCATTACACTGCACTATTTCTCGCCTACCTCTTGTCTAATTTTGACTCTTTTATCCAATGGATGGATTAAAAAAGTAAGAATCGCGACCACTAATACTTAGGCACTTTCATCGGACCGAATTGATCCATAGGTCCGATGAAGCAGCGTTCACCAGTTTCTGTGGCCACGGCATACTAGGTGATTGTGTGGCCAGAACTATGCACAGCCGCCTTTACTTTACCCCAACTAAGGTCAGGTACCCATCAGAGCTGGGTAGACTCAGGGACACCCTCCAGACCCGGGAAAAAATCCTAGCCTGCACCAGGATTCAAACCCGGGACCTTCAGCTCGCAAGTCGAACGCGCTGCCGCTCGGCTACCGTGCCCCCTAGGCACTTAATCCTTGGCTTATAATCCTTGGCACGTACAGCCTAGAAAAAGCACTCATGCGTGCATACATTAGGCCTACGTATTACATTACCAAGCATAACATAAATAATATCATAAAATAGCATTATATACATAATTACATTCATTGCCTACATACAAAAGCCTACATTCACATATATGCATCCATAAGTCATACATACATACATTCATTCCTAGCTTACGTACAGATATGTACATATATACATCGTACATATACACAATGATACTCAATTCGCTTACATGACTTAACACATGTTGGTTTCCACACTGGCGATTAGTGAGATAATACCTACGGTAAGTGTACGACTGACAAATAAACAGATTATAATCAATAACGTAACTAGAAGGACACGATTTCGGGAAAGTTGCAAGCTCCAAAAAAGAAAAAAACAAAACAAATTGACATACAATTAAACAATTGGAAACCATAACTCTTTCACGCTAACACTTTCCCCAACTATTTACCTCCCCTTCCATATACTATCTGCACCTCCATCTTCCCGTTCTCCATTTGCCCAAAACAAAAAACAAACAAAAATAAAACTACTATAAACGTCAAAGCAGAGGTATAAATGAAAAAATTATAAAGGCTGTACTATGAAACAAACAAAAACGATACAGTAAGAGAACAAAAGAGAAAGGAGTTATTGTAGGAGAAATAGTGTAGGCTAAAGCCGGCTAAAGGAAACCAGTTTCCTGTTGATTGCTACTAAGTACTAATGAAGTGTGCTGATGAATCGGTAGCATTAGGCTATTAAGTTATTTCAGCATGGTCAATTTAACGTCTGGACGCTAGCATTGAACGTGTAGAAGTAAAATTATTCATTTAATCTATACTACATATAGTCTCCTATATCCGCTTTGTTATTTTGTTGTATGTGTGTGTCTTTATATTGTTTAATTCTCCTCTAACTAAATGTCTTTGTGTTTCAATACAAGGATGAGTAAAATGGCTATTGTTGAATAAACGGCTATTGTTGACTAAATGGCTATTGTTGATTAAATGAATTTAGCTCAGAGCCACATTACTATTTAAACTATTTGCATTTGTTAAATAATTATATTTGTATAATATACATGTAGTCATACTAATTTATAAACATTGATAATAAAGGTCTAAATCAGAATCAATTAATTAAATAATGTTGGGATACTTAATTTTTTTGTATTTGTTTGTAGTACCCAAAAAATGATATTGAGAATAAAATGGTACAATAGCCAGGAATTGAATTACGTATCTTCATTGGCTTGTATGGCAGTCTTACTGCACTTTCAGGTTGGGATGGATGTCAAAAGATCTTAATTGGATTCCAAAGAATGTACACATCGTGAGGGATTGCAATGTCAATTGTATGAAATTATGGATAATACTGAGCTCCGTACTCAATAATTGTACTATACGATCAGATACAGATTTTATTACTGAAATCGGAAAACTGCAAACAGCTTTTAATCAACACTACATAAACGGTTTAACTTCTGAACATATATCTTGTCAGTTTCTAAAGACAAGGAACTAATAGAGATGTAACCATTAGATTCGGAAGAGACATTTACTGATGAGTTCTCATAAATTCTTTGGGTTTCACAAATGTTTAGTGAACAAAAATTCTAGCTGAAATTATTAGGGCACAAATAGATATGTTAGATAGATAGATTTCCAAATTTGGATATTGTCATCAAAATATACCTTTCAATTTTTGAAGACGTTCTAAAGGTGAAAGTTGTAGTTTTTTTTTTCAAACTGAATCTGATAAAAACGTTTCTGTCATCGATGGGAGAAATACGACTATTATCCATGTTGATTCAATTGAAAATGAAATGACGATCGAGGACATCATCTTATGTGAATTTGATAATACAAAGAGCTGAAAATTAATGATAATGTATACTAGGCTCAAGTGTTCACAGTTCACGTCACTTTGTTAGCGTTACAAGCGTAATTACATTTGTATTTGCTATTCCATAATATTTTTAGATTTTCAATACTAGAATCCCTGACTTATGTAGGCCCTCTAAAAAGTGTTTAGGTCCTAGGCACTGTGCCTAAGGGATAAGACAGCACTGTTTTTTGTGTGAATATATATATATATATATATATATATATATATATATATATATATATATATATATATATATATATATATATATATATATATATATAAATAGAGAGAGAGAGAGAGAGAGAGAGAGAGAGAGAGGGAGAAAGAGAGTGGGAAAGGAGTAGATATGCGTGTAAGAGGAGAGAGAAACTTACCTGTTGTTTATCCATGTAATTAAATAAATCCTTGTGAAGCTGTAATCCTTTCAATAACATTATTTGTGAAATCAACCTCGAAAAGAAAAAAAGAATGTCCTTGTTTAGAAAGTTTGAAACTGTGTACACGTTGTTTTTTTTTTTAACCAATGTACACGTGACGTTTATAGCTTTACCCCATTGGACAATAAAGTTTTTTTATGAACTAGATCCACAAGCAGACGACATATATAAACACGTGAGTCTAAATTGACACAGTGGTAGGAATGCACAAAACTAGAAAACTAGACAGTTGTTGTTGTTTTTTTATGATTTTTTTTTCACTGCAGACGATCACCTCGTAGATGGTGAGAAAAGGGAAAATTGAAAGAGAAAAGAAGAAATAAAAAAAAGTCTAATCCTCACTGCTCCGCGAAGTACAGACGACAGCTCTCACGTCTGCTCGGCCCGCCAGTGATCTATAGCACGTGACTTGATAGCGGGAGACAATCACGGTCTTTTTTTTTTCTTCTCTCTCTCTCTCTCCTTCTCTGAAACAATGAGTTGATGGAAAGATGGCAACAGGGTGAGCCAGAAAAAAATAGGGTGGTGGCGGAGTGTAATTGGGAAACGTGCAGCGGTCGTGCATGGTGTGTGTGTGCTGTATATTGAATAACATTGAAAGGGGTAGGATTAAACAGTCTTGCATATATCACAAACTGAAAGAAGTCTTGCCATTGGTTGTGGTTGTTTCTATTTTAAAAGCTGATTTTTGTCCCCCTTTATCTACACGAATAAATGACACACCAATTATATCCCAATTTTATGATTCCTATGAGATAAAAGAAAAAATTAATTACATTTATATTCATGCTATTGGTGATATGAATGACCATTATTTGCATACATTATAGAGATTGACCAAGATGTTTCAAGTCTTCAAGATTTTTAGTAAATGAACTTTGAATGCTCTTAGGCGTTCTCGATTGCTTTTTGTTTCGACCAATATATTACGAACGCGCTCGGATGGCCACACCAAAGGTCCATGGTTCAATTCTAGGTTAACTTTGTTGTTGTTTTTTACTCCCAGGTCTGGATAGTTCCCTGACATTAGTTGAGAAAACGTAAAGGCGACTAGACATTGTGCTGCCCACACAATCCGCTTGTAGGCCTATGCCATGGTAACTGTTTCTTATTCTGGTTCACTAACTTCATGGAAGAGGATACTTTCCTTTTTTCACCCAATCTATTAGCACTGAGAAATGGCATCAATGGCACGTAGTGACTTCAATACAAATTTCAAATTAATAATTAAGTCACAAAACCTAGACTGTTAGATTGAACTAGATTAGTTCTTTTCAATGGAATCTCATTTGACTTTCTAAGTGAAAAAATAGGAAAGATAAATTTTTTGCATTTGGAAAAACAATTTTACTTTTGTGTGATCTAATTAGGAAGTAGACTAGTTGAATTAATTAAGTCTTAAGAAAGCATGAAAATTTTATTAATAAAAATTGGGGTCACTGATTTCAATGATGAATAATTTAAGACAGGCATCAACTTATCTGATAGAAATTACTTAAATTATAAAGTAGATTTAATGAAGTATTGAAATTAATTATAAAATACTTAGATTTCAAATCTTGTAAAGGATTTATTGTAAATTTTTTTTTTTAATGCTTTGTTTTTCAAGGAAAAACGACCTAAGCATAAATTTACTGACAAAAATGAAAAAGCTGCGATTTATATCTTTAATTTGATCAAAGACTATAATGGACAGCTTGCTTTGATATTTCTGCTATATGATAACTTGAAACACTTAGTTTCGTAATTTCCGATCGCACTACGTCCTCTAGACTTCCGGTTTAGTAATTCGCTATGATTTTCTCAATGGAAAATTATGATTAAAATCGAAAGTTGTATACAGCGGAAACCTTAAATGCAATCGTAGGAGCATAGGAGTAATTTAAGACAGCCCTTTTGGTTACGCACGAAAATAATGAACATATAAGCTCTAAAAATAGAGCCATCGGTCTATCTTATTATAGTCTTCGATTTGAGACAGGCATCAACTTATTTGATAGAAATTACTTAATTTATAAAGTAGATATTATGCAGATGTTGGGGGTTTGTATTATATATCCAGTGTTATGGTCGTTTCAGTTAGACCATACTTAAGAGACGCCATTCTGATGCACAGTTACATAATTTACTAATTTAGACATGCGTGGTATTGAAGTCGTTACTATAGGCCTATATTTTAGAAAGATACATTTTTGCATTTAACCCTTCCAGTACCGACCTACTTCTATCTATGCTGCCTTCAGTTCCGCTATATACGCCCCCGGGACTGTAAGGGTTAAATATTAATAATATATGATCCCCAGATTCAAACAAAACAACAAAAGTCAGACAGAAAGAGAGAGAGAGAGAGAAACCTTTTTATGTAATTTGAGTAATCATTTGCTTCATGCTCTATAAAGTCGCTGTCAGACAATTATAGAAGGGGTCTAGTGATGTAGTCACTTACCCGCCATCCCATCCTTTCACTATATGCACTCAATGCACACGCGTTATGTAACCATTTGCCCAGATAAAAAACGAGGGGAGATCTGTAAATAACATTATTACAATCATTCTATTCTGTAACAAATGAGTGGTGCATCTATTAGTGTGTCTATGAGAGTTTATCACTGCGTGAGTTAGTGTGTCTATGAGAGTTTATCACTGCGTGAGTTAGTGTGTCTATGAGAGTTTATCACTGCGTGAGTTAGTGTGTCTATGAGAGTTTATCACTGAGTTAGTTAGTGTGTCTATGAGAGTTTATCACTGAGTGAGTTAGTGTGTCTATGAGAGTTTATCACTGCGTGAGTTAGTGTGTCTATGAGAGTTTATCACTGAGTGAGTTAGTGTGTCTATGAGAGTTTATCACTGCGTGAGTTAGTGTGTCTATGAGAGATTATCACTGCGTGAGTTAGTGTGTCTATGAGAGATTATCACTGCGTGAGTTAGTGTGTCTATGAGAGATGTACCACAGTTTGTATAATGTCAGAGATTGCATTAATCTTTATCTATTTAATTAGATCTATATGAGTGTGTGTTTGTGTGTGTGTGAAGGAGTTTGTTTTTTTCATTGTGCTCATAGTTATTAGTCAGTACGTATAAAAAAAGAGTGCAGTTTGCATTTTCCTTGTCTATAAGGACTTAAATATTTATCTTGCACAGCTACTTAACTATAAAAAAATAATATATACATCTTGACTTTAAGCTTGTTTATTTACTTGGCATAATATATTTTACTACAGCATTTTACTAACTTTTTCCCCTAGACCAGGTTATTTAATACTAGTCTACTTTTTGCCACCAAACAATATTTTAATTATATTTTAAGCTATACTAGCTTATTAGTAGCATATAACATTGATCTATATGAGTAGTAGACACACATCAAACCATATATTATTATAAAGTGACATCCACACTTGAAGGCTGTGGCTAAATCAGTTTGAAATATCATTCCAAATATATTACATTAGGTCTATCTTATCTTATGCATTACAGACGCTTTTTCTATAAAGAAGATTATTGCGTCCTATGCTCATCCATGGTTCGAGTCTAGTCTTGCATTTTTATTAATGTTTTAAATGATGTTAACTTACTGGTTTTCCTGGTTGTTCAGGCAACCCATTCCATGCCCGAATGCCACTAGGGAAGAAAGAGTACTTATATGCATTTATTCTCGCATAAGGGACAAGGGAAGTGTTTTTGTCTTTATGTTTATCTGAGCTTTACAAGGTTGTTATTGGGTTGTATTTCTAAGTTAAAGATTAATGTCTTATGTATTATTACTACTTTACTCTTTGCCCTTCTGTCCTCTAGTGTTTCTAAGTTTAGTGATTTGACTAATGGTGTTACTCTTGTTAATTGCTAATATTCACTACCGGTAGTTATGACCCTTGCAGCTCTTTTTTTAATTTGTTCTAATTTTTTAACGTTTTCCTTAGTTGATGGGTCCCATACAGGTGCTGCATATTCTAGTATAGGTCTAACTAATGTGAGATAGCATTTTAGTTTTATATTCTTATTACATTTGTAAAAGTTCCTTTTTATGAATCCTAATGTTTTGTTTGATTTTTTAATTACTTCATCAATATGAGGATTCCGAGATAACTTATCATTTATTATTGCTTCTAGAGACTTAGCATTGTTAGTTTGAGTTAGTTCTTTACCATGAATGTAGTAGTTTGCTATTATTTTTTTCTTTTTCTAGGATACCCTTATTAGTTGGCATTTTTCTGGGCGAAAAGACATACTCCAGTTTGATTCCCATTTTTGTAGTTCATCTAGGTCTTTTTGTAGAAGTTCACTATCTTTTCCTGTCTTTATTATTCTATAAATTATGCAATCATCTGCAAATAATCTTATGGCTAGTACAACACGGTAATCCGATCTAGATTTGATTTGTTATATATTTATTATTTTAATTTTTTTTTGCGACGATATTTTTGCTTTCGTGGTCTGGTAGTGTGGGAAATATCTGCGTTACTTTATATATCTTGACCTTCACCTTGCAAATCTACATGTCCCAATTGCATACCAAAAAGTAAAGTACACGAAGCCGACCTTGTAATATTTTCCTCAAATTTGTTTTTGCGACAAATACAATAGAATCAATGAGATAAAGAGAGTTCAGTATTGACTTTGTGTCTTCCTCGATTCTGTTTGTTTGTATATTGAGCTTTTGTGTTTTCTTATCTACAGATGACATAAGATAAGATTTCTATATTGACCTAGAATGGAACTGTGTTGTGGCTTGATTACATTGATATGAATTAAAACAAAAACAAAAATTCCACACACAAGCTCAACAATCAGAACAGATACAATACGCCCGTACACATACACAAACCCCCTAGTCATCTTCAAATCTGCAAAACACAAACATCTGGCTCTTGATTATGTTTTACAGTTCAGTAGCAGCGTTGGTAGTTGGTACAGCCTCACAGAGTAACCTTTTAGTTCAGGCTCTAATTGACAGTACTCGGACACTACATGTCGATTTGATATAGTTGATGTGAAGTGAATACATGCGAGCCTTAAGTATTTTCTCGACTTTGCAGTGGCATCGTCGATGAAATAGTTCGTCTAGAACAGGCAATGCCCGTCTGTGTGATTTTTGCCTCTCTTTTTATAAGACTATCCAAACGGCGCATCAGCTTTGACGACATGTTCCCTTTCCAGCAAGTTATTGTATAAGTGCAGCATAAGGTAACAGATTTTGTATTACTGCTCTGTAAAAAAGTTGTTTAATTTATAGAGACAAAAGAGTCGTTGTCTAACTTTCTTCCCTGGAGCTTCATGGTGGTCGTCACACGGAAGTTTATTGTATAAGGTGATATCAACACATTTTTAGGTATCGACTCAACTAGTCTCTCAAAACACGTTTATAATTTAATGCTAGGCACATAATTTTAAGACGCTGTAAGCAACAACAACATAGAATATCTATAATCCTAAGCGCAGTTGGTACATTGACAAGCTGTCTGTAGATCAATGCAGATTTTTTTTTCTCGACATACAGGTTTAATAGTAACATTATCTGTCCACATTTCTAACACAGAAATATAGGGACTCTATTTTTTTTAAAAGTCAAGTGTCCTGTTGGACCAAATGGATCCATGGCTCGGTGAAGCAGGTTTAGCGGTTTATGTGATCATGGCATACTAGGGGATCGTGGTGCCATCACAAAGTTCAACCGCTTTTACTTTACTCCAACTAAAGTCAGGTACCCAGAGCTGGGTAGACTCAGGGACTCCATCCAGGCCCGGGGACAAATACTTCGGTACGCCAGCCCCTACGATAGGAACTCTATAACCCAAAGGTTCTCAACCTTTTTCGGCTCACCGCCCCCTTTTACAATTTTTTTCCGCTCTACCCGAGGTCATCAGCTCAAGCTGCATGTCCCACATGCACGCACCAACGTCTACAAACATTATTTTTTTCCGTCAGCCATTAGGCTGTGGAACACCCTGGAACAGGCCTCCATCACTGCCCCTACAGTTCCAGCCTTCAAATCGTCACTAAAGTGCTGGTCCAAAAACCTAAAGTGACACTCTTTTATCTGTATATAACTGTTGTTTGCTATGTTATGTTTGTTATGTTATTTTATGTGTATTTAAATTGTGGACTTTTTCCTCGGTTCTACGGGGTCTCCACAGTAGTACGAAGAAGAAGAAGATGCCCCCCCCCCCTTTTTTTTTAGCGCCCATTCCCCCCACACCTCTGAAAGTTAAAGGGTCAATATAATTTCCGCAATTTTTCTGAGGGCGACCAGATTTGTGTGCTTATTTATTATCTTTAAAAAAAACTGAAAACTGAAACATATTGTAAGAATTAATAGATCGAAAAATTACCTAAACAAAGGCTTAAAAAAATCAATATTAATGTGAATCGTTTGCCTGGTGTGTTGCTAGTAGTTGGTCTATATTTGTTTCAATTTTGGTTGCAAAATACTTAAGTCTCCACGATTCTTTATTTGCAGCTTGTTTTGTTTTCTTTTTGACAACGCAATGGTATTAGCATAATATCCACTTTCCACAAAAGAGGGTGATAAGAATGCAATGCTAAAATTGTTGCAAAAAATCATAGACCTAGAGAAATTGATTGATTTTCTCCCAAAGAATCGGATTTGCTTTTCAAAAACTCGAGCACCGAATCCAAGTCTCATACATTATATTTCAATGGTCATCTTCTGCTAATCAACCTCTGTGTCTCTTTGTGCAGTTTCCATCGCTTGTAGTCCTCGTCAATGATCATTGAACAATATTACTGAAGAGCACGCAGGGCGATTTTCAATGACACGCGAGAGACCTCCAATAGATTTTTTTTTTTGATAATGTTACGTCCACAATCCCCTTGTGGCCAGAGCTGTGTAGATCTTGCTGATAATTCTCGTTAGTCCTAGGGGAGACTTTAATTATTAGTATTTATGTTTCAGTATTACACGAACTCTTCTTATAGTCCTGGGCAGAAATTCAGTATTTGTATTCCAACATTTCCTCTCTTGTAAATTATGGTAGTAGATAAATCTTATAGTAATGTATACAACACAATAGGATAGTAACTTGACAAAGAAGCTTCAGTGTAACTGTTGTTGATAGTTTATTTCAGGTGGTATGTTCAATATATACAATATATCTATTATGTACAGTTAGAATAAAATAGTGCAAACACAAACGTTCAAAGGAACATCTTTTGAAAACTCTCTGTCTTTCAGACAAAACAAATCATTAAATACTATCCGAGTGGTGCAAGGGACAGACCCACTACCAGTAGGGGTGAAAATCATGGTAACATTACAAAACTCATAACAAAACGATATGAACTTCCCCTATTAAATAATGAGTCGTTCCCAGACTCTGAGAATTTGAGATCAACACAGAATCCCAGCATTACCTAGAACCTTTCGTTTTCCTACTAAACGTCCTAATATCGCGTGTAGTAAGAAAAGAGAGAGAGAGGAGAATAAACATTGCGTGTTCCAATTCTTGGAAAAACAATATACATGACACGCCCCCACCCAATGAAAGAAATAATGTACCATAATTACCCAAGTAATACTCAACATGGTACATTTTTCGTACTTAACACTATCGTTTTAATAACCAACAATCAATGGAAGATTATTAGACAATTTAAGCAAACATGGCTCACTGGCACAACTAAATTATAAAAAGTGTCACTACCCAATGGTAATTGTGATTATAACGTGATGGACAAATATTTCACCGTTAGTATTAATATTAACTAATGTCTCAACAAGTACAAATAATTCAAAAATATTCTAGTCATTCTTATTTTAACTATGTACAGTTGTGTGGATTTCCACCAAAAATTTGCAAAAAGTTTTAATCTATTAAACAAATATAACATTGCTCAAACTCTTGTCAATTTCCAACAGTTTACTTCTAATATACAAACCAAAAGATAAGTAATACGTAACTCGAATCAAACTATAGGTTACTTCCCCTTTAAATTACAGTGTCAACTTGACATTAACAGGGTTGATACTTCCCCTTTTCTCAAATACGAGGAGAAAATACACTCTAGTTACGATTACTACAGTAATCTAAATATTAAAATGTAATCCACTATTATGCGTTTTTGGCAAATTTGAAAGTTTAATATAAAAGATTGTTCAGGGTTGAATGAGTGCTCACCTTTAGGTACCTTTGTTTCCCTCCATTCCCGGATATATGGAATATATAACAACCTATATACAACATAGTGAATATCCACTAGTTTTTTCCCATTCTATTGCCATGATATAACAATTTAGCAATAGATTTCCAATATTATCTATTAATTTATACCAATTGATATTACATCTCTTTCTAGGATAAAAATTGTACATATTATTATTTAGTTCCATTCATTAACTAAAATAAAACAAGATAATAAATCAACTAGCTCAAAGTTCTCCCACTTAATTGCATGTGATGACAATTACTTTTATCCATCCATATCAAGTAAATACGTGCATATTATATATTTATTGCATCATGCATCAACATTTAAATGGAATTTCTTTTCCATAATCAAATGAATTTAAAATATATCAGAACATCAATATTATACATGATTATAAGAATTATTAATACTTTCAAAAGACTTGACTTCTGTATGATACAAGTATTCTATAGGTATTCCATAATCAAAATTCAAACGAATGATAGGTTATCATGACACATTCTTAATGAATAAGTGAGATGATCTGAAAAAGAAGTATAGGGTTATTCAGTCAATCATGTAGCACCCGAGATAGATTATCAGCTATGACCTTGTCTCTATCTTGTCGATGATACGGGAAATGGGATACCAGTCGGTCTCTGTCAAATTACTTAATTTCCCAAAGTCTCTATAAAACTGCAGTGTGTGGTCGGCTTTTGGTACCATCACACAGGGTGTAGACCATTTGCTATCACATTTTTCTCCTATGTCATCTTCTAACATATACTTTACATTTAATTTAATATGCTCAGGTCTGATGGGGTCAAATGGATGCTGTTTAATAGACCTGGCACCCTCGGTTAACACTACATCGTGCTCTATGACATGTGTCCTACTGGGAACATTTGTAAACATTGACCTATTTTCATGTACCAGCTCAATAATCTTCTCCTTATCTTCTACCGGAAGATGTTCTAGCCTTGTATCTAAACTCTTAAGGGCATCTGTATTATTAAGTTTACTTTCTGCAAACTTATATTCTATCCTGGATAAATCCGTCGGGACTCTAGCTAATGAAATCATGGGGACCTCCCGTGGTTTACTCTTTTCCCTGGAAACATAGGGCTTAAGTAAATTAATATGGCATACCCTCTGTTTTTGTCTCCGGTCAGGAGTCTTTATCAAATAATTGACCTCGCCAAGCTTTGACTCTATCTCATAGGGTCCACTAAACTTTGCACTTAAAGGCTGATTTTGCAAAGGTAGAAATACAAGAACTTTGTCACCTGGTGCAAAAGTTCTAGCTGTAGCTTTACGGTCATAGTTCTGTCTCATACGCTCCTGCATCTGTGGAAAATGAATCTTCACATGGTTAAAAGCATGATAAAGCCTATTTTTAAATTTATCTACATATGACAAAAGTCCAATCGGTTCACTGTCCGTTAGCCAAGTTTCATGTAGAAGTTTCAACGGACCTCTGACTGAGTGTCCATACACAAGTTCGAATGGGCTAAACCCCAGGGATTCCTGAGTGGCCTCCCTTGCAGCGAACAGTACATAAGGCACACCCTTATCCCAGTCTTTCTCGTTTTCATAACAGTACTTTTTAAGCATCGATTTTAATGTCTGATGAAACCTTTCCAGAGCTCCCTGGCTCTCAGGATGATAGGCACTTGATAGCCTATGGCTTATCCCTAATTGTTCCATGACTTGTTTGAAAATGTTCGAAGTAAAGTTAGTCCCCTGGTCGGACTGTACTGTCTTCGGTAGGCCATAACGTGTGAAGAAATTTGTCAGGGCGTCTACCACCTTCACTGTTGTTATGTTCCGCAACGGAATGGCTTCCGGGAAGCGAGTGGATGAACACATGACTGTGAGCAGGTATTGAAAACCGGCTTTTGTTTTCGGCAACGGGCCCACGCAATCAATGAGTATATGACTGAATGGTTCGTCGAACGCTGGTATCGGCTGGAGTGGAGCGACAGGAATTCGTTGGTTAGGACGTCCTACCATTTGGCATACGTGGCAAGTCTTGCAGTATTGTTCGACATCTCTTCTCAGTCCTGGCCAGTAGAAGTAAGGGAGGATACGGTGGTGCGTTTTTCGGACTCCCATGTGACCAGCGAAAGGAAGATCATGCGCCATACGCAGTATATCTTGACGATAGCACTTAGGTATTACAATCTGGTGAATACTGTCCCACTCGTTTGTACCTGAGTTGAGCGGTTTCGACTTTCTCATCAACACTTCATCTTTCATGTAGAAACATTCCGCCATTGCATCTGCAGTCTTTTCATCAACAGCTTTCATTCTGAGTTGCATTATTACTTCGTCATTCAATTGTTCTTTCACCAATTTCTGCTTTGGTGACAAAATGTTATCGTTCTCGGTTGCATCACCAGTTGTTAGTTCAGCAAAGAACGTAGCACTTAAATCGATGTCAGGTGTTTCTGTTATCACTGTTTCATTCGCATGTGTGTCTTCAGAACAGACAAACACATCTTTCGTTGCACTACACGGCGTAGCAGGAGTCTTTACTGACTTCTTTTTATGCATTGCTCTTGTCAGTGCACATGTTGGGCGTTCATTGGCAGGACGTAGGTTTTTGTCCTCCGCCATCTTTGTCTCCAACACTTTAACCATGGGCTCGACAGTGACTCTGCCGCCCATAATGTCATTTCCTAATATCATGGAAACGCCTTTGACGGGTAGTGCGCGCCACACTCCCACTACGATGTTACCTGTAAAAATATCCGACTCGAGTTTTATTCTGTGCAGTGGAGCTTCCACAGCCTCCATACTAGCACCTCTCAGCACAACAGACTCACCGGTACTGGTGGCATCTGTTAACGGCACACTGCCCTCCAGGATCACGCTGACAGCAGAACCCGTGTCACGTAATATCTGTATTTTCTTCTTGCTGAGTACATCGACTTCTGTCGACACTGTCCCCTCGTAGACAAAGGGTCGAAAATCGGATAGGTCGTCCTCTTCCGGGACTTCAGGAACCATCTGTTCCTCACGGCCTTCTGAAAGCATAATAGATTGAGTACAGCTATTCTCTTTTACCTTAGATAGACTGTTCTCAAAAACCATCGACTCCACAACTATGGGCGATGCCGGCCGCATTTCTTTTGAGTTTCTTGACCCTGTGTTGCACACTTCTTCTGTCTGCTTGCTATCTTTCTGCACTCTGGCACAGTGTAGAATAGCACCTTGCTTCTTGGTAAGGATCCAACAATCTTTCTTCATGTGGCCCTCTTTCTTGCAATTGAAACATACCACCTTTGCTTTATTTACATCTGTCTGCTTCCTGAAATGAACTAAGTTACTATTATTATTTACACCACTGTTCTTATTATTGTTTTCACTTGTCTCTTTTGGTTTACTAGCCTCCTTGGACTCTGGTTTGTGCACTTTGGGTTTGTCAGCATAATATGGCTTTATGCTGGCGTGAATTATGGCATAGTTATCTGCCAATCTAGCAGCTTCATGCACATCTTCAACCCCTCGGTCTGAGATGTGGGTTTTAATATCCACTCGAATACAATCATTGAATTCCTCAAACAATATTAGGTTCTTGAGTTTATCAAACTCACTTACATTCTGTGACCTTAGCCACTGTTCTAACATTTTCTCCTTTTGTCTCAAAAAGTCTACATGAGTTTGATCATATGCCTTCTTTCTGTCTCTAAATAGCTTTCTATATTTTTCTGGTGTCAGGGAATAACTTTTTAGCACCCTATCTTTGATTACTTCATAGTCATTTATTTCCTCGGGTGTTAAACTCAACACTACGTCCAATGCTTTTCCTTTGTTGAGAGTTGACCTTAACAATAAAGCCATCTTATCATCAGGGAACTGATAATCTACAGCTATCCTCTCAAAAAGCAAAAAGAAATCTTGAACATCTTCTTCTCTGAATATAGGCAAGTGTTGCTTCATTGCGCTAATATCCATACCATTGCTGTCCCTACGATGGTCAGGTCTGTTCATGCGTGCCATCTCTATCCTTTCTCTGCTTTCAATCCTAATTCTTTCCAATTCCATTCTCTTCATAGCTAATTGGAATTTTAGGTTTTCACTCAACCCTTCATCTTCATCATTGTTTGGTGATCTAGATGACATATTTCTTACCTCGTCTCCGTGGGCAATTACCTCGCCCCCACTGGGAGCTACATAACCTTCATTGATATCGTTCTGTCCCACTTCAACTACACTACCAGTGTTCATGGCATTCTGCCCGTTCAAACATGTCATAATTTCTTTGGTCAAACGATTACGATTAGGTCTTGCCTGTCCTGCCTCAATCCCAAAGGACTCAGCTAATTCTTTTAATTCAGCAAATGACATGGCATTAAGTTCCTCACTTGATATATTCGAAGCCATAGTGTAGCGTTCAAAATATTTGTGATAGTAGAGTAGTATGTATTGTATAATAAAATATAAAGTTCCAACTTACGATTTGTCCAGAAATTTGCACAATATAATATTAAACACTTCGTGGAATCTTCACACTTCCCAAGGAATAAGAACGCAAACCAGTTCTCTCCTCTTTTTAAAAAGAATAGTTTCACAGTCCTGAAAACGAAACACAAATATGCCGCTCTCAGTACTACTAATGTCACAAAATATTTATAGGTCAGCTAGATCAAGAAAAGTAGAACTCAAATCTACCGAACGAGACTACCAAATCTTGTCAATCCTAGGTCAGGAAAAGTAGAACTCAAATATACCGGGCGAGACCACCAAATTTTGTTACGTCCACAATCCCCTTGTGGCCAGAGCTGTGTAGATCTTGCTGATAATTCTCGTTAGTCCTAGGGGAGACTTTAATTATTAGTATTTATGTTTCAGTATTACACGAACTCTTCTTATAGTCCTGGGCAGAAATTCAGTATTTGTATTCCAACATTTCCTTTCTTGTAAATTATGGTAGTAGATAAATCTTATAGTAATGTATACAACACAATAGGATAGTAACTTGACAAAGAAGCTTCAGTGTAACTGTTGTTGATAGTTTATTTCAGGTGGTATGTTCAATATATACAATATATCTATTATGTACAGTTAGAATAAAATAGTGCAAACACAAACGTTCAAAGGAACATCTTTTGAAAACTCTCTGTCTTTCAGACAAAACAAATCATTAAATACTATCCGAGTGGTGCAAGGGACAGACCCACTACCAGTAGGGGTGAAAATCATGGTAACATTACAAAACTCATAACAAAACGATATGAACTTCCCCTATTAAATAATGAGTCGTTCCCAGACTCTGAGAATTTGAGATCAACACAGAATCCCAGCATTACCTAGAACCTTTCGTTTTCCTACTAAACGTCCTAATATCGCGTGTAGTAAGAAAAGAGAGAGAGAGGAGAATAAACATTGCGTGTTCCAATTCTTGGAAAAACAATATACATGACAATAAAAACAACAACAACGTTATCCGGTTTGTGAATGAGGAAAATTGACTGTAGATGCCGAATATTCTGAATGAGGAAAACTGACTATTGAAGCCGATGGTTCTGAATGAGAAAAACTGATTGTTGAAGCCGATGTTTCTGACACATTGTAATGAGTTGAACTTGCATTTACATTTGAACTGGAATGGATTTGCATTGCAATTGGACATATCTTACCGTAAAAACAATTTCAAAACACTTAACTACATGTACATCCCTATGTTAAAGAATATATTAAGATAGATTGTTGGGCTTTTTCAGAAGTAGGCTACATCCAAGCACTCAAAGCGGAGTTCTCTAATCAAATTTCAAAACTTTCAAATTAGACTCATTTTTTTTATACTACACCAAGCCTAACTGATTTGATATTATTACAACCTTCTTAGATATAGATCTTTTTTTAAGTGAACGAATATTGGAGATTTTAAAACGGAGCAAGTTGAATTTTAAACATTTAAAAAATGGGCATCCAAGGGAGCTGCGTAGGAAAATCATCTGCTATTCTCAACTGCATTCGCTCTTTTACTTTCAGCTTTTGGTTCAACTTAAACTTGTGAACATATTTTTATCGCAACTGAAAGCTGTTTTAAGCATTAAAAAGAGGTCAGTTACAATTGACCGTTCATTAATTCATACATACTAAATATGACATAAAATTAAACATAATTATACGTAATTCTAAAACAAATTTATTTGTATTATTAATTTAGAAATATAAGAGACTTATTTAATAGCACTATAGCATGTAATTTCTGTAATTAATACTGTTTAAAATATAAATGAACAAACAATTAATGTAGGAAATAATTATTTACAAGTGTTTAAGGTAAATTATTATAATAATCTAATAATTAAATCTTGTTATGAATATCATATTGTTAAATTTAAATAAAAAATAATAACTAGTCAGTAATATTTGTTATATTACAAAACCGAGCTTGTTTTGCCTTACTATTGAAACAAATGTGGAAACATGTTTTAAATAAAGGGAGATAATTAAACCCTTTCATTTAAGCTAATATGTATAATGTTTTTTTTTTCTTTTATGAAAAATAAATGGCTTGCATATTATAACTTTGAAATTATCAAACTTTAAAAAGTAATAGAAATTATATAAAAATTATATGACTAAAGAATTTATATGTATATTTTCAAACATACATTAACTACCCAGTTTGTATGATTACTACGAATCAACTCTGCTTAACGATAATGTCTCTAACACGAACGAGACCCCAACGTATTAAAGGACATCTCAGTAAAACTGAGATCAAAATATCATGAATATTAGCACCTAAAGACATAACCAGATCACCATTTTCTTTATAACTGGATGAATCCACTCTACCAGACAATCAATATCAAGCTTTACTTTTAGCTTACGATTATTGGAATACAGGGATCGTTCGCGACAGGGATAGAACCCGCTACGTGTCCTTTGACAGTCCGATGAACTAAACACAGGACCAGCTGACCGAACACCATACTTGTCTAATACTGACCTCTACTTCTTCGAAAAGTCAATGCGATTCCTATTTCTTATAAGTGTAATAATATGTGGGCCTACTGTATGAGGATATCAGATATTTAGCATTTAGCAGCACTTGCCTTTACATCATATTTCATCCAAAAATTAATCGATTCGAATATCTGAGGCTTTCAAAATATATCAGGTACGCCCACTTGCTATTCACCGCCCCCCCCCCAATAGCCCCCTGGAACGTCAGCGCCCCCCTAAAGCTTCTCACCGCCCCCAGGGGACCATAACGACCCATAGAAATTTCATATGTAAAGGTTAAAAAAACAATTTAATTCTTTATCTTCCCGAGTGGCATTCGAGCATTAAATGGGTTCTCTGAACTAGTCAGGGAAACCAAAAACTCTTCGCATCATTTAAAGAACAAGCACTATTCAAAATACAAGTCTAAGTTGAGACCACGGAAAAGCGTAGGACGCATTAATTTCTTGTATAGAAGGAGCGTCTGCAGCATATACGATAGGATCTTTTATATTTCCCAGCTTTGTGTGAGTGATAGCATTTAGGGGTCAATGCGCACTTTAATGAAAAAAAAAAACTTTATGCAAACAATGTTATCCAATCCTTTCTAATCGACTACGAATAGCCATTTTATGGATCAGGTATCGACGCGGTAAAATATCCTATTGTCAATGACCTCTTAGCAAAAATAAATCGATTACTCGTAAGCTTCATCTTAGTGAAGGCCGAAACTCGGTATAGACGATACGGCCTAAGCAATGTTTAACACGTTAATCCCAACACAGCTATCTAATCTAATGCAATATTTGATGAAATCATAGATAGCCCCTACCCATGATTCCCCACACAGTATACATACACACACACACAACGTCATACATCACGTGACCTGAAATGTGTACGACTCACGCGAAGGTCCTACTGATTAACTTGCTTACAAAGACTTTAAAGAAAGGGTTTAAAAGTAAAAGAGAGTCAGTGAGTGCGATAGAAGGAGAGAGAGAGAGAGAGAGAGAGATGAACAGAGAGTTTAACATAAGATGCGATTGATCTCACCCTCGCACTGACGCACACACGAGCTGTCCCGCACCCACCCACGCACACGATCTGGGTCAAAACATCCATTTTTTTCACATCCTGATTGGCTGATTTGTCTCCCGAAATGATTGCCTCGCGTGGCTACTTTAGCCCTAGATGTATCTTTACCCCTTTTTTGTTTTGGTGGTCTCTCCCAGGTGTTGCTGCTGTTGTTTGTATTACCTTAAGCGACTTACAACAGATTTTGATGAAAACACGTAACATGGTACGGGCTTTAGCGAAATGGAGACTGAAAGAAAAGTAAATATTGCTCAAAGCTAAGACGTCGTCGTATAAGTAGCTGTAAGCTAGCTGTATTTGTAGCTGTAAGGTAGCTTTTTTGTAGCTGTAAGGTAGCTACTTTTGTAGCTGTAAGCTAGCTATTATGAACCTGTGAGCTAGCTACATTAAGATGAAATCTAGATATACTGTAGCTGTATGCTATCTTATCTTATACATTACAGAAGCTCCTTCTATAAAGAAGATTATTGCGTCCTACGCTCATCCGTGGTCCGAGTCTAGTCTTGCATTTTTATTGATGTTTTAAATGATGTTAAGTTACCGATTTTCCTAGTTTGTCCAGGCAACCCATTTCATGCCCGAAAGCCACATAAGGGGTAAGGAAAGTGTTTTTGTCTTTATGTTTATCTGAGCTTTGCAACAGGTTGTTATTGGGTTGCATTTCTAAATTAGAGTTTAATGACTTATGTGTTATTACTACTTTACTCTTTGCTCTTCTGTACTAGCTAGCTAGCTATATCGTAACTGTACGGTGGCCATATTGTAGACATGACCTAACTATATTGAGCTGTAAGCTAGCTATATTGAAGCTGTAAGCTAGCTATATTGAGCTGTAAGCTAGCTATATTGTAGCTGTAAGCTAGCTATATTGAGGTGTAACCTAGCTATATTGCTGCCGTGTATGTTATCTTTATATTAAGGTACCTGGGATGCCCAATTAGACCAAATGTCTTTTCATTCTCTTCAAAGTAAATTCAAACTTACTTTTTAAGGAAACTTCATTTTCTTCACTAAACATGCCCTGAACATTGTCCTCTCACAAGAAACGATCCAGTGGCGAAGGTGGGGGGGGGGAGGGGGGGAGCATATAATATGTGAAATTCCAGGAGACAGGAGGTGACGGGTGAAGGGCATGAAGTGGGAACACTGCTTGGGTGACAAGGACCGTCGTGTGCGACTCTTTGTGGAGATGCACTGCCTGGTTGCGGATCTGTTGACTGACCTGATCAACGGTGGAGTGTTATACTATGGATCAGGCAGTCTCTGGATCTGAGGAAACCACAGACTAAGCGGTAAATCAAGTGAAGATAAAAAAAACAACAACGAAAAATTAAGAAGCGGTCTAAACCGTCCGGATGGGACAAAAAGTAAAGAAAAAAAAGAAGTTAAGGATCGCGTAAAAGAGTTGTCAAATATTTAAAATAGGTGCACAGTGTTCATTTAGTAGGTCGTCTATGCGGGACAAAGATCACTCTATGAACCTAGGTGCTAATAACAATACCCTGGCTCCGGCTGCCAGGGGCTGCTTCTAGAGAAAAACCTGATCACTTTTAATAGGCTCACGTGTGGAGGACGAAAAAATACACGGTAAGACTAAGATTTCGTGCAATTGATAACAGTAGTAAGGAATACACAACAGATTCACAATTAGTTGTAATACAGCCTAACACCTGAGCTTGTCTACTTGTCAGTCGGATCGCAAAGATTTATTTGAAAAAATTCCCAAAAGATAAACTGTAGATCATTTAAGTGCTTTTTTTATGTACCGGTAATTAGAAAATAGTGAAAAGGAATAAATGAAATGAATATATACTGGCTTACTCTTACTGGCTGGTTTACTCCTTGAAAGCAAATAATGAGATGATTTTTTAGCACGCTGGCATTTGTTGCTTGTCAGTCTTGTCAATTTGGTTGCAAGAATTGTGCTTATGATACTCACACAATTGAAAAGAAAAGAAGGGAAAGAACTTTTAAAAGAAATTCTGTTCGTTTAATGAACTAACTGTCGGGTCTGGTCTGGTCTTTTAAAAACAGAAAGTTGAGAAAAGAAATAATTAGAAAAGAATATGATATTCTTTAAACCATATCATAGATTCTTTTTATGTATTTAGGACAACAGACACACAGTAAGTTAAAATGTTAAAACTCCATTTTTTCTTTTTCGAATATCAAAAAATTTTCTATAGGCCTACATTTCTTCTGACAAATTGTCTCTACTTTCAAAATTAACAGTAGAACAAAGGACATGTCTAAATGATTATGCATGCATGGTGAACCTAAATGGTTATAAGGAACTAACACTTCCATGTCTGTGTTCTGCGTTCCTGGTTGTACTGTGAGTAAGAAAAGATGGAGTGGATTACATTTTATATCATTTCCAAAAGATTTTGCGGAAAGAAAACGCTGATTTTCGTTATGTGTCTTTGTGTATCAATGTTTTTTTTTATATCCGAAAACAGCTACTCTTGACTACTTTATTTTTTAAAACAAGCTAAATTTAATTGACTTAACGCGACTAACAAGTAGACTATTTTTTGTCGAATACTCACTTTTGATGATAAAAACGGATTCCTCGTTACTAATCTCTTAATCTTGTAGCCCTTGTATATTTTTAAAAGGCCAGAACTGGACGTCGAGGTTGAAATAATTGTCAAACATCAGCAAAAGCCGAAAACATCATTTTAAAAGTCTTGCTGGAAGTAAACCGGATGTTCACCAACCAATAATTCTGACCTAAGGAAAAGTCCAAGCCTCGTTAAGACTTGTCTATGCAGTCATATAATAGCATTTGCGTTAACTCTATAAATATTTTTGCATACTAAATGTGCATCCAGAAAATCAGCATTAGAAGCAGTTTCTGAAATTTCCAGCACGAATGATTGATCTGCAAAGAATCAGTGAATGGTGAAATAAAAACTGCACTATTTCGCAGTAGGCTGAGGCACATGATGGTATTCTTATGATAGCCGACGTACGAATTATGACTTCTGTTATTAATCTGGAAAACAATGCGAAAAGTTCGATTCCCTAACATGAAAACCTGCCTACGCCAACGATGAATCTATTACAAAAGTATAAAAAGTATTTTATTTAAAAAAATAAGCAAATAATCTCTCTTGTAAGTTGTTATGGCATTCGGACATGGAATGGGTAGCATGAACAAACCAGGAAAACCAGTAACTTAATATCATTTTAAACATTAATAATGATGCAAGACTAGACTCGGACCACGGATGAGCGTAGGACGCAATAATCTTCTTTATAAAAGGAGCGTCTGTAATATATAAGATAAGATTAACCGATGACTAAATACTAACCACTTTTTTAGAGTTAAATTAGAATTCTTGAAAAGCCGAATGGAGGTCATGCACTAAACTTAGATTCAATTATAATCGAACCAACACCAAAATAACTCAAATTATATGATCACCATTACAAAATACCAGAAACATTATCATCACGAACTGAGAAGAGATTGACTCGTCACAGACAAGCAACAAATATGAACCCCCTTCCCTTCCTACCCCCAATAACAGACATAAAAGAAAGTAAACCTATGACAAAATAGAGCACTACAAAAGATTGTTTCACTATTAAATAAAATATTTAAATAGAGAATTTCCAGCTCGACTATTCAGACGGTTTTTAGAAAAATAGTGGTGACATGTGAGATAAAAGGATGAGAATATATCCCCAGGCAGTCATATGTTATGTTTTTTGTTAACTGGCTAGGTTAACTTTGTATTTATCTCTCCTACGGTGTAGCTTTCATTCCATGTATTTTTCTGTTTTTATCTTTTATATACCTATCTTTCTATATCTCTATCTATCTATCTACCTATCTATCTGAGTATATGTCTATTTATCTATCTATCTATCAACCTGTATATCTGTCTATCTTTCTATCAGTCTGTCTATCTATCTGTCTTTCTCTCTGTCAGTTTATATATCTATCTATTCGTCTTTCTCTCTGTCAGTTTATATATCTATCTATTCGTCTTTCTCTCTGTCAGTTTATATATCTATCTATTCGTCTTTCTCTCTGTCAGTTTATATATCTATCTATTCGTCTTTCTCTCTGTCAGTTTATGTATCTATCTATTCGTCTTTCTCTCTGTCAGTTTATATATCTATCTATTCGTCTTTCTCTCTATCAGTTTATATATCTATCTATTCGTCTTTCTCTCTGTCAGTTTATATATCTATCTATTCGTCTTTCTCTCTGTCAGTTTATATATCTATCTATTCGTCTTTCTCTCTGTCAGTTTATATTATATCTATCTATTCGTCTTTCTCTCTGTCAGTTTATATATCTATCTATTCGTCTTTCTCTCTGTCAGTTTATATATCTATCTATTCGTCTTTCTCTCTGTCAGTTTATATATCTATCTATTCGTCTTTCTCTCTGTCAGTTTATATATCTATCTATTCGTCTTTCTCTCTATCAGTCTGTCTATCTATCTCTCTATCAGTCTGTCTATTTATCTATTTGTCTATCTCTCTATCTGTCTGTCTACCTGTCTATCATTTTATCAGTCTATCTGTCTGTCTATTTGTCCGTCTATCTTTCTTTCTTTTTACCACTGTAGTAGCCTCACTTAAATCTGAAAGTAAAATCTAATGTTGCCAAGCGTGACTCAACATGTTTACTCTACAATGCGATTTCTGGGCTTCGATACAATTTCGATATTGACCAAGTGCATATGTCGCTTCTAGTATGGACTTAACGGCCATGTCATACATGCGGATTATGTTGCCAACACACTAATTGATACTTAAATCAATAGTCTAGTCTATGCCATTACTCGACTATACAGCAAAACGTATATAAGGCTCAGTAGATGTTTATCATTATCCTGCAGTCAACTAACATTGATCCTTTATTTTAATCACATATTTTTTCCCTGTTATTAAGTTTTTCTATTTAATTTAAAAAAAAGCTCGTTTCCATAGTTACGTGAAGAAATCCGAGACAAAATCGTGACTTATCGAAAGAGCATCATTGTGAGCCGTGTTTTGTTTCCAACATGGCTGCAGAGCAACCGTTGTCCAACCCTGGGGAGTCGTGCCACCCACTCCCCCCAGTAAGTTTACAGCTATATATTGTGACAGTAGTACTCACATTTTATTGTGAAGATTATGTGATATATAAGGTTGATATTTCAATTCGTTTGTGAATAGAAACAAAATTACTGAGTGTAACTTGTCCATGACAATACATATAAGTATAAGCTATCAATAGTTGTAAAGGTAAAACTCCATGCCGTGTGCTGCGTGCCTGCGTTTATGTGTCACGTTTAATCATATGATATTGTCATGTGTTCGTGTGTCGAGTCGTGTCATATGATATTGTGATGTGTTCATGTGTCAAGTCTAATCCTATGACATGCTGTTGTGTTCATGTGTCACGTCTAATCCTATGATATTGTGTTGTGTTTATGTTTCACGTCTAATCATATGATATTGTGTTGGGTTCATGTGTCACGTCTAAGCCTATGACATTCTGTTGTGTTCATATGTCAATTCTAATCCTATGACATTAAGTTGTGTTCATGTGTGACGTCAAATCATATGACATTGTGATGTGTTAAAGTGTCACGTGTAATTCTATGTCATTGTGCTGTGTTCCTGTGTCAGGTCTAATCCTATGATATTGTGCTCAGTTCATGTGTTACGTCCAATCCTTGGACATTGTGTCGTGTTCATGTGTCACGTCTAACCCTGTGATATTGTTATGTGCTCATGTGTCACGTCTAACCCTGTGATATTGTTATTGCTGCATTCGTGTCATCTCTATTCCTATAATTATGTTTTGTTCATGTGTCACGTCTAATCATGGCATTGTGCTGTGTTCATGTGCCACGTCTAAGCCTGTGATATTATCTCGTGTTTGTGTGTCACGTCTAATCCTACGTTACTGTGCCGTGTTCAGGTGTCACGTCTAATCCTATAATATTGTGATGTGTTCGTGTGTCGAGTCTAATCCTATGACATTGGGTTGTATTGATGAGTCACGTGGCTAAATTGCTCGGTACATGGAAATGGAAAATCCAACGTGAAATAAACCTACTTCAATATAATATCTTAAGAAATAGATTTAAAAAAATTAACATAAAAAATAATTTTAAAGTTAAAAAAATAAATGTTAATTATAATACAATTTTTAAATGTGACATATTCATAAAGGCAACAAAAAAGGGGGTTTTATGGGTGAGGGCATGTACCCACAATATGTCTACTTAAATCTTTTTATTTAAAAATTTTTTTGTCATTTACATGTCATAAAAAAAAAACACCAAAAACTTGAAGGCTTTGAATGAATCATTCGCTGACTGGAGTATATAGTTCTTTATCGATTGCACGTGAAGCCTACATTGCCACGTGGTACTGACTTGTTTTGAAAACAAACAAATTGTATTGACTACCTTTTTTCTTATTTCCTAGCGCTATTTCTAATTATGTTGTTTCGTAGCACATAACATTGCCGTTTGCTAATAAATAAAAATAGTTTTCGTATCTAAATAAATAACTTAATAACTGAATACAAGTGTTGTTTTTCTCTTTTGTCACACAATGAATGTCATCAACGTGTGTTATCTTGAATTAATCAGCAAAATGTTTGTGTTCTATAATATAAACATGTAGATTATGTCGATATTAGCTCTTACAAAATGTGTTCATAATACTTTTGTCTTACAAGACTTACCTCAGAACTAGTTCAAGTCTTAATTACGAAAACTAGGGATGAAGGGAAGATAGTTTGAGGACCAGCATCTCTATTCATAAGAAACGATGTTTTTGGATGTATTCGTCTGCTGTTCTGTTATATCCTGTTGGAGTAACTTCCCCTTCGTGCAACAGGTGTTGAACTATTCAATAACATTGAACTAAAAAGACAAAAAATACAGTCTACTAATAAATTCTTTATTAGAAGTAGAGGAATACAATGAAATAAGAAAATTGTTATTTTAGGAAAGTGCAATTTTCTCTTTAGCCCTCACAATCTCTATTACTCTCATTCACTTTCTTTTTCTCTCTCTCTCTCTCTCTCTCTCTTACTCTCTGTCGCGCTGTCACACTAGCTCTCACTCTCTCTGTGTCTCTTTCCCTCTCTTTCTCTGTCTCTATAGTTCACTCGTTCACTCACTGTTTGTCAATCTTATCTTTCACTCTCTGTCACCCTCCCCCCTCTTCTCCCTCCCCCTCTCTCTCTCTCTCTCTCGTTCTCTGACACAGATTCTTACTCACCGACATACACACTCAGCCATTCTGCAAAATTTAATTTTAATAAATTTGTTGGACCATTAGCTCAATAGATGGTGGAGTAAAATGATGGAGTGATGGGTTTAATGGATGAAATAAAAATACATAGATAGGTGTCAATAAATTAGTGGATAGTCTAAATGATGTCTGGCTAAATGGACAGATACGTGGATAATGGATATATGTGTGGATAAATGTATAGATCTGGATGTGTGAAAAGAGGAATAGAGGGATGGATAGACTGATAGACAGACAGGTGGCTTTAGCGATAAATGACAATATCAATAAAATCTATATTTTTTTTAGCATGAAACGAAAAAAAAGTGAACTATTTGATCAACAACAATTTTTTTTTTCAAATTTATCTCACAAATTTACAAACTTACGGTGGACTATACTAAGAATTTAAAAGATGTGTGTCGACACCTCTGCAGATAAATTTTAAGAACTATTAAAACATTTATTAACAAAAAAAAGTCAAAGTCAAAATTGTTCTGGCAAAACAATTTTCAGCTACTTACTTTTTGGTCGTAATTCTAAGTAAGAATTCTACTCTGCATAGATGTGATAGGCGTTGAATGCATTGGACAGAACAAATCACAGATCTAAGTAAGAATTCTACTCTGCACAGATGTGTTAGGCGTTGAGTGCAATGGACAGAACAAAAACACAGATCTAAGTGAGAATTCTACACTGCACAGATGTGTTAGGCGTTGAGTGCAATGGACAGAACAAAAACACAGATCTAAGTGAGAATTCTACACTGCACAGATGTGTTAGGCGTTGAGTGCAATGGACAGAACAAAAACACAGATCTAAGTGAGAATTCTACTCTGCACAGATGTGTTAGGCGTTGAGTGCAATGGACAGAACAAAAACACAGATCTAAGTGAGAATTCTACACTGCACAGATGTGTTAGGCGTTGAGTGCAATGGACAGAACAAAAACACAGATCTAAGTGAGAATTCTACACTGCACAGATGTGTTAGGCGTTGAGTGCAATGGACAGAACAAAAACACAGATCTAAGTGAGAATTCTACACTGCACAGATGTGTTAGGCGTTGAGTGCAATGGACAGAACAAAAACACAGATCTAAGTGAGAATTCTACACTGCACAGATGTGTTAGGCGTTGAGTGCAATGGACAGAACAAAAACACAGATCTAAGTGAAAATTCTACACTGCACAGATGTGTTAGGCGTTGAGTGCAATGGACAGAACAAAAACACAGATCTAAGTGAGAATTCTACACTGCACAGATGTGTTAGGCGTTGAGTGCAATGGACAGAAC
The DNA here is from genome assembly GCA_949126835.1 of Anisus vortex. NCBI lineage: Eukaryota > Metazoa > Mollusca > Gastropoda > Planorbidae > Anisus > Anisus vortex. Next base: position 15,532,322 of record OX421493.1, read on the forward strand.
AAAAACACAGAAAGCACTAATGAATGTAGATCAAGCCATAGAAAATCTTTTTTTGATTAGGAGGCCATATTGAAAGCAAGGGACTGTATTTTCGAATGAGGTTTCTATCTAATTATTTCCCCTTAGTGTTTACCAGATGTGTGTGTCTGAGTGTTTGTCACAGATTTATCTCCAGGTCAAAGTTTAAACATAGACAAACAAATGTCTTTGTCTTGTACATTGGAGTCGTCTTGAATAAGATTTCTTGTTATAATGTTTCTTTTAAATTGTGTAAGAGAGGCTTCTTAGCTTGCACTGTAGATTATGGAAGTTATACATTGAAATACGCAGTCCCTATAATTAGTTTGTGTACAATGCTGAAACTAACAAATGCTCTCAAATTTTTCTTGCATTGGTGAGAATGTATCGTTTTGTTTTTTTCAATAAATGTTTCAATAGTAATAAATACATTATTTCAACGAGGCTTTCAATTGTAGGTGTGAGACCCCCTTCGAACAAGATCCCATTGGGAAAAGTCCCTATTTTTTTTCTTTGATTGCCTTATTTCAACAGTTGCTAGATTCTACGTCGTCTGGTCGTGTTTTCCCTGAAGAATAATTCCTAGCTACGACTGTGAATGACTACATTAATCATGACGGAATTCATTTTTAATTCGACGTTTAGCTGTGTTTTTTTTTTATTTCAAAATGTATTTCACTGTTTTGTTTGTGTGATTTTTAATGACTGCATCAGGGAATTTTAAACATGCTTACTTTGCAATATTTGTCATACAAAATGTCTTTTTAATTAGACAATTTTATTTTGATATTACAATTGTATGTTATAAGTGTACATTTTAATCAATACTTTAATGTAGCTGTATTAGTTGTGCCTGTTGAGGGAATTCGATGCTTAAAACGCAACAAAAAAGGGATGTTGGGTTATAATTCAATCAATGGGATGTTAGGTTATACTTTAATCAATGGGATGTTGGGTTACAATTCAATCAATTGGATGTTGGGTTATAATTCAATCAATGGGATGTTGGGTTATAAATCAATCAATGGGATGTTAGGTTATAAATGAATCAATGGCATGTTGGGCTATAATTCAATCCATTGTTCAATTGTAGTGTTATACTTTAATCAATGGGATGTTGGGTTATAATTCAATCAATGGGATGTTGGGTTATAAATGAATCCATGGCATGTTGGGCTATAATTCAATCAATGGGATGTTAGGTTATACTTTAATCAATGGAATGTTTGGATTATAATTTAATAAAACGGATTTTGGGTTTTATAATTAAATCAGTGGGTTGTTATGATATAACTCAATCATTAGGATGGTGTTTTTAATCAATGGTCTTTAGGCTGGTAATTTAAAATGCATGTCATTTAATTTCCTGTTCACTGCAGTAATCGTATTTAGTGGCAAGCTGGTAAGTTCAGCACTTTTATTTCTGAAAGCCAGGTGTATCGAATGCGTCTTGGAATTCTACTTTAACTAGTGGGAGGTAGGAGAACTTTCGGCTGAAGAAGGCCTGTGTGTGCACTCTCATACTCACACACACACATACATACACATATACACAAATGTACACACACTCATAAACACATACACACATGAGTACAAACAAACTCCTTCCCACACTTTTTTTTTCTATAACTTTAGGATTATTGTGTATAAATATATTTATATATCATTTTAAAAATTATTTTTTTAAGAAATCAAATTAATTTAGGCCTAATATAATGAATTTTTTAAATTTTGAAATGCTTCCTCCTGCTCCACCCCCACCATACACTATTACCCCCTCCCCAATTTATACTATAATATGCCTCCACTGCCTCACCCACCTACCCCAATTATGAATAATTTGCCTCCCCCCCCCCCCCCCCCCAATCAGCATTTCTTACTTTTACAGATCGTCCAGCTCTACAACACCCTGTTCAACCCCATTATTTTCACAACACATCCATATCATTCCTCATTTAAAATACCGTTGCGTTCGCTGCGGCATTCGCTTGCCCAAGGGAAATAACCATTCAATTTACTGAATGTAACAAAAACGTCAAAAACGAATATTGACAAATTATAACTGGCACACCTCACGCTTACGACAGCCATACTTAAACGTTACTTTTCAAACAGACACGGAGGGTCAGATTGAGATTACCTTGGGTTCTTGTGCAGGTACAAACTCTGATTGTTTTCTTGACTATCAATAAAACTTGGAAATATTATTTTTAAAGTAATATTGATGACAGCGGCTCAAGATAGGCAAAAATGTAGAAAGATGACTGCTCATGTATCCATTCGCTCCCCCCAACGACCATAACGTTCAAGGGTTTGATGATGATGATGATTGTGATTGGTCACGTATGACGTAATATACAGATAAACTCTGCTTTACTGGCCATATCGACTTCCGCGGAAAGCGGAACTTTTACAATGCTCATAACTTTACACATAAAGAATGGCCTTTGTTTTCCCTCACATCCGTCTAAAACAGGAACGAGCACAGTTGTCGCCATTGGGACGTATAAAGAATTTGTTACGTCGACAACATGAGCCATGCATCTGAAAATCTGTTTTACATTACTAATACAATGTATAAAAGGCAAAAAATAACTGCCCCAAGAAGCTGTGTGGGGAACAATCTTAAAATGGCGGGCTGTGACATGTATGCTGGTCTAGTAAAAGTAGAGGATAATAAGGAAAGAAATATATTACCAAAAACGTTTGCTTATAAAGCAATCTTTAAAACACAATATGAAACAAAAGAACAGATTCAATTAATATATATATTTTTACACATTCCCGTCGACTCTATCTATTGTTAATAAGATCATCGTGTCCACTTAATGTGGGTTCACACGTCCAGTTAACAATCTGGCAATGCGCTCGTTAACCTCAACGCAACCCACTTGAGTAAGATAATGAAAAGGGACATCTTTCTTTTTCGTTTTTTTTTTGCTGATATTAAGCAAAACTATTTTGAGTTATTGAGTGGGCTAAGCAGCTGCTGATTGAGCCAAATGCACTTTCCTGATCGCAATATGAATATACTCAACATGGTGCAGTGGTTGTAATTTACATTATTGATCTTTGGAATATTAATCACAATGGAATGTTTTCCAGACGTGTCAGTTATAAAACTGGTTTAATAATTAAAGTAATCATAAAACAATTTTATTGATTTAGTAGTCTATATATTATATAGGCCTACATACATACATACTTAGCCTACTTTGTCTAAATCTGATGTACATGTGAAATATTCGCTGCGTATTGTCCTGCAGGATTTTCACTAATCAACAGTACTATATATCTTCCATTGAACAAATTATTCCTGGATGATAGATAGTTGTATATGTGTGGTACGAGTCGTACGAGAGGCGTTTCTTGTTTATTAAATCTAAATAGCTCTTGTCAGCCGTTGTATAGGCATCAACATACCAACAAGTGATGAAGACGACCAACAGCCACTGTGTAAAAAGATTTCTAATAGAGTTGTGCTGTCTTTTAGAAAAGCAAATGCCATTCTTTTTAGTGTCAAGTATTAGAGTGTTGTAGTTTCCTAAAATATAAAAGCATTTGATTGATTTCCTTATTGAGTATAGAGGCTTTAAAAGTTGTCAGTTCTTGATAGCGCGTTTATAAGAAGAGCATCAAGTTGGTGTTTTCCCCTTCAAAATTCTACAATCATTTCCTTCGGTTTTAAGACATTCAATACATGTATTAGATAAATGTTTCCGCACCACTTGTAGAGTTCTGAGATAGTTGTGTAATAGTGATTTTCATCTGAGCACAAGGTAACAATGGCCGTGTCATCGACGTAGTTGATAAAGGGGGAACTGTTTCGACTGCTGGACTTTGAATGTCATCGGTGTAGAGTGTAGATTGTATATATAGCGTCAGATGATGCACCCTTGGGCCTTGTAGCGCTCCAGTGCTGATTTCTCTGATTTGTGAGATATGTCCGTTTCATAACCCACGCTTGGGGGTGGTGAATGACATTTAAATCAGCAAACTTTTGTTATCTTAAGACCTATTTGAATGGTATATTTCCTTGTAATAAATTATTTATAGTTATCTTTTTTTTTTTTCGATAACTATAAATTGTATTATAAATTGAATTATGCCCCTACTTCAATTAATTATTTTTAATTTTCATTATTATTATTAATATTTTTATTACTAAAGTGCCCCTACTTCAATTAATTATTTTTAATTTTCATTATTGTTCACTATATTATTTACCAATGCTATAGTTTTCTTATGTCTTGACTGTGCCTTTTTGTACCTATGTAAGATGTGGCGAATAAAATATTGTTCATTGTTATATATCGGGACTGCATGTTTTGATATCAGCCATTGGGACCCGTCCATAAATGACGTCTCGCCTCTAGGGCGGTAGGGGATCAAACATTTGTGACGGTACTTGACGCAGGTGGATAGGTTGGCGTCTTTAACTTTAAACAATGGGACGCAACATACAAAATATGGACCGGTGTATCTTTAAATGAAATTTCACTTTAGTGTCAGAGTTTTAAATTTCACTTTAGTGAGTTATACATTTCACTTTAATGAGTTATACATTTCACTTTAGTGAGTTATACATTTCACTTTAGTGAGTTATACATTTCACTTTAGTGTCAGAGTTTTAAATTTCACTTTAGTGTCATAGTTATAAATTTCACTTTAGATAGTTATACATTTCACTTTAGTGTCTGTTTTAAATTTCACTTTAGATAGTTATACATTTTACTTTAGTGTCTGTTTTAAATTTCACTTTAGTGTCTGTTTTAAATTTCACTTTAGTGTCGGAGTTTTAAATTTCACTTTAGTGAGTTGAACATTCACTTTAGTGTCAGAGTTTTAAATTTCACTTTAGTGAGTTATACATTTCACTTTAGTGTCTGTTTTAAATTTCACTTTAGTGAGTTATACATTTCACTTTAGTGAGTTATACATTGCACTTTAGTGTCAGAGTTTTAAATTTCACTTTAGTGTCATAGTTATAAATTTCACTTTAGTGTCATAGTTATAAATTTCACTTTAGATAGTTATACATTTCACTTTAGTGTCTGTTTTAAATTTCACTTTAGATAGTTATACATTTCACTTTAGTGTCAGAGTTTTAAATTTCACTTTAGTGTCATAGTTATAAATTTCACTTTAGATAGTTATACATTTCACTTTAGTGTCAGAGTTTTAAATTTCACTTTAGTGTCAGAGTTTTAAATTTCACTTTAGATAGTTATACATTTCACTTTAGTGTCAGAGTTTTAAATTTCACTTTAGTGTCAGAGTTTTAAATTTCACTTTAGATAGTTATACATTTCACTTTAGTGTCAGAGTTTTAAATTTCACTTTAGTGTCAGAGTTTTAAATTTCACTTTAGTGAGTTATACATTTCACTTTAGTGTCAGAGTTTTAAATTTCACTTTAGTGTCATAGTTATACATTTCACTTTAGTGTCAGAGTTTTAAATTTCACTTTAGTGTCATAGTTATAAATTTCACTTTAGTGTCATAGTTATAAATTTCACTTTAGATAGTTATACATTTCACTTTAGTGTCTGTTTTAAATTTCACTTTAGATAGTTATACATTTTACTTTAGTGTCTGTTTTAAATTTCACTTTAGTAAGTTATACATTTCACTTTAGTGTCGGAGTTTTAAATTTCACTTTAGTGAGTTGAACATTCACTTTAGTGTCAGAGTTTTAAATTTCACTTTAGTGAGTTATACATTTCACTTTAGTGTCTGTTTTAAATTTCACTTTAGTGAGTTATACATTTCACTTTAGTGAGTTATACATTGCACTTTAGTGTCAGAGTTTTAAATTTCACTTTAGTAAGTTATACATTTCACTTTAGTGTCAGAGTTTTAAATTTCACTTTAGTGAGTTATACATTTCATTTTAGTGTCAGTTATAAATTTCACTTTAGTGAGACGTACATTTCACTTTAGTGTCAGAGTTTTAAATTTCACTTTAGTGAGTTATACATTTCACTTTAGTGAGTTATACATTTCATTTTAGTGTCAGTTATAAATTTCACTTTGGTAAGACGTACATTTCACTTTAGTGTCAGAGTTTTAAATTTCACTTTAGTGAGTTATACATTTCACTTTAGTGTCAGAGTTATAAATTTCACTTTAGATAGTTATACATTTCACTTTAGTGTCTGTTTTAAATTTCACTTTAGATAGTTATACATTTTACTTTAGTGTCTGTTTTAAATTTCACTTTAGTAAGTTATACATTTCACTTTAGTGTCAGAGTTTTAAATTTCACTTTAGTGTCAGAGTTTTAAATTTCACTTTAGATAGTTATACATTTCACTTTAGTGTCAGAGTTTTAAATTTCACTTTAGTGAGTTATACATTTCATTTTAGTGTCAGTTATAAATTTCACTTTAGTGAGACGTACATTTCACTTTAGTGTCAGAGTTTTAAATTTCACTTTAGTGTCATAGTTATAAATTTCACTTTAGTGTCATAGTTATAAATTTCACTTTAGATAGTTATACATTTCACTTTAGTGTCTGTTTTAAATTTCACTTTAGATAGTTATACATTTTACTTTAGTGTCTGTTTTAAATTTCACTTTAGTGTCTGTTTTAAATTTCACTTTAGTGTCGGAGTTTTAAATTTCACTTTAGTGAGTTGAACATTCACTTTAGTGTCAGAGTTTTAAATTTCACTTTAGTGAGTTATACATTTCACTTTAGTGTCTGTTTTAAATTTCACTTTAGTGAGTTATACATTTCACTTTAGTGAGTTATACATTGCACTTTAGTGTCTGTTTTAAATTTCACTTTAGTGAGTTATACATTTCACTTTAGTGTCTGTTTTAAATTTCACTTTAGTGTCTGTTTTAAATTTCACTTTAGATAGTTATACATTTCACTTTAGTGTCAGAGTTTTAAATTTCACTTTAGTGTCAGAGTTTTAAATTTCACTTTAGATAGTTATACATTTCACTTTAGTGTCAGAGTTTTAAATTTCACTTTAGTGTCAGAGTTTTAAATTTCACTTTAGTGAGTTATACATTTCACTTTAGTGTCAGAGTTTTAAATTTCACTTTAGTGTCATAGTTATAAATTTCACTTTAGTGTCATAGTTATACATTTCACTTTAGTGTCAGAGTTTTAAATTTCACTTTAGTGTCATAGTTATAAATTTCACTTTAGATAGTTATACATTTCACTTTAGTGTCTGTTTTAAATTTCACTTTAGATAGTTATACATTTTACTTTAGTGTCTGTTTTAAATTTCACTTTAGTAAGTTATACATTTCACTTTAGTGTCGGAGTTTTAAATTTCACTTTAGTGAGTTGAACATTCACTTTAGTGTCAGAGTTTTAAATTTCACTTTAGTGAGTTATACATTTCACTTTAGTGTCTGTTTTAAATTTCACTTTAGTGAGTTATACATTTCACTTTAGTGAGTTATACATTGCACTTTAGTGTCAGAGTTTTAAATTTCACTTTAGTAAGTTATACATTTCACTTTAGTGTCAGAGTTTTAAATTTCACTTTAGTGAGTTATACATTTCATTTTAGTGTCAGTTATAAATTTCACTTTAGTGAGACGTACATTTCACTTTAGTGTCAGAGTTTTAAATTTCACTTTAATGAGTTATACATTTCACTTTAGTGAGTTATACATTTCATTTTAGTGTCAGTTATAAATTTCACTTTAGTGAGACGTACATTTCACTTTAGTGTCAGAGTTTTAAATTTCACTTTAGTGAGTTATAAATTTCATTTTAGTGAGTTATACATTTCACTTTAGTGTCAGAGTTATAAATTTCACTTTAGTGTCATAGTTATAAATTTCACTTTAGTGTCATAGTTATAAATTTCACTTTAGATAGTTATACATTTCACTTTAGTGTCTGTTTTTAATTTCACTTTAGATAGTTATACATTTTACTTTAGTGTCTGTTTTAAATTTCACTTTAGTAAGTTATACATTTCACTTTAGTGTCGGAGTTTTAAATTTCACTTTAGTGAGTTGTACATTCACTTTAGTGTCAGAGTTTTAAATTTCACTTTAGTGAGTTATACATTTCACTTTAGTGTCTGTTTTAAATTTCACTTTAGTGAGTTATACATTTCACTTTAGTGAGTTATACATTTGACTTTAGTGTCAGAGTTTTAAATTTCACTTTAGTGAGTTATACATTTCATTTTAGTGTCAGTTATAAATTTCACTTTAGTGAGACGTACATTTCACTTTAGTGTCAGAGTTTTAAATTTCACTTTAGTGAGTTATACATTTCACTTTAGTGAGTTATACATTTCATTTTAGTGTCAGTTATAAATTTCACTTTAGTGAGACGTACATTTCACTTTAGTGTCAGAGTTTTAAATTTCACTTTAGTGAGTTATACATTTCACTTTAGTGTCAGAGTTATAAATTTCACTTTAGTGTCATAGTTATACATTTCACTTTAGTGTCATAGTTATAAATTTCACTTTAGTGTCATAGTTATACATTTCACTTTAGTGTCATAGTTATAAATTTCACTTTAGAGTCATAGTTATACATTTCACTTTAGTGTCATAGTTATAAATTTCACTTTAGTGTCATAGTTATACATTTCACTTTAGTGTCATAGTTATAAATTTCACTTTAGAGTCAGAGTTATACATTTCACTTTAGTGAGTTATACATTTCACTTTGGTGTCAGAGTTATAAATTTCACTTTAGTGTCATAGTTATAAATTTCACTTAAGTGTCATAGTTATACATTTCACTTTAGTGTCATAGTTATAAATTTCACTTTAGAGTCATTATAAATTTCACTTTAGTGTCATAGTTATAAATTTCACTTTAGTGTCATAGTTATACATTTCACTTTAGAGTCAGAGTTATAAATTTCATTTTAGTGAGTTATACATTTCACTTTAGAGTCAGAGTTATAAATTTCATTTTAGTGAGTTATACATTTCACTTTAGAGTTATACATTTCACTTTAGTGAGTTATACATTTCACTTTAGTGAGTTATACATTTCACTTTAGTAAGTTATACATTTCACTTTAGCGAGTTATACATTTCACTTTAGTGAGTTATACATTTCACTTCAATAAGTTATACATTTCACTTTAGTGAGTTATACATTTCACTTTTAGTAACAGTTATTAATTTGACATTAGTTGCAGCTTACTTTAGTGACACAACAATATCAAAAACAAAGAAACCCAAGATGTTTAAAATCAAAGATTTGTTTCATAGATTGATAAAAGTTTATTGAAATAGTTGTAATCATTCTGACATGACACACACACACAATTTATGTATAAATAGTCCAAACTAACACATCCACATAGAGAAAGCTGTTCATGTCATTATTTCATCAATCAAACTACTACACATGTATTGCTACTTTCATTCCCTCAACCAATCACACTGCTTTATACATGAGATAATAATATGTTCACACCAACACACACAAGTGGCCAGACTACTATATTACTAAATAGTCAGATAAGTAAGTAGGTTGAAATCTTAGGTTGAAATAAATGCTTTGTATTTCAATTCATTGGCATGGGGAGAAGGGGGGGGGGTTCAAAGGTTATTATTATTATTATACAAATAAACACTACTGGTGCAACTTTGTAGCAAAGACTTGATACCAGTAAAGAGAAATACAATATTGTGGATAAGCTAGTTTGTTTTCACATTATTTTTTTTTTTCAAAAAAATATTCTTAATTATTGTCTTTTAGCACTATTACTGTAAAGGTTCCATTAGGTCAAAGGTCACAGAATGTCAAATGTCATATATGGTCAAAGGTCATAGACGGTCAAAGGCTCTAATGAAGTAAAGTGTTAAGTTCTCTCTGCATAGTGCCAAACCTGCATGTGTTGAATGCAGGCAGTGACTTGGGAGACTGAAGACAAAATATTGAGATGCATACTGGAGATTTGCATAAACAGAAAGAGGATGAAAGATTCATGTACAGTCAAAGAAATCCACAAGAATAAAACAAAGTCAATTAGAAATGTACATCTTATATAAACAACAAAAAAAACAACAACATGAAGTTTCATTATGTGACAATTTCAATTAATTCAACATATATATTTATATATATATATAATATATACACACACAAAGATAAATTATGTAAAGGTAATGCAACTGTATAACTACAAATCTTGTATGAAACAACCATATCACATACTACACATGCACATGATCCAAAATAAAATGTCAATCTGTTCTAAAATTGTGTCAAACATGTATGTGAAGACTTCTTGGAAGCCACTAAACAAAAACCAATCAATACATATATATACATACATATGTATTTAGTATTATCATATAAAGTGTAGTAACTAGAGCACCAACTTGAATAGTCTATTTCTTAACATGTTCCCTGCTATAAAAAAGAAAGTATTTTGAGATGTAAACACTACTCGAAAACAAATAATTAATATTCCTGAATGTAGTGACATTTTTTGTGTTGTATTGGATATACTGGTTCAATAAGAGGAATATACAGTACTTTTAAATAATAACATTCAAGCTATACAATTTTACTAAATTCATTAAGAACTCAAATTCATTTAATATATAGATTCATACAGTTTTAAGAAATTTAATTCATTAAGGGCAAATACAGTCGAAAGAGCTTAAAGAAAAAAAGCATTATAGTTACAAGATATAAACTAAATAGTTTATGCTATTTGCTCGCTTTTGAGAATGTAAAAAAATTAAACTATTCATAAATGCTATACATAAACCAACAGTTGAACTTCATTTGTGCCAACTGAAAACTAAATGACATCTCTCTAAAACAGAATCCCTGAGAACATTGGAGCTAATTATATATTGATATTTATATATGTACATATTTAAAATGCCACATACACATGTTTACCCCATCTCTTAAGTTAATGATGGCATGCAAACATGATATGAGAAAATGAAAATTCATTGTCTAGCCAAATCTTAAAAGAGAAATTTTTGCCATTATAAATACATAATAATGTACATTTATCAAAAAATAAAAACATGTCGTCTTTTTGCTGCTGAATGGCTTTGGTAAAAATAACGTGTACACATTTTGAACATGCCAGAAACAGTTAGAAGGTAGTGTTTATTACAAAAAAATATTGTGAATATTTATTCTTAGTTTATTATCATATAGGCTAATAGATTATTAGACGGGCTAAGCATTTTTTAATAAAGTTTTTGTTTATTTTGATTAAAATTACTAGCAAAAAAAAACACTTATCCTTTGGGAGTTTTTAGCACCTTGTAAGAACCTGCAATAGCCCTCGCAACTGTATAGGTGAACTAAGACATTGAACAAAATACTTGAACAAAATACTTCAAATTACTTGGAACAAAGATTTAATTTTATTTTGTTAAAGTCTACTTGTAAATAGTTCAGGAAATAATTGTAACCAACCATTGGAAAATTAAAAGCATGCTACTGACACAACTGTGTCTTCTTTTGTTTTAAGCCATTTAGATAACCATACTTTGCTTCTGAGTTCATGTCAACTGTACTAAACTGATGAAGGTTGTATAACCTTTTCTGAGTTCATGTCAACTGTACTAAACTGATGAAGGTTGCATAACCTTTTCTGAGTTCATGTCAACTGTACTAAACTGATGAAGGTTGTATAACCTTTTCTGAGTTCATGTCAACTGTACTAAACTGATGAAGGTTGTATAATTTTTTCTGAGTTCATGTCAACTGTACTAAACTGATGAAGGTTGTATGACCTTTGTCTCTGGTTATAAGAACTTTTATATGACCAGCTTCTTTACCCCCCTCCACATTTCTAATCTGGAACGGTTATAGTATTATGCTGAATAGATTTTAGCAACACACAGCAGCTGACCTTTGATCTACATGTTTGGTACTGTGCTTGCCAGTAGAGTCAATATAGTGCAAGTATACAAATCCACATAAACACACGTTTTTACATTATGTCAAACTATGTTTATAAACCAGTTTAAAAAAAAAATAAAAGGTTCATTAAACAGGCTTCAACCAGAGGGGGAGGTGGGAGGGTGTAGACATACTGGCAAGCATCCCACTCATCCCAAACTCTTTATAGAAAACCCAACCATGCCATGAACATGTCCACAAATGTTTGTGTACATCAAACACATTGACAAGTGCCACAATAGCTGCATTATTAAGTACAAAATCATACACAACATACAAATATCATCACAGTTAATGTTTTGCTCGACGGCCCCATCACACATTTTTTTACTTTAAAGGACTTTAGACCATTACTTATCCTTTTACTAAAATGCTGAAAATATAAAACCAAAAATTACATGACATAAAAAAAATGTTTCAAGGGTTTGGAGGTAGAGATTGTGGAGAGTCTTGTACACAAAAAAAAAAAAAAACATTAAAACAACACAAACAAAAAAATCAGAACAAAAAAAAAGGAAATAAAATTGTTGTCTTTCCTGGAATGTCAACTGAGAAAAAAATTATTTTAAAAAATAAGAAAATGTTTTAAATTAAGGTGATTATGAGGGTATGAGTGGATCTATCTATCATCTTACAGTTCCTTTAATTAGTTTTCAAAATACAATTTTCACTATCTTTTAATTTTCCTCTAAAAATGTCACAATCAGTTTCATTGTAGTTCCCACTTTATAAAATAGTTCAAATTCATAAAGCTGTCTCTGGCATCCCTCATAGCCCAAGCGTGGATCATCCAAGCAACACCCACAATGCAAAGCAAGTAGGCAAGGGTCACTTAGCGATCAACGAGTGGTTAATGAGATAGAGAGTAGACTACAATTTAAAACAACACACACACAGCCTTAAGTTGGTGTTACTTTCTTTACCCATTTCTAAATTTCAAGGTAGACATTTCAAATTCAATGTTGTTGTTTTTTTAGGACCTCCTAACGCAACCAGGTAGTACTCATCAACCAGGTAGCACTGATTGTGTATTTTCATTTCTTTAAAGTTGGATAAAAGTGTGGAAGTATTCTATACAATGTTGCTTATACATTACACAATATATATCCTTGGCAAGTATACCCTAATTATTGTCTTTATCAAAACAAAACAAATGATCCATTTAAGAGTTAAACTATTTGGTAAGGAACATAAACAACTTGCTGGCCTGTACATTGGAGATCTAACTTGGTGGCCTTGAAACATTATCAAAATGGCACTGGCCTGAAATCCTTGGCTTTTTTTATATATGTTTCTTACAACCAGTACAAACATAACTTTGTTTGTCCTGTTTGAATTGGACAAACACATCATCAGCATTTAGAAGTTTTTAACTTCCATAAAACTGAGTAAGTGGTAAGAAAAGTTCCACCTGTTTAGCAGATTGATGTGTCAACTAGGAAACAATAGCAGCATGCCACTCAATGAACACAAGCGTAGAGATACAGTCAAGGGGTTTCTTCTGGCTTGTAGCCATCATCAGTGGCTGTCTACCATGTGAACCTGGACTTTGGCTAGAATACTGTGGGGCCCTTGCTCGGGTATGATCGTCTGTGTCATGTCCAGCACGCTGGCTGGCCTCAAGCTGAAAGGAAGCACAGTGTACTGTTCTGGGATAGATGAGTACGCCGAGGTGGCGGGGGCCAGGCGGGTCTGGGGCGGCGTGGGGCTACGGCTCCGCCTGGAATACGACTGTGGCGGCGGAGGGAGAACGGGGGGCTTGCAAGGCGACGGGGTGTGACCGCCCGCTGGCCTGAACCTGTCCTTGCCGATGGTCAAGGGATCCATGCAAGGCATGGACGCATGTTCGCTGTCTTCGTGCGGCGTCATGGTGCTGTAGCCGTGGTCACTGTCTCCTCCAGCTGGACGCCTGTAGCATGTGTTCACACGATACGGAGAAACACTCGCTGGGTTTTCAAGGGAAGCTAGAACAAAGTTGGTGTGACCTGCAAAGTATTGAAATTGATTTCTACATTAAGAAATGTTCCAAATTTAGAAGAACAAAATTAATTGTTCCAAATTTAGAAGAACAAAATTAATTGTCCAAAAACGTCTATCACAATACATATCTAAGCCTTACTAGAGGACCAACTGCCAACAATTATCATCTACAAAAAATGTTATCTCCAATTTAACAAAAACTTTGTATCAAAGTGAGTCCCAGTCACAAGAGTATCTGCCCGTCTTCTTCAAACCAGGCTGCAGAGCTGTTGGTTCTCTTGAATTCACTGCCAGAACAACTCATTTATATTTTGTCTTTTTAAAGCTGTTCTCTATGTGTTGTTATAAAGTATTTTGGTGATTGTAGGTTGGGGCAATAATGTATGTCTGAGAGTGATTAGCTTGGAAGTGGTCTACTGTTTCGTGTGGGTGGGAGCAATATCTGTCATTGGGTGGGTGTGTTGAGTTTACTCTGTTTAGATGTGAGTGGAGTGCTATATGTCCTGTTTTTAACTGGAATATGGTGCATTGTTCCTAGCGGAGGGATACACTTTTTGTGTTATTTCTTGTCGGGCAAGTTAGTTCCTTTATACAATACACCATTAATTATTTGGTTGCTACAACATCGTTTAATTTAAGGCCCAAGTTTAGGTTTAACTAGAACTCACATTCTCCAGAGCTGACATCTTCAGCTGCATCCTGCTCTTCATCATTATAGTAATGGGATATCCTGTTGTTGGTGTCTGGGAGAGTGCTTATGTAGTCATGGCTGTGACGATGAACATGGTGCCTGTAGCAATAAACACCCAGAGCCAGCAAGAGAAAACATCCCATAATGCCGCCAGCTACAGGTCCCACAGGAGTGCTCTTGACACCCGTCTGCTCCAGACCATCAGGTTCCACTGAAAACCAAAATTGAGGATTTGTTTAAAAATTACTGTATATACTCGCGTACAAGTCACATTTTTTAAACTAAAAATTTACATAAAAAGTAGGGGTGTGACTCATACACTGGTCGTAAAAGTTAAAAAAACATCACTACTATATTTGTTAATTTCAACTATCTCCCGTATCAGTAGTTGTTATGATGTAGATTTACTAGCCTATTGATAAGGCCTACATTTTACATTACGAAAACTTTCACCATTGTAATTAATATCTTTATATAACTTAATTGAAATGGACAAATATTTATCTTTTGAACTTTTGGACCAATTTTAAATTACCGAAGAGTAGCGTAAGCATAATGCAGCATATTTCATAATTACAATATGAAAGGAATCGTAAATATGTAAAAGCCTATATTACGCTTGTAGAATAGAAGCTTAAGATGCGTTTTATTTAGGACTTATCGCCTCGGCTAGGCTATAGCCTACTAAGGTAGTGTTTAGCATTCCGAGATAACTGCATCATGTCTAAGTAAAGTTTCCACAACTACAATCAGCTGATCAACAAATTTCAGGACAATTAGGAAATATTCTGCACTCTTTTTTTTTCAAATCTATATAATCTAGATATAATAGAGTGTTTCATTTTTGATTAGCTGCATGTAAGAGTTGAAAACAAAAAAAGCTTATTGATGCTCGCGAAGATATCAATACAAACAATGGTAATTAGGGCGCTTGTAGCCATGTCGGCACCATCATGTCTAAAGAGCGGACTTAAAAAGACCTCTTTTTGTGTCAACCCACTCTAGGGATAGGAACTTGAGTAGGGACAGGGACTTGGAGGGCGAAACAGATACCTTACTTTCCCACATGAATAAAGGCTGTATTGATCGGTTGTTTAAAATAAATGAAACTGTGCCTTAATTTGATTATGTTTGGGTTATGCATGATTGAAACTATTTTTTTAGGAAAGTTTCCAAATTAGGGTGAATATTTAGTAACTTTTATGCTTAAAAGGTATGAATTTTTTTAGAAGTTAAAAGGCAGTGTAACTTCCTAAAAGTAAAGGTGCAATAATGACAACATATAAGGAAAAAAATTATAAACTATGGGTACTACTTATCCACCGGTGTGACTTATAAGTGAGTATATAAGGTAGTTTAAAATTTACATTTAAAATATTAAAAATTCTTGAATCCTTAAAGGAAATTAAGGACTGCTCATGTCTACTAGAAAAACAAATGGATTTTTTTTTTAAATCTGCATTAGTTTGTACTTCTAGTTTTTTTTGTATCTGAAAATTCTGATTTTGTCATGAAAAAATTCAGCCAGCAGAAATAAAAAGACATAGAGGCATAGACATAGTGGCTTCAACTAAGAAACGTTTTGTACTCACCACTAATCTCATCTCCGTAAGGAGAGTGAGCACCCAGAACACCACCAAAACAAACCCTCTGTGAGCCACAGAAAGGGGCCTCTAATGGTGTCTTCCCATCTTTTTGAACCTGGCACCACTGGCAGTCCATCACTCCCATGCAATCACTACAACAGAAAGAACATGATCCAATGTTAAACCTTGACACCCAAAGGACAAGATGATAGTAATAATAACTAAAACACTAGTTCAAGTGGTAGAAACACAGAGAGATGAAAGCATACTGTTCTGAAAGTGTTTCCAGCTTTTATTATTCTCACAGCTACTGCTGTCTACTTACTATTTATTTGTTCTCTTCTCACAGCTACTGCTGATACACTGTTCCAATTCCACCTTAAACAATGTTTCTGACATTGCCAGTTTTTCTTTTTCTGGGTCATGTGGGCAGCTGGGATTTCTGGACAGTAAACCAAAAGCGATCAGTGGAATTAAATTGATCTTGTATCTAAATAGTAACTGTCTACATGTACTTTGTGAATAATGCAATGACAGATCAAATTGTAATAAATGAACTCACTTGTCGTCAATGTCCAAAAGCTGACCGGTGCAAAAGTCCATCTCCAGCGGGCACTCACAAGGACACTCGCACTCTGTTTGCTCCATGCGCTTGCAGTTTAGACAAAGACGATCGTACTAATGAACGGAAAAGCAAATAATACAGTCTCAATGGGTTTACTTGAAAACAATTTAGATTATAAAAGATAAAAGTCTATTTCAAAAAAAGATACCTTAAGAAATGAACATTAACTATAGAAAACAGGATTAGATAGCTAACTAGTCAATTGGTTAGTTTCAGTTGATTAGACAACAGAATCTTTTTATTAACACTATAACATTAGAACAAGCATAGTGTACTTTCAAAACATACAAAAAGACTCCATGAAGTAGGAAGTGAAATCCAACACTCACCATGCTACAAGGACAAAAAGCTGTGGCTGTATCACAAGTGTGGTTGACCAGACCAAGGAATGCATTAGTGCCAGGGATGTGAGTTATCTGTTGCAGAAATAGTATTCAAGAAAACATTACTTAAAAGTGTTGAACATTTGAATCAGTTTATTGTATGAATATGTGAGTTTAGGAAAGTCTAATGTGTCAGTTTTAGATAAAAAGTGCATTGAGCACATTAATGTGTCAATTTCACGAAACATTTGTTACAGCTATCAATTAAAGGTACACAACAGCCTTGTGTACAATTCTAAATTTTGTTTCTAGCATTTTGCAATATTTCAATTATCTGGCAACTCATATTTTACAATTTACATATAATTGTTATCTTATAATTGATATTTTTGATAGTATTTTAAGTAAAAAAGTTTCTTTCAACTTTTCTAAAAGATAGACTAAAAAAAACTTTTTAAAAAAAATTTGTTTAAGAAGACTTTTGATTCGTACCTGGTATCTGGCACACTGTTCCCCATGAACTAAGTTGGTCAAAGTACCAACAAAACTTGTATTAAACTGGAACACACAAAGAAAGAAAGCTATAAAATTTGTCAACCAACTTTTAAAACACAACTTTTTGTAAACTTCCTACTTTTAACTCTTTTTTATAACTACAAGAGATCAAAAAGATGTAATTACATGAAAATATCGCTGGACTGTCCGGTCATTGTATCGGTTGCAAAGTTTCTTCTGGACAAAGCCTCTGTGGTTTAGAATGTCATTAGCAACCAAAGGTTCCTGAAAAAAAAAATTTATGTTTATGAATAAAACAGGGTCTTCCAATAACAGAAAATCTTTACATCATTTGCAAAGATATTTCTAAATTTATGCACTATTTGATCGTGTCCAGTCTACTGACCATGTGGGTGATGTGCCGTTGTTCCGCTGGCCCTTTCCCTGTGGGGTCAATGAGACCAGGATGTGCTATCAGGTAACCTTTGTCATCCATCAAGAAACATCTGTGGGAAATAGACAGGGATAAATAATACCATGATGAAAACAAGCAACATAAACCTAGAGGCAATCAAATGTCTATGTAGGTAAATGTATGACAGTTTTTCCTCTGCTTGCAGCTTACCTGACACCTTTGGTATCACAAGGCTTGATGTGTGAAATTAACAATTTGTGAAAGTAGCCCAATGTGATGTCCATACCCATCACTGCCACCACTTTATCCAACGGAGTGTGCAAAGCACCAATTCTGGAAAGTCAAAAGAAACAATAAATGCAATGATTTTAATTAATGAGACAGTTCAGTTCATTCATAAGTAAACAAATGTTTGACCCTGTTCTCACACAATCCTGGAGAAGATTGAGGTTTTAAATATAAGTGAATAGAGCTCTGATGAAGGTATAAATATGGTTTCAAACTTAGCTATATACTTTCATAATTTCTATCTTAACTTTCTGTCCAAACTTGAAGTTTCTGGAAGTAAAAAACTAAAAGAGTTTTAAGACAATAAAGTTTAAAGAGTTGGTACTGTTTTTTTTTAAATGTCACTGAGCTGCCAGAATCACACTTGGTATATTTATAAATAGTTGGAAAATTATCTATTTTGTGGCATTGAAGCTAATTGTTTGAGCACAATAACCTTATAACAGACCTTAAAGCTCAAAACTTAATAATTTTTATAGCATAAAAATCATATTTTTGCAGACGTTAAATGTAATTGAAATAATGATGTAAAAAAATGTTCCACAAGTAAATATTAATTGGCTACTTTGGAAAGGACAACCCAATATTTATTAGCAACATGTCGTGTATTGATAATATCATTTAATACCACTAGCAGTAAAGGTAAACAATTTTACTGTTCTAATTTTTTTACATTTCTTTTCTTTATTTTTATCTGGTTGGAAAATAGAAAATGCTTTTTTTTTACCTCAAAATTAATAAACAAAAAAAATTAGGCATATACCCCAAAGTCCTGACAAAATTTTCAGCAATGCAGGGTTCGTACAGAAAAATTGCCTCAAACTTCCAGGAGTGTTCCAGGAGTGTTTCAGAAGTTTTTCAGGAGTAAATTTTTTGAAAAGCCAAGCTGAGCTCTTTAAAAAAAACAGACACCTCGCTACAATGCTTTTTTTTTTGTTTTATGACATTACGGGGACTTATTTAGCCTACATCCCAAGATTGGATCGAAAAAATAAAAGAAACATGGAGTGGCATCACTGGTGTCATCAATGTTTGCGCGCGGAAATAAAAAGTGGCAAAGATGGTTAACTCCAATAGGGCTTTCTGGCAAAGTGAAAGTACAATCTAAGAGCAGTAATTACGATTTTTTTTATTAATAATTAATCTCCCTAAAAAAAATAAGGAGTTTTTAGTATTTTCCCAGGACTAAATGCAGTTTTTCCAGGAGTTTTAAGGTCCTGGAACACAACTTTTTGTTTTCCAGGAGTTTCAAGGAGTTTCCCGGAGCTGTACGAACCCTGGCAATGTATACACAGGGATATAAACTGTGATGCACTGAAGCCACATAAAGTGAGCTGTGATATAGTTTGGGGATAGGGTATCTCCAGCTCCAACAACAAAACCACACTAATTGTGACTCAGAAACAATTTTTATAGCCAAATTAAAGCTTCACCCAGAGTGACCCACACATTCACCTTATATCTTGGACTGGTACCATGGAGGAATTATCATTTGGGGAGTACTTAGGAAATATGTTCTACACCACTTTGGGTAAAGTAAAGGCTGCTGGGCATTGTGCTGGCCACACATCCCCTAGTATGATGTGGCTACAGAAACAGGTGAATGCTGCTTCACCAGCCCTATGATCAGTCTGGTCCAAAGGGTAGTGTACTTTACTACTTTAGTATAAGACAAGACAAAAAATTACTTACTTTCCTTCATATATTGTATGACTAATTGTGACAATGTAACCAGCTCCTCCCACATCAAGGTAAGGGGCAGACAGTGTTACATGACCTGGATGTTCCAATGCACGAGTATACCTGTATGGGAGAAACACAACATTCATGCACAAATCAATTAAAACTAAAAATAGGAAAGAATTTTCAAAATGACAATATTAAACACTATATCATACTACTATGAAATTTCCTTACATGGTATTTCACTGATAAATTAAACTGACATAAGACAATGGCCTAAAACAGTTCACATATAAACAAAATGTATTAAAGTTGTTTTTTTCTTTCCATGTTTAATAATTACTTTAAGTAGATTTAAACTTAACTCATTCCGTGCCAACTCATGATATATCGTGAGTCTCATTTTTTATATTTATTTCGGTTCCCAGTGCATCTAATCCAACTTTTTATTGTCTAAAGGGAAAGATAACTCTTCTAACTTCCTTTCTGCTTGGTTTACTTTTAGTTTTAAATAATAAAGACGATTTTTAATCGATTTCTGTTTAAACTTTTTTACACAAAGCATAGCAACGCCTACTCAAAATGTTTCTAAATTTTCTAGGCCTTGGAACTTGTCAAATTTGCTATTAAAATAACTTTTATTGCTAATTATTAATTTCTATTTCTATTCATCAGATAATAACTTTAAATCTTTTAAAAATGGTTTTGAGGACTGTTGGTTTATTTACTAATTAAAGGATTCCAACATTCGTGGTTAGGCCTAGGCCTATGTCAACTATATAGAAATGTATAGGATCGGCGTTTGCCGGCTGATTCTAACATTATAAAAATGCGTATAACTCAGTAACTATATGGGATATTTTCAAAATGAATTCTGATCTGGAATAGATATAGTCTACTTTTAGTGGTTTTAAGCCAAATAGGATATCTGCTACGCATAACATATAAAAATCTGTTAAGATTGATTTTTTTTGCTCCTTTTTTTTTAAACAAAAAATTTGATCTCTAAAATTACTAATAAGGATGTAACTATAATTCTAATATTGTTTTAACTTCTACTTAATTATTTATTATTTCTTCTTTAATTTCCTTTAATTTGATATGAAATACAGGTATCTTGCTAAACAAATACCTTTAGAAATTTATGAATAGATAAGGGCACCCCTAAAAAAATTCTAGTGGCTTAAAAATGGTCTGTCACAAACGCGGTAAACCCCCCGGCACAGAATGAGTTAAGCCGCTGTTGTTACAAAGAGTTGGTTTTTAAAAAAAACAACTAGAAAATTCAACAAAACTTTGAACAGTTCGATGTTAAAAAAAATATTTTTTTAAGTTGTCAAAGTTTCTTTTATAGATAAATCTATATTTTTAGTTAAAGAAAATTATTCCAAATGTTATGACATGACCTAAATGCCTTAAACTACCAATGGCATTACCTAAACTACCAATGGCATTACCTAAATGCCTTAAACTACCGATGGCAATACCGAAACACCTTAAACTACCAAAGGCATGACCTAAACACCTTAAACTACCAATTTCATGACCTAAACTACCAACAATATAGTGACTGTACTCACCATTCTCTTTTTGTTGGGTCAAACATTTTGTCAAGAAGTATACCTGGGAATGTTCTCAACACTCCACTTGGTGTACCCACATACCTGCAAGAAATGTTCATCTTTATTATGTGCACTTACACAACTAGTTCATTTACGTGAACTGTATTATTTGACCTTGTGAAAAAATGCTACTTCAGAGCCGACAACTTACCTCCTAATAATGAAGTCATTCAAGCTGCTGATTTTAAATCTTTTCAACCAGTCTTCTGTTATTCTTCCAGTTGCTGCTACATCATTTCTGACTTGAGGCTAAAATAGAGGGAAGTAAACCTTCACTATTTTAACCGTACACATCAAAACCAAAATTACAAAAGCCCAATATACACTGTGTCGCCTCCCGTGGATAATAAAGTAATTGGCAATAAGCCAAGACCGATTTAAAAAATAAAAGTAAGCACCTTGAGTCCAGGGTTAGTTATAAGCCTAGTGTCGTCTTTCAAATATGCAATATAACTCTGTACTGATTTCTTGGTTTCCTCTTCACTCAGATGCTCAAATGGATTAATGAAACTATTGGCAGACAGAAATACTGTACTGGTATCTGAAAAAAATATTTAATAACATTCAACTTTATTTCACCATTGAACAGGTAATACTTGTAACACTGATGAACCACATTAAGCCGTTGACCACAGAGAACATCATATGTGGCGTAGTCATAAAATACCACTGCTATTGCATTCAAGCAGTTGCTGTAGCTGCATTCGAAGATTTGTAGAGCATAAATTTAATATGAAAATGGCAGTTGATCCTCTTTTAAGGCTTAAATACGTATTGTGAAAGAATTTTTTGGTCAATTTAATTTGTTCATTTAATTTTAGAACATTTCTTAATGCAGAATTCAATTGAAATACTGATATAGTTAGATATTAATACATAAAGTTGTAGAAAAATTACAAAGACTAATTCTTTTTTTTTTTTAAACCTATTACGGTCACCAAATATTTTGCCTCCAAAAGGATACTAAAAGTTAATGTTAATTAAAGAAATAGTTAAAGTATTTAAATTAAAGTATAGACAGGTTAAGGTTTCATCACAACAATGGAATTTCTTCAATGGAAAATTTCCTAGAAAATGACAAATTTAGACGAGTGGATAAAACACTATGATCTCAAAATAGAGGAAAGTAAACCTTCACTATTTTAACTTTATATATCATAACCAAAATTACAAAAGCCCAATATACACTGTGCCGCCTCCAGTGGATTGTAAAATAATTGGCAATAAGCCAAGACAGAATGATATGAAAAAATAAAAGTGCGTTTAGTACTACTAACCTGGTGTAGATAACTGCTTTAAATGGTAGCACATCTTTTCATTAGGAAATAGGTCTAGGCGATGGTACAATAGCTCTGGCTGGTTAAGCACTAGAGAGAATACACACAAGTTTTAACTTAGAGGCTACAATTGATTAAACCAAGAAATAGGTGAGACACTCAGATTATTATCATTATATATATTGACAACATTTGTTATCACCATTTTAACATTAGGTTTAGAGATACCTTACATTATGTGTTAGTTTTAAAATATATTAGATATTTTGTTTGAAGTTCTTTTTTTTTTCAGCAAAGCACTCTGTGCTGGCCTCCTCTCACCACAGTCTGTGCTTGCTTTTGTTCAATTAACTCACTCATTCCCTTAACTCACAGCACTCTTGTGCTGGCTTTTAATTCAATAAACTCACAGCCCTCCGTGCTAAAGACCAGCTCTAAAGAATCTCTACACCAAATCACAACAGGAAAAGCTTTACATACTCAGAATGCTCTTCAGCTGTTTATGCTTCTCCCTTTCAAGGTAGGACTTGATAACAACAATGAAAGGAACTGATTCAATCTGTGAAAAATGAAAGTGGAAACAAAAATAACATCAATTCTATCCCAGAGATAATCTCTTTACTAAATGCATCTCTCTGCATGGCCTAATAGAATTATTTCATACATCATCCAGCACATGATCATTTTAAAAACAGTCAATAATCAGGTTAGTTTATTCTGTTTTATTTTCACTTGAAGGTGCTTTTCTTATTTGGGTTCACAATTAATTTCAACATTTGAACAGCTCAATAGTACAATGGCTTACTTTTCTCCAAATGTATGCAGCTAAATGTTCTACAACAACTTCATCTCCATGAACACCGGTCTGATTACTGGAACCAATCACAATAGTTTTGTTCCCTTTATCTTGGCTAAAATTAACAACAAAAAAAACAACTATTATTTGCAAGGAAAGTTTTTTACAATAATAATAATAATAATAATAATAATGAAGCTTATATAGCGCATATCCCGCAATCAGTTCTATGCGCTTAACAATTACATCTACAATTACAATTACAATTACAATTAACGATGATAACAATAACAGACAAATGTTTAAAAATGTAAGTGGGCTAGGAGTCAATAATATATAATAATACAATGCTAAGTAAATTAACGCAATGGAATATTTATGAGTAGTCTACTTGCAAAAGGGACTAAATCAACAAAAACTAATATTATACAGACTTTTTTATGTTGCAGTTTAGCATCTTTTGAATAGCACTTCATATTTTCTATCAATATAGGAGAGTACACACAAATAACTTTTTTAATGTTGGGGGAAAGATCCATACATAAAAAAACTACAATTTTTTTAAAGACAATGGGCATAACTCAATTATTTTTTTTAAGGGGCCTTTGCATCTTTTCAAAGTGGACTATCAGTATATTAGTATATATCAGTGGAGAATAGTATATCATAGTCCATTATATATATATCGTCTATATAATTACAGCTTATATAAAGATACAATTATACTTTTTTGGTATGATTTTTTTTTGCTTTTGAAATTTTTTTCCAATGACTAAAAATTCAATTAGATCTAGTCATTTTAAAACTGCAGAAAAATTGTAACAGAAAAAAAAACTGTGGCCTGTGGAATGGTGAGTGATGATGAAGGTTTTGATGGAAAGGTGAGTAATGTAGAGATGTAAAAGAAAGATTGACAAGCAAGTTACCTTAGAATAGCTGATCGAATTTCTAAGAATCCAGAGTGCTGCTCAAAGTGCCTGATGTCAGTGTGCATGGGCTGTACCCGTGTTCTGATTGGACGTTGGAAAGATGGGTGCATGATGGTATAGCCTATAGAATGCAATAAAAACATGATCAATATCTTTTTTTTTCCGCAAATCTCTGCATACAGATAAAAGTTATATAATAATAATAACAGGTTAGAGAAGAAGCCTGCTGTGTTGTTAGATATGGGGAGATTTTGGTTCCAACTAACCCTGTGAAGTGACTATAAAAGCATATGAGTCGTCAGCATGATTGTAGTAAGTGACGTCTTGGGCAACATCCTCCATGTGTAGGTCAATGCCAACTAGACCAATCAGGTGATGCAGGTCTGGTTTGTCGGGGAGCGTGTGCACACAGGGCTGACTCAAGCTCATCGTCAAAGCTGCAAGAGTGGAGATTTCAATAGGAATTAATTTCAAAAGGCTAGGCAGGCAATTACTTGATAAATGTGGCTGCAGTCAATTATGTTAATTTTAGACTCAGCTACAATAGAATTAATGTGTGTCCAATGCATTGATAGTATTAAACAACTTTTTTTTTTTTACCTCTGTCAGCTTCATCAATATATGGCAGTGAGAAAACCGGATCATCTTCTGCTGTACGGTTCAGTGGTAAATAAAATCTCCCCACGCTAGAGCTCAGATCTTGGGTGGAATTGATAGCCATCATGATGCCACGCTATGGAAACATTCAAATATAAACCAATCAGAGACACGAACAGGTAGAAAACAAGCAAAGCTAATGATAATAATGTTGGTCATTTGTACAGCACATTTCTCCATGCTCTCACATTAAGCATTTTCAGTGATCTCTATTCCCACAATTGTGGATAATATCCAAAATATAATGGTAATTAATGCACTATCATACAAGAGTCGCTTAACTCAGAGCCATCTTGCTTCCAGATACACAAAGTTTACAAAAAGGAAACTTTCACAATTTGACAGTAAGATTGACTGTTGAACTGATCGGTATTGACAAGCCATCTACTGTGTCAGTGCTGTTATTGTTTGAAGCTAATTCTTGAAAAAAAGGGAGACAATCCACTAATTTTTCTAGATAAAATTTCCGTTCACAAGATGGAAATTTAAAAATGTAGTAATATTTAGTCTATCTAATTTAAGTTTCCATCTTCGATAGTTGTATACAAGATTACTTTTAAATTGGTCTGGAATGAATTTGTGCATTTGCTCAGACATCGCCAGCGCATATACTGCATTTTCCTACCCCTTCCCTACCTTGCAAACCTTGCCCAAGTATATGCATCGACATATTATAATAAAGGAAATCAGCAGAGGAAAATAAAATTTGTACAATTCTAGTATATGCAATACAAATGGCCTTAGTATATAATTAGGTTTGGAATACTGAGTAAATAATCTCTCTCTAGCAACTATCAATGTTTTGTTTTCACATTTCAGTTTGGTCAGTTAAGCTAAGTTCTGGATAAGGCTGGAAGCCGTGCATTAAACAACAAATTACTTACAATGACTGGTGTCTTAAGCCGATACTGTACATCATATCTGGCAAAGTTCTGATAGGCCACATCTTTGAGAAACGTTTTCTCATACATAATTGTCTTGCCATCTAAAAACATAGCAAATGATAAAAATAAACTATATAATTTCAGATAACAAAATATTAAGGCATCGGGTATTGATAAACAATAGATTATAAATATTTTAATGTAATACACTACTGGATTTGACCATGTTCAGCAATTATAGAATTTATATTTTTGGTCCTTGAAAAACCTTAAAGAATTTTACAAAATGAATAGAACTTCAAAGAAAATAACAAGTACCTTCAATCACAGCATAAGTATTTATGATGACTTTATGACCAGTTAGAGCATTGTGAACTGCTACTACATCCATTACTTCACGGGCCTCAGTCAAAGAAGAGAGCAGGCCTCGGCTCACATACAATATCATAGCATTTTCTGTTTAGGAAACAGTTAGAGGTTGATAAATGTATTACACACAAATAAAATAACAGATAATATACAAAGATAAACGTGTATTAGACATTAAGGCCAAACTGGGATTCACCATGAAGGAATATCCCTTTGGTCTGTTCTATTTGCTTCAGCTAATCAAATGCAAACAAATAGTTACAAAAAAAGACAAAATTTAAATCAGTCTTTTGCATCAGGGTTTTTTTTAAAAATGTTATGTAGGCTTTGGATCAATTTGGCCCAATTGGATTATTTAAACATTCTGAAATTCACCTTATATAAAAATCACAAACCAATACATGGTATAAACTGTTTTAATGTTAACCTTTGAGAATATAATTAGAGAAGTCTAAATCAAACATTTTATTTGATAGTATTTTCTGTTTACATAGAATTCATAGAAACAGCTCTTGAATGTTTTCAGAAGACACAATGTTGACAGTTTAAAGAAATTTGTATAAATTATTTTAAAATATATATATACTTGTCAAACTTTCTTAACCCTTATAAATCCCATTGTATATAAAGTTGTGCACATGCACACATTCAGGATGGGCCCCTTCATTGTACCACCCATATCCAAAATCTAAATGCAACCACAGCTTTCAGTGGGCAAGTAATATATGGATGGCTCCTAAAAGGGCAATGGGAAGTGGAAAGGGTGGAAAAAGGGAGTGTGTGGTTAATAGGAGAAATTATCCAGAGAATAAGCATTTCATATGAAATGAAACTCAGGAATAGCCGCTACTCATAGGTTCGTACTCAGATTTGGTAAATAGTATGTTTAAGTACTTGGATTCGGTAAACAGTAGAAATTGACTACTTGGTAGGGCACTAAGAGACGCACGCATTGTATTAGGCATAGATACAAGTGTTATAGACATATAGATACACATATCATACACATAGATACACATGTAATACAGATAGAGAACCTTGTTTTACTGACACAATTACAATCTTCACTCACCTGATATAGCATTTGTCGCCATTAAATCTTCAATCATTTCAAATGCACGCAGAAAACCTAAAGTATGATTGGTTATTGCTGTAGGAAAAAGAAAACATGAATTAGCATAGCTCAATTTAGTAATTTTTTGGCACGGTTCACATAGAATATATGCAAGCTTTTCAAAATTTATTTTGCAATAAACTTATTTACCATATAGTCTTATTTCAGACTGCAGGTGTACATCAAGCTAATATAATAACACAAAGTCTCAGACT
The DNA here is from genome assembly GCA_949126835.1 of Anisus vortex. Taxonomy (NCBI): domain Eukaryota; kingdom Metazoa; phylum Mollusca; class Gastropoda; family Planorbidae; genus Anisus; species Anisus vortex. The sequence continues at coordinate 15,560,181 of OX421493.1, forward strand.
GCAGGTGTACAACAAGCAAATATAATAACACAAAGTCTCAGACTGCAGGTGTACATCAAGCTAATATAATAACACAAAGTCTCAGACTGCAGGTGTACAACAAGCTAATATAATAACACAAAGTTTCAGACTGCAGGTGTACAACAAGCTAATATAATAACACAAAGTCTCAGACTGCAGGTGTACAACAAGCTAATATAATAACACAAAGTCTCAGACTGCAGGTGTACAACAAGCTAATATAATAACACAAAGTCTCAGACTGCAGGTGTACAACAAGCTGATATAATAACACAAAGTCTCAGACTGCAGGTGTACAACAAGCTAATATAATAACACAAAGTCTCAGACTGCAGGTGTACAACAAGCTAATATAATAACACAAAGTCTCAGACTGCAGGTGTACAACAAGCTAATATAATAACACAAAGTCTCAGACTGCAGGTGTACAACAAGCTAATATAATAACACAAAGTCTCAGACTGCAGGTGTACAACAAGCTAATATAATAACACAAAGTCTCAGACTGCAGGTGTACAACAAGCTGATATAATAACACAAAGTCTCAGACTGCAGGTGTACAACAAGCTGATATAATAACACAAAGTCTCAGACTGCAGGTGTACAACAAGCTAATATAATAACACAAAGTCTCAGACTGCAGGTGTACAACAAGCTGATATAATAACACAAAGTCTCAGACTGCAGGTGTACAACAAGCTAATATAATAACACAAAGTCTCAGACTGCAGGTGTACAACAAGCTAATATAATAACACAAAGTCTCAGACTGCAGGTGTACAACAAGCTAATATAATAACACAAAGTCTCAGACTGCAGGTGTACAACAAGCTGATATAATAACACAAAGTCTCAGACTGCAGGTGTACAACAAGCTGATATAATAACACAAAGTCTCAGACTGCAGGTGTACAACAAGCTAATATAATAACACAAAGTCTCAGACTGCAGGTGTACAACAAGCTGATATAATAACACAAAGTCTCAGACTGCAGGTGTACAACAAGCTGATATAATAACACAAAGTCATAGTAACTAGTTAATTGGGCATGGTAGCTGAGCGTTCGGCTGGCGTACTTAAGGTCCTGGGTTCAAATCCTGGTGACGGCAAGGATTTTTTCCCAGGTCTGGAGGGTTTACCCGGCTATGATGGGTACCTGACCTTAGTTGGGGTAAAGTGAAGGTGGCTGTGCATTGTGCTGGCCACACAATCACCCAGTATTCCGTGGCCACAGAAACTGGTGAACGCTGTCTCATCAGCCCTAGGGGATCAATTTTGCTCGACAGGATACTTGACTTATTATAATAACGAGTTGGCACTTACCATCCATTTTCTCCAGATTATCTATGAACTTGCTGAAGTAAAACCTTGTTTCAAATGTAGCAGGCACCATAGTGTGTGGAAGACAAGGATCAGATCTTGGGTAAAGTGGCTTGTTGGACAAACCTATAACTCCAATCTGAGAATATATAACAAAGTTGACTTGTTTAAAATATGTCTTGTTCCAACTTGTATTGGACAAGAGTATTGATTTAGCTTATATTTTTTTACTCCCTTTTTATTAACTTGTATTTTCTGTCTATCTGCTTGCTTGATAGCAAAACTTTGCATCAATTTTTTTTACCACTTCCTGTCGTCCAATCTTGCCGAAACTTGGCCAGCAGACTTGTCCCGACTAACAATACATTCTATCAAATTTTCAGCATCGTAGCCTTTGGAATAGTCACGAATACCTTCCACCAATTTGCGAATCGAGGAACATATTATACAAAAAAACATGGCTGCTTTTGACGGAAGTAACTAAAGTTTTCGGATATGTTCGTTTTTACGAAAAAGTACAAATGAAAACGATACAATGTAGCCGAAACAAAGCGAGTTATCTTTTTATGTTTTTTGCGAGCCAAAGCTATTAAAAAAAAAGGATGCGCAAAAGCAAAACCACGATCGTGGCTTCATGCATTTTAAAAAAAATGCGCAATCGTTATAATTAGATATGTATTTGCCGACATTACAGAATCGAAATTTTAGTTTTGTAGTGAAGTGGAAATGGTAAACTTAGTTTACAAAGAAAGGGAGTATAATAAAAAACTGTGTTTTTATGGTTTTCTTGTTATTAGTTATACACAAATCATACGCAAATAAAGTAGGAATAAAAGCAAAGCCTACTAAAAGGAAGAAATATGGATAGTGAAAGTACCAAGAAAAATAAGAAGATAAAAAGGATAATATTTAATGTGCATACGAAGATAGACAGGATAATATATAATGTGCATAAGAAGATAGACAGGATAATATATTATAATGTAAGTCCTTAATTGATGTATGGGAGATTGAGCCTAGAGAGTTACATACAGAAATACTTTAACAGTAATAAACATATGATTAATTAGCCTTCTATTTAATCTTTGACTGTATCCTGGACAGATAGATAGTTTTTGACTTATATTAATGTTAAATGATGTATATGTTGGGTGGGTCAGCTCCTTGAACCATCACGTTGGTCTTTCTTATACTAATTGTTAGACCAAAATCTTGGCAGGTCCTGGAGAAGCGGTCCATCAAGGATTGTAGCTCCTCCTCAGTGTGTGTGACAAAGGCGGCGTCATCCGCGAACAGATTAGATGTTGTTGATCAGTTCACATACCTTGGCTCCACCATCACCACCGATCTATCACTGGACACAGAAATCAGCAGGAGAATTGGCAAGGCTTCCGCGACTTTATCCAGGCTGATGCAAAGAGTATGATGGGCCAACAAGATGCTGTCTATTAATACAAAAATAGCTGTCTATCGTGCATGTGTGATCAGCACTCTCCTGTACGCCAGCGAAACTTGGACCCTGTATGCATCGCAAGAAAAGAGACTCTCTTCTTTCCACATGCGCTGCCTTAGACGCATACTTGGGATATCTTGGAAGGACCGCATAACAAACAACGAAGTCTTGCAACAGGCTAACATGCCTAGCATGATCACTCTCCTTCGCCAACGACGTCTTCGGTGGCATGGCCATGTTTCCAGGATGGAGGATGGGCGAATCCCAAAAGACCTGCTATATGCTGAGCTCGCGGAAGGCAAGAGAGCTAACGGCCGCCCCCAACTCAGGTTCAAGGACGTCTGCAAACGTGATCTAAAGGCTATAGATGTAGAGGTCGGAAACTGGGAGAACCTTGCTCAGCACAGAAATAGTTGGAGAGGTACCCTACACACCGGTACAAATGCGGCAGAGGGCAAACTTCGCCTTATGGCGGAGGCTAAACGAGCAGCGAAGAAAAGTAGGCTCCCCCTAACAATCTCCAACGGACCAGCTTTCAAGTGCCAGAGATGCGACAGGGCCTGTCTCTCAAGGATAGGTCTCCACAGACACAGTCAAATTTGCAGGGCTGGCCAAATCACAGGAGCGCAAATCTAATCGTCTTTCGAGACCATGGAGCCAATGATGATGATGATGATGAATGTTAAATGGTTTTGCGTTCTTTTTTACAGAATCAAAATATATCTACCAGTATATTTACAAATACCAACTTAATAGTTTTTCTTATTGGCTCATTCTGCATAGACAGTTTGCATAGACAGTTTAAAATTTGGGACACAACTAAAATATAAATGGATTTTTACAAGATTTTTAAACCAAGATCTTGAACTTTGTTTTTCTTATTTTACCCATTCAAAAAATTTTTATAGAAATAGGATCGCACATTCTTAAATAATCATTTGTATAAAAAAGCTCAACACAAATTGTATGGACATATATTTTAACAGTCCTTGTTTAACATAAGCTGAACCTTTTATGGGAAATTTTTAGATGAAATAAATGATATTGTCATGAGCTGGCAGAGCTAGATTGTGAAAAGTTCATTACATGAAAGAAACAAAAATGCAATGTGAAGGTACACTTAAAAAAGCTTTGCACAATAAAGGGGCTGAACACCTTTAATAATTCTCCAGGTAATTTGGATATTAAAAAAACAAAAAACTTAAAAAGAGTGGTGCTCATTGTCTTGTAAGAAAAAAATACTTTGTTTTTCTTACCCTGTCTGTGTCAGAGAATGAAGCTATCAAATGTTTAGTTATGGCTTTAGCTGTCATCAGCTGTGTGGGACTCATTGAATTCCCATGGTCCATCACAATTACCACATATTTCCTTTGTGGCTGAATTGTACGTAAAAACACATCTCTGAAACAAAACAAAAAACAAAGGTAAAATAAATATTTACAGGATCAAAAGATGTGTATCATAAAGATATACTTGAATAATAATAAAAAATATCTTATAAAACGTTTTAACTCATTTGTTGTGTGTGTTTATTATCTGCATTTTTGTTCATTTTGTAAAAATACAAATCAAATCTATACAAGTGTGTGATAAAAACAAATTGTTTGAAAATTCCTGACTACAAAAGAAAAATAATTTATAAAGAGGTTATTCTTATGCTGTCCTATCATTTTATTTTGAGATAATAAACTAAACATATATACAAAATAAATTTAAACTTTAAATAGAATTGTTCTTTCTTTGTGCTTGCAATGATCTCAGTACTGTGTATTTCAACACACGATTCTTTTTTATATTATATCATATATTATATTTAAAAAATTTGCTAAACCCAAATTGTATGTTTAAAAAATTAGCTGCAGCTTTTATGGAAAACATTTTTTTAGTTGAAATAAATGATATTGTCACTTGAAAAAAGCTTTTCTACAATATGGGGCTGTTTGTTATGAAGCAAATGTCTGAAACCAAAACAACATTCAAACCCACAAAAATCTCATCACTAGACTTCATAAAAGCTCATCAACCTTATATTCTTCTATTACACACATAACCTCAGAACCCCAACAGTAAAATATATGTCTGGGGGGGGGGGGGGGGGGGGGTTCCCATCTAAACAACAACAACAAGAAATGAATTCACAATGCATGTGGGCATGTGGTAAATCAGAAATAATGCAAGCAAGACAAGAGTCACTTTACTGAATGTCTTTGTGAAGCTTTGTCCTAGGATCCTTCTGTGCTACCAATGTAAGGGCATTCCAGTATCCCCCTTCTTTTAAACCTATCACTTTATGAAGACTAAATAGATACACATTAAATAACTTTTACAGCAACCCACTCACTAAAAAATATTTTTTTTGAAATATATAATATAATAAGGTTGGTTAGTCCATAGAAACACATACTTCTATTCGAACTATTTGATCTTTATAATTTCGCTAATCCAAGATTGGAAAAGGGAGGGAGGGGCGTTTCTGCACACATTGTGTTGTGTTTTTTAAAGTCCAGTGGAGAGACTCCCCCAACCAAGGCCTTAGAAGAAAAAAATATGTATAAGGAGATTATCGATCAGAGCGAAACGCGATTGCCTCCCCTTTGCTCCCACTGGCCACGTCAAATGACTGTGCCTGACCTAGACTGTCCTGTAGTGTGTGTGCACTGCTAGAGATCAATTCATGCAGCCCACAGACGGGGAGAGAGAAGAGGCGCCACTAACCCACCACTTGATCAAAGGGCCAAACATGTAAACAAACAAACCAGAATGCTATGGACAGGACGGTTGAGTACATGTTACGTTGTCTTACTATATATATATATATATATATATATATATATATATATATATATATATATATATATATATATATATATATATATATATATTATATGCTATACAGAATTTGTCTTTTCTTTCAAAACAAAGAAAGGGGAATAACTACACAGAATGCATTTATAAACAAGATTGCATCGTTGAAATGTAGGCCTATTGTTAAAAACTAGAATGTCCATAAACAGTTCACCGTAAAGATCACCCAAGTCGTATTCTCTTAATACACATAATATATCTGTTGGTCTAGTTTATACATATCAAGTGTTCGTCTGAGCAATCTGAGCACGCAGGCTTGAAATTATTTATTGTTGGTTAGCCCGTGCAATAATATATAGTCGCGTGGACACGTGACCTAGCCAGATTGTATTTCGCCCATTAGCATTCAACTTACTGAACTTATGTTAGACAATAATTCTTAAGTTAGACAATTAATAATTCTTATGTCAAAAATGTGCTGAAGAAAAAAAAAGGAAAATAGGTCTGAACTGACGTTTATCGGTTTATGTAAAGTGTTGTATAATATTCAGTGGCGTAGCTAGACGAGGGGGAGGGGGGTCCAAATTCGAAAGTCCCCCCAGGCCCTTACTAAAGAGGCCAAGCCCCCCGGGCCCCCAAATCCATTGCAACGGCACTGATAATATTAAAACTGCCGGAGATAATGACCAAGACTTAAGTGATTCCCCCTCGCCCCCCCCCCCTATTCCTCTATTATACATAGACCAGTCAGAGGCATATATTACCTTCCGATGACCTTCAACCAACTAAAGACCATAAAGAGAAAAAAAAAAGATATATATATAAAGGTAAGAATGAAAAAGAGATGACCCAGACTCATCCAATGGCTACAGTGTGTGTGTGTGTGAGGGGGGGCAGGGGGAGATAATATTTGCTGTTCGCCGCGTATTACGTACGCCACCGTGTATAAAAGCAGTTCAATAAAAGGCACGTCGACTTCAAAGGGTTGGGTGTTTTTTTTATACCACCACGTCTAAACCCATTGATCTGTTAGAGCTTATTCTATTTGACAACTCGCCCCTCCCCACCTCCCCTGCCACAAATACTCAGACCCGACAATAAAATAAAACATATATTACCTAGTTGAACGAAAGAGGAAGGGGGAGGGGGGGAGGACTATTCATTGATAGGAAAAGTGGGGGGATGAGTGGGGGAACATAAGCTGAAGAGAAAAACAGACAAAACGTGAAAGTGTTATCTATAAAACGGTTGGGCTACAATGTTCATTCTAATACCAAAAGTAACTTTCCAAACGTGTCGGCTCAGTTCTTGCCGCCTTTAACTCATACATATTGTTTAGCTCACTGTTAAAGAAGGAGAATAATAAAAGAAAAAATTACAAAGTTACTTTTTTTTAACTGCCATTTTTAATGTTGGGGGGGGGGGGGGGGTAAGGGGTGTTTGTGTATTGCTTTCAAGTGACACCTACCGCAATCCATAAATCACATTGCACTAAGTTAGGGGCTGGGGGCAGAAACAACTAGATTACAACAATGGTGTAACAACAACCAACCCGGTGCAGTGGAGGTTGAGGGGGGGGGGGGGAGACTCAGCAAATTTATTTCAAACGAAATGCATCATGCGTTGTTTTCTTTTTTTTTCTCCCATCTTATTGTAGAGTCTTGGATAACATTTTGGGATTATGTTGAATATATTCAACGGTTTCAATACAAGAAACAATAACAGTGTAAGATAATAGAACAAGGGAAGAAAACCATTGCATGAACCTAAACACACACTCTTAAAGTTTAAAGCGTTTTTTGTCTTTTAAAGTCCAAGATTCTAAATCTACTACGTCAATAAGAAAACTACTAGACTAGGAGTTTCTTCCCTTGAAGCCAGTGAGCAAGGAATATTTTATTATGAACACGACGATACCAGCACAAACCTATTCTCACCCCCACTCCCTTCCCCCCGACCTCACACACCCACCCACCAACATTCTTCAAAACCAGAAGTGAAAGAAAGAGACAGACACTTACGTACGAACGTACGGAGCGAGGGACAGGGAGGGGGAGAGGAGAGTGAGAGTGCGAGAACGAAAAACAGAGAGAATGAGAGAAAGAATCAGAGAGAAGAGATTGACAGAGAGAGAGAGAGAGACGCCATAAAGTAGTAGTGTAAATACCAATTGAACAGCAAGCATGTTGAGATCGGGGCGTAATCAACTCGTCTCATAAGGAGATAGAGAGACAAGAGAAGAGAGTCGAAGATAAAAAAAAGACACGGAAAGGGGGGGGGGGGTCATATATTTCACTTTACCTACGCTCCCGTTCCCTGGAGAAAGGGAGATCAAAGTAGCAAGGGGAGGGAACAACGTTTCGCTTTTCATCCTGGCCTATTGTACACACGGTAAAGGCTTTGAAATTGGAAAGGGAAAGAAGAAAAAAAAAGGAAAGTTGGGGGTGTGGTGGCTGGGGGAATGGAGGCGAATCTAACAGAGAAGGTGAAGCCCGTTGCTTAGAAGTTGAAACATGGGCTTTGGGCTTTAATCTTAAGACCCCAGTGGACATTTTTTAAACTTTTTTAACCTTGTGTAGACAGTTCCACTATTTCTTCTTCAGCTTTCAATGCTTATATTTGCCCTTTTTTTTTGTTCATATTTCATGGAACAACAAAGCGACAGTGAAAATAAAAAGAAATAATTACTTGTAGGCCTACATAGTGTCAAAAAAAAAAAAGAAGACAAATTTACTACAATGTCTGAACTAAAGGAAATAACATTTGAGAGGAATAATCTTCTGAAACATGAAAACAAAATATATTGTCACGACATCATTTAAAGACTGGACAAACAAAACATGAGTGGCATTCGGGCATAGAATGGGTTGCCTGAACAAACCAGGAAAACCAGTAACTTAACATCATTTAAAACATTAATAAAAATGCACGACTAGACTCAGACCATGGATGAGCGTAGGACGCAATAATCTTCTCTATAGAAGGAGCGTCTGTAATGTATAAGATAAGATAACATTACAAGCTTTGGTTATTGGAAACATTTCATCCAAACATTTTTCTGAAATGTCATCAAAGCATTTACACTATTTCTTTTTCAACATTACAATTTTTCTTCTAACTGTGATGAAGCCGTTTTTTTTCTAATAATTATATAGATAGATAGAATAAAGAAGGCATTGGGAAAACGGTTTCCTGTCCTATCAAACATCGCATGAGGACCAGACCAGCTCTCCTATCCAGCCACAACTTATGCTTGCTATCTTTCACTGTATTTGCATACATGCCCATAGATCATTGTTTCCAAAAGTTTCGGGTCGCGACCCGGTACCGGGTCATGACCAAAAAAAAATTACAGGATCGCGAAAAAAAGAATACAAACTGCACGGAAACCCAATATTTATATAATATGTTACTTGTAATATGCTAGTATAGACATTAAAAATATCAGTGGGTTAATAAGTAGAAGTAGATCTATACAAATAACCGAGTCACGTGAAAAAAAATAAGAAAAGTTTGGGAAAACTCTTGCATAGATTGACAGAGGAATCAGTTAGGAAACGATGACATAAGTAGCCAAGACTTTTTACCCATAATGCTTTAAAACACTGTATAGATGTATTCATACTAAGACAAGTGAGTGATTCAAGACAGTTTTGAAATGAAACTACAAAATAATAATAATAATAGACACCACTTTGAGAGTTTTAACGGGGCGTTGTCATTGTGAACTGTAGACTGTAGACCCAACAGCCAGGCTCAACAATAGTACCTCTGTGTTGGTAAAGGAAGAGTAAGTAATACAACAACAAAAAATAATCACGCCAACAGGTAGCTGAGTCAGACTAACTACTATTGCAGGTATCTTTACCACCACCTTTACCACACGTACCACCACCTTTACCACACGTACCACAACCTCTACCACACGTACCACAACCTCTACCACACGTACCACCACCTCTACCACACGTACCACCACCTCTACCACACGTACCACAACCTCTACCACACGTACCACAACCTCTACCACACGTACCACCACCTCTACCACACGTACCACCACCTCTACCACACGTACCACCACCTCTACCACACGTACCACCACCTCAACCACACGTACCACCACCTCAACCACACGTACCACCACCTCTACCACACGTACCACCACCTCTACCACACGTACCACCACCTCTACCACACGTACCACCACCTCTACCACACGTACCACCACCTTTACCACACGTACCACCACCTCTACCACACGTACCACCACCTCTACCACACGTACCACCACCTCTACCACACGTAATACCACCTCTACCACACGTAATACCACCTCTACCACACGTACCACCACCTCTACCACACGTACCACCACCTCTACCACACGTACCACCACCTCTACCACACGTACCACCACCTCTACCACACGTACCACCACCTCTACCACACGTACCACCACCTCTACCACACGTACCACCACCTCTACCACACGTACCACCACCTCTACCACACGTACCACCACCTCTACCACACGTAATACCACCTCTACCACACGTACCACCACCTCTACCACACGTACCACCACCTCTACCACACGTAATACCACCTCTACCACACGTACCACCACCTCTACCACACGTACCACCACCTCTACCACACGTACCACCACCTCTACCACACGTAATACCACCTCTACCACACGTACCACCACCTCTACCACACGTACCACCACCTCTACCACACGTACCACCACCTCTACCACACGTACCACCACCTCTACCACACGTACCACCACCGTTACCACACGTAATACCACCTCTACCACACGTACCACCACCTCTACCACACGTACCACCACCTCTACCACACGTACCACAACCTCTACCACACGTACCACCACCTCTACCACACGTACCACCACCTCTACCACACGTACCACCACCTCTACCACACGTACCACCACCTCTACCACACGTACCACAACCTCTACCACACGTACCACCACCTCTACCACACGTACCACCACCTCTACCACACGTACCACAACCTCTACCACACGTACCACCACCTCTACCACACGTAATACCACCTCTACCACACGTACCACCACCTCTACTACACGTACCACCACCTCTACCACACGTACCACCACCTTTACCACACGTACATGTACCACCACCTCTACCACACGTACACGTTTTAACGGCCAAACACTCAGACATTGAAAGAGAGAAGTTCTAGACACTGGTATAAGAAATACACAAGAAACATGTAACATAGAAATACCACGAAAACACTGGCATTGAAACAAAGTTCTTAAGACATGATATCGCGGTGGCTGTGTGCGGTTAAAACTTTTTTAAATACAATAATAGTTGTATGATCGGATACAAAACGTATATTTAAATAACAAAGTGTTTTTCTCTTTGTAATAAAAACAGTTTTACAAAATAAATTTGAATACCGAAAAGAGATAAGACCGATGTGATAAGAGCACGAGAGAGAGAGAGGGAGGGAGAGAGAAAGAGAGAGAAAGAGAGAACATGTAGCGTAAGAGAGTATAAAAGAAACTTAGTACTTAATTGATATAAAAATACAACACTAAAAAGAAAAAAGTTTTCTCCAGGGGGGAAATAAGGCAAGAGATCTTATATGTGAAGTCAAACTGTGACATTATTTTAAATGTCCTAACAAAATGACGTCAAATGTTTTAATAACGGTAGTATTCAATGTATATAAAATTGTATAGTACATACAAATATAGCACACTATTAACGCATCGTTGAGTAATATGTCGTTGTTTGTATGTGGTGAAAACGCTCTCTACATATTATCACTACATATTATCTCTTAAACGTAATTGATACATAATTATTATATTTTCGTAACTACCAAAAAATACAGTCAAAAAATAAAAAAAGAACAGAAATTATTCGTTGGAGCAGGGAATAGGTAAAAGTTAAACCTATGTACTATTCCACTAACGCTTTCCACAAACCAAAAAAATACGATAATATAGAAAAGAAACCCGTAAAATGTATATATTTACTTTAAAAAGAAAGTTACTGTAGGTGTTAGAGATTTTATTTATTTTCCAAAACTAAACCAATATAAACCTCACAGAAACACACACACACTTGTCTGGGAAAAACGTTCTTTTAAAAAACTATTTTTTACGCCATTAAAATGAACGCAGTTCAAAAGATTTGATGTTATTTGTTGTTTTCTTGCGTAAATTTTTTTTTGTTGGTTTTACGTGGAGGAAAACGGTGCAAGTCTAACTTTTCATCTCTTGCTTGATGGGCGGGGGGGAGGGGGGGGGGGAGTAAAAAAAAATAACTCATGTAATTGTCTACTTTTTAAGTGGAGTGGCTTGGGAGGGAAAACTTAAGCCTGTGAAGTTATGGAGAAGAGATAATTTTATAGGATCATAGAGGCTATAGGAGAGAAATTTTTATGAAGTCTTTAATGGAGTGAGAAAATGTTTGGCTGAAAAATGCTAGGTAGGCCAACCTAGTGGGTTGCCAGCCAATGAAGCTTTGGTATTACTTTAACACGTTGGTACAGAGTACATTATACATATGTTAATAATGTTGGTTCTTTATACAGTATGCATTTTGGAATGAGGCTGTTCATTATAATATTGGAAATTGGAATGAGGCTGTTTATCCATTATGCATATGGAACTTAGGCTGTCTATAAAGTTTACTTATGGAACCGGGGCACTGTATCAAGAGCGCACTGAGCATGCTAATTTAATAGCATGGATAGAAACGCTATAAGAAGTGCCCATTCATATCTTATCTTAAGTTTACATAATATTATGGAACCGAGGCTGTTTATCTAGTATGCATATGAAACCGACGCTGATTATCCAGAATGCAAATTGGAAGAAAAGTTTTTTTTATACCAAATTTGAAGTATTTCTATCGTTAGTAAACAAAATATTGATGGGCATTGTAGTTGTATGCATTCACTTTTGTATTTTTGTATGTAGTTGTCACGTTAAAGCCAACGTATGTGCTCCTGCTGCTATGAACATTGTTTGCTTGCTGTTATGTTCTATAGTAACATAATCGTTACATAGATATTACAAGGCTATCAGCTTTACTCTGTTCTCCGGGAATGAAGGAGAAAAAAAACACCACTATCTACACGAAGCTGCAGAATTTAGGTCAATAATGACCAGGAGGCCCCAGTTCATTTTCTTGAACAGCAGGGGGGCCCAGACTCAATTCTTTTGTTACCGCTGTTTTTGGCATAAACAGTCGAGCACACACAGGAGAAAAAAAAAGACGACACGAACCATTCAGCACGAACAGGAGAAAAAATACAAGCAGACGACACAAACCATCCAGCACACAGAGGCGAAAAAATACAAGCAGAGGACACAAACCATTCAGCACGAACAGGAGAAAAAATGCATGCAGACGACACAATCCATCCAGCACACAGGGCGAAATAATACAAGCAGACGACACAAATATCCAGCACACAGAGGCGAAAAAATACAAGCAGACAACACAAAACATCCAGCGCACAGAGGCGAAAAAATACAAGCAGACGACACAAACCATCCTGCACACAGAGGCGAAAAAATACAAGCAGACGACACAAACCATAGCGCGGAAGAACATCTTATAGAAGTATAGACCATAATTGTTTGTTGATATAACAAGACAACGGTGGTAGCATCAGGGTTCACACACCAAGAAAACGATGGAAGCCACAGGGGTCATACCAGGGGCGAAGCCGGAAATTTTTTCCAGGGTGGGGGGGCGGGGGCTGAACTTTCGCGTGACAAATATTTACAAAATACCGGGTGGGGGGGGGGGGGGGGGGGCTGAACTTTTGCGTGACAAAGATTTACCAAATTTTTAGCAAATTTAGTGCATATTTTAAAAAAATCGTTTGAAAACAACATTTTTTTTAAATTCCAGGGGAGGGCTTAGCCCCACTCAGACGTGTGGCCAGTTAGCGTTAGCGTGTGGGTGTGTGCATACTATTTAATAAAACTAGAAAATAAAACGTGAAAAGTATCCAAGAAAACACACAACAAACAATTAGCTACAGTTGGAATCCTTTGTTTTTAAACATTGAAGGGCTTGTTAAATAATGGGCGATGATTTTGACAATTTTTTTATATTAAAAACACTAATACCAAAAACTAATTTAAAAAAAAGCGTTAGGCATTGGGCGAAATCAATTTAACTTGTCAATTTTAAAAATCTTCATTAAAAAAAAGCTCAGTGGACTCATCATAATGTAATGTTGATGATTTTGATGGATTAGTCTTTGAAAAAAAGAGATTAGAGAGGAGAAGGGATGGGGAGCTGAATGTGGTTCAAGTCCCTATACAGGTTTCATTCATGTCATCCCGCAGCTGCCCCCCCCCCCCTTTTCACTACCACCACTAACATTTAGATATTTGACTGGATAGGGGATTCACTGAGTACAAAACACTGGAGGCTAGGACATTTAAAAGGAGCTGCTGATGGGGGAAACTTTGGGTTAAAGCCTTCCTGGTGATGTAGTATTTGTATGATACCTTCCCATAAAGATGTACTAACTGTGCAAAGCTACTGTAGAAACTAATGATCTGTTTCATTTATGCTGCAATTATTTGACATATATCAACAAAACCTCAAAAGTACTTAGTATAGAAAGAAAAAGAAAATGAGATATTTCTGCACCTTAATTGAAAATATGGAAAGAAATAGTTCACACAAAGGCTGGTCAACTTAAATCATAATGCAACATTGTTTGTTAAGTCATTATTATATTTCAACTGTCCAAAACACACCAGCTTTCATATCCACCCAGCTTTAACAACAACAACAAACCTGAATTAACATAAGACATTCAGTGGGTGATTCCACAAATGTCAAGACTTTATGATTTCAAGGTAATAGTGTTGATGTTTTTTTTCTCTTCAAATCATTCACCAACCATTGGCTAGCTTAATGCAACGCATGCCCAACTGGGTCAACAACTGACTCACCTATGCCTGACGTCATGGATGTTGTGGCAGTCCTTGGGTCCAGAGAATGAGTTGTCGCAGAGGTTGCTGAAGGTGTTGGCAGGGTACTCATTGTGCAGGCCTTCCGTGGAAATAAAGTACTGCCATTTCAAACTCGGGAAATACTGGACGTTGCTTCTCCACACTGAAACAAACATTTTGCGATGAATTGAACTGTGTGATCATGTGTTGTTTTTTTTAAAAAGACATACGAGTCTAGCCCACACAAGATAGCGAGAAATAAAAAAAATAATAAAAGATGGATGCTATACAATGTGTGTATATATATGAGTATGTTGTGTGTAGTGGGCAATACTGGGGTAAGAAAAGAAAAACTGTAGTGGTCAAGGGGGGGGGGAAATATACCGTAAACACAAACATGCCTTGGATTCAATGAAAACCCCAGCAACGCGAACTATAACTGACCTATAGGTATAGGGGAAACAATAACACCACTACTTGTTACTACTACTAGCCCAGTGGAGATGGGAGAAAACCCCCGACAACCTGCACTAGCATCAAACATAGTCCAGCAAACGCTCATCCATTTAACTCCCTTTACAGACTACCATAATATAACAACCTTCTTTGAAGTTTTCTTCATCCCTTCTCCTACTGGGTAAAAAAAAAGGGGGGGGGGGGAGAGAAAAGTAGGTAAGGGAGGTAAAAAATGTTTCTCTTAAGTTAAAAAATAAAGAAAGGCATAAACGACTAAAAAAAATTAACAGACCAACTCGCGGCTACTGTAGTTATTTTAGTTTTTTTTTATTTCGTTGAAGATTTTCAATTTTTTTATTATTATTTTTTTTTTTATTTATCAAAAAAGCGATACTAGTGGTAGGAGTGGTGGGAGAGGGTTGCAGCACGTGCTAGCCGCCGCGTTCTTTGAAGATTTCCCTGCGAGTTCTAAACACGTCCATTCAAAGCGTCGCATGTTGTTTCCATTTCTTCCTGCTAGCAACTTGCTTCTGACAAAAAAAAAACGGGGGGGGGGGGGGGGGCAAGGGCAATACATTCATGGGGAGGCTTTTAAGTCTAGGAGAAGAAAAAAAAAGAGTCGCTACTAGTGCAAGGGAGATTCTTGTTCTATACCAGTGTCTCGTTACAAAATGAAATGTGTTTCTTTTACTAATAAAATACTAATACACTGTATTGATACGTTAATACTGACAACTGAAAGTGTTAGTAAACAAAGGAAGTTATATCTAATAATAGCGCACTAATGCTTAGAAATTAAGCACAGACAACAGAGATTTGGTGTAGAAAGGTTACCTTTCGGATAGAAAGAAGAAAGGCCACGCACACACACACAGTACTAGAAAGAGTACATTACTAGAGAGTCCTGCGTTAACACTTCAGCCCACCTTCTTAACCAACAAGCTGTTTGTCACCTTTTCACTTCCTCTTAATATGACAGCATTAATTCTCCCCAACTGTCTTTGCAGCTTTCACTGAGTTATGACAACTCGTACAAAGGTAATAGCGTTTAAAGTCACACTGCACTCACTCTCACACACACTAACACAGATTTATGTTGTGGATTAAAGGTTACCACTGTTGTTACACTAGAGGTAAAGGTAATTTTAATGAATTCTTCAGTAGACAGTAGTGACAACTTAAGTCTTTAGAAATGTGGATTGCAGTAAACATCGGAATTGCAATGGCTTAGAAGCTTTGAAGTAACATATGATGCGGTCCAAACACGACAAGAATACACAAACAATTGATTACACGGACAGCACAATAGAAGTACATTCACACAGAATACAAATGCATGTACAAAAACATATACATATACATATGCACCCGCCGCACATGTTTTTCAGAGAGCCCTGAACCACCAATGACCGTCTAGTAAACACAACCGAGACATAAACAACAAACCGAGACATAAACAACAAACCGAGACATAAACAACAAACCGAGACATAAACAACAAACCGAGACATAAACAACAAACCGAGACATAAACAACAAACCGAGACATAAACAACAAACCGAGACATAAACAACAAACCGAGGCATAAACAACAAACCGAGACATAAACAACAAACCGAGGCATAAACAACAAACCGAGGCATAAACAACAAACCGAGGCATAAACACAACCGAGGCATAAACAACAAACCGAGGCGTAAACAACAAAGAACAGTGCACAATAGCCCACTTGCAGCATACACGACCTCACATACAGCATACCCGAACAAATATACAGCTTATAGGCCTACAAACATACATACACAAAATAGTACAGCATAAAACACCATACATGCAAACATACGTAACATTCAACATAAACGAACACACACAGTATGAGTACAGCATACACGAACGGGCATACAGCATACACGAACAGTCGTACAGCATACACGAACAGTCGTACAGCATATAAGAACGGGCGTACAGCATACACGAACGGGCATACAGTACACACGAACGGACATACAGCATACAAGAACGGGCATACATCATACACGAACAGTCGTATAGCATACACGAACGGGCATACAGCACACACAAACGGGCATACAGCATACAAGAACGGGCATACAGCACAAGCGAGCACACCCAGCCCAACACGTATGGATGCCCACACACTCTTCGTTACCGCGACATGTACTGGTGGTCTGAAAACTTCGGAATCCCAGAGATAACAGTCTTGTTTGCAAGGGCAAATCTCCTTTAAGACCCTTACAAACAAGCATCAAGCAAGGCCAGTGTTTGCATAAACGGTTCCACTGCGTAGGAGATTTGAAAAGCTATGTCCCATGGCCACTTTTTATATTTTTATAAAGTACTGAGAGTAAGAGCAATCTCCGACCTTAACGTATGTCACGTTTACGAGGATTCACTGTAGGCAATGACAAGACACCGACTTTATAATATAATAAATAGTGGCAGTAACTGACTATAGTATTCGATGTTTTAATACACGAATATTCGATCAGTAACAAACACAAAAAAAGTCAAGAGTGACTGCCTTTTTTTTAGATCACAGAAAGCATGCTGTTTGGCAAATGACCCCAGAAAATTGTAATAGAAAATTTACTTGTATTTTTATACTTATACTTGTAAATTAATGGTATATACTTGGTATATGGAGTATTATACTGTTGTTTTGATTATAATTTCTTTTCTCTTCATTCGTGTAGCCTACTTGAATCCCATATTGCACTTAAAGCATAAAGAATATTCAAAGCAACTTTCCTTATCCCTTGTGCGAGAACAAATGCATACAACTACTCTTTCTTAATCAGTGGCATCCGGACATGGAATCGGTTACCCGTACAAACCAGGAAAACCAGTAACATAATTTAAAAAAAACTAATAAAAATGCAAGACGAGACTCAGACCACGGATGAGCGTAGGACGCAATAATCTTTTCTTTTAATAAAATATAAGATAAGATAACATTTGTTCCTTTACTTTTTTTTTTTTTTGGCTTTTATAAAAACCGTAAACAACTGGGTTATCGAAGTATGAGCAGCTGTGACTGCACGTACGACAGACAATTTTGAATGAATCAATAGCTCAAATGCACAGATCTAATAATACATTTTGAATGTAAACTATTTGATCAACAAAAGAAATGCCAGTAAATGGTTCTAGCTTAGAGTAGAAGCTAAAGTTTGCTAATCCGAGAGACTCCTTGCAAGATGAAGTCATGAAAATGAACATGTAATGTTCAGCAATTTCTGAAGCTTCAGATGAAAGCAACACGTGTATGGCGGTGGTGAAATAGATGTACAGGAAGGAAACCATTCCATGTTTCTCTTAAAACATTGCTCATCCCGCCCCCCCCCCCCCCCCTTGCCACACAGGCGGGCAGTCACGTATTTGAAACGCCCACGGTTGAAAAAAAAAAAGAAACGAAATGACTTCTTTCTGATGTCTCGCGTTGAGGGAAAGGCTACACCGGGGTTACCGTGTGATGGCCCATACTCCCATACATACAACAAAGTGGTTTCAATGGTTCACGGTACTATCAAAACTCATCCTTTTTATGCTTTCAGGTCATTAGTTTACTTGAGAAAAAAAATGGACTATTCGTGTTTTTTTTTTTTTTATCCAGTAGACGCACAACAAAATTACGACATTTTGTACAAAGTTCGCTTGTAAAAATTTAGACATAAAAAAAACCACTAAATCTATGGCAAACCAATTGTTCCTTCTATGACTGCCAACCGAAAGATAAAGTTATATCTACTGATAAAGTTATATCTATGACAACCAAACCATAGATATCTATCTGTGGCAACCAAGTTGTAAAGTCCTATCTGTGGCAACCAAGTGATAAATTTATATCTGTGGCAACCAACTAATAAACTTCTATCTATAGCAACCAACTTATAAACTTCTATCTGTGGCAACCAACTAATAAACGTTTATCTGTGGCAACCAACTTATAAACTTCTATCTGTGGCAACCAACTAATAAACTTTTATCTGTGGCAACCAACTAATAAACTTGTATCTGTGGCAACCAACTGATAAAGCTCTATCTATAGCAACCAAACTGGAAGAACCTTTCATGTAGTGTAATATGTGTAAACGATGTATGGTGCATCCTCTGAGAAGGGAAAAGAAATCTGCATGTATTCACAAACATATGTGTGTGTGTGTTTTTCTCCTCTTTCTTCTTTGTATTTTATAAGCTTCTAATTGAGCTTTGAAGTCGGCCAGCGTGCATCAAAGCAAATACTTGCTTGGTGGATGGAACTCAAAGGCTCCTGCAATTACATTTGCACATGTCTTCAATCTTTGCAGGCGGTCACGAATATCTCAGGAGAGAAAAAAACTTAGATGGAAGAAAGAAAGACCAGAGCCACATTAAAGGATGAGAGAAAGTATAAATGGACCGCCAGACTTTATATACAGAACTAGCTAAGCTCTGCACTCTGCACCAACCAGTCCCATTTCAGAGGCTTATTATAATGTGTGTACGACATAAACTCACAAATAGCTTATTCTTAAGTAGTTGCTTGAATAAAAGCTAGAACTAATCTGGCCTCATTAATTCCACTGTTAAAGCCCAATCATTCCTTTTGTGAGAAGACAAAAGTCAGTTGTTCAACAATGAGGAAATTGAGCAATTGTGAAATACTTGGCATTATGTTCAAATTATATATAGCATTTTCTTAAACAGTACAAAAAAGCATTGACATTGGTTAAAATAGAAAGACACTGATCTTAGAGAAAGACACTGATCTTAGAAAAAAGAATTTCCTATACGAACTAGTTGTCTTGGTGTCCATATCCGATACTTAAGAATTCACTGACTTTATGGGAAAGGTGCAGAGGTATACTTATATTTTACAGCCCAATTACAAAAATTTACTATTTCTTTTCCACAAATAACCATGTATAATACACTGTATTGTTTCCCACATAAGTGGTAGGAAAGATGTTTAAAAAGACAAGCCAAACAATCATTCATAATAATTATGTTTTAATAGTCTTAAAAAAGGGGCCACGTGGCCAAGTGGTAGAGCGTTCAGCAGGTGCACCGAAGGTCCTGGATTTGAATCCTGATGAAGACTAGGATTTTTCCCAGAACTCGAGGGTGTCCCTGAGTCTACCCAGCCCCGATGGGTACCTGACATTAGTTGGGGTAAAGTAAAGGCGACACATCCCTTTGTGCAGTATGCCATGGCCAAAGAAACTGGTGAACATTTGGTCCGACTGGTACTTTACTTTAGTCTAAATTAAAATCTTTAAAGACCACTCAATGTATGGATTATTATAATACCAACACACACATACACGACATAAGTACATGGTTATCAGTACACAAGTATATAAAAATAAATACAAACTAATAAAGTCTTGATCACATCACTAAGACTGGCTAAAAACTTTCCGAATGTGCAAGTGTGGAAAAAGCAATGTAACACAAGTGTTACCATTGCAACCAAATGTTCAACTCATTAATATATGCATATCACTTTTCAAACAGAGTAGAAGATGAAACATCCAGCTAAATAAATATACTTATAAGATCTACTATGTTTAGTTCATATTTCAAACATTCATACATTCTTTTGTTCATACAGCCCCAAAATCTATATGTTTTTACATCCATATAGATAGCAATACATTCTAACATTAGTGCATTCTTACATTTATACACTATTCTTACATTTATACACTATTCTTACATTTATACAATATTCTTACATTTATACAATCAAAAGAATAAACAGTTCATATTCTACAAATACACCATTGACAGAATCTGAGCCAACTGAAAATCAAAAAGCTTTAAAGGTATACCAAACAAACAAAAAAAAAGTTTGATGTACTTTGAAGAAAGAATCTTTGATAAGAAATATAAAAAGTGCAACAGCTCCAAAAATTGACTTTATAGCATCTCTCTAGAAACTTTTAATGTTTTCTGAACCTTTTAGCCAAAATATGAAAATGTATTGCATGCTCTGATAAGCAAATATACAGCTTTTAAAAGATTAACTGATAGCCACTAATACTTTTTAATACATAAAGAAAAGAGATTAACATAAAACTTAAATCAAGATATCTTTCAAACTACTTCAAAGAACTAAGCTAATTGAACATCTATTTTGACGGTAATGTGCTAAAGATTAAAGCTTTAATCTAGTCCTTAGATACCACACTCGAATAGATCACTCAAGCATGAACCATTTCATATGTTTACAGTTCAACTTGGGTGCAGACCAAAGTCTATGGACTGAAAAAATATGTCATGGAACAGTGGAGTAAATATTAGAAAACAACAAACTTACAAGAAACAGAGTGATTTTAAGGTTTTTGGAAAGATAGGATGAATTAGCCACAAGAAATTGATGTGGATTTTGGAAAAACAGAATGAAATAGTGACAAGAACTAGATGTGGATTTTGGAAAGACAGAATGAAATAGTGACAAGAACTAGATGTGGATTTTGGAAAGACAGAATGAAATGGCGACAAGTATTAGATGTGGATTTTGGAAAGACAGAATGAAATAGTGACAAGAACTAGATGTGGATTTTGAAAAGACAGAATGAAATAGTGACAAGAACTAGATGTGGATTTTGGAAAGACAGAATGAAATGGCGACAAGTATTAGATGTGGATTTTGGAAAGACAGAATGAGATAGCGACAAGAACTAGATGTGGATTTTGGAAAGACAGAATGAAAAAGAGTTGACCTTGTCTACTCAGGCTGAATGTTATTCAGAAAATACCATTAGAAAAAAAAAGCATGACAAGTCAAGCATGGACCAAGAAGGCCTTTTATAAAGCATTACAAAGCCTTGCCACTTAAAGAAAATCCCTAGAGTCACCAGAATGTCTGAAGAATTGATAAACATTTTGAAAATATAAAACCCCCAAAGTGACTACAACAAAGGCCTGGAATGAGAACATTGATTCCATTAAAAGAAATGAAGAATATGAGGACATAAATTAAATGTACAAAGTATTTTTTTTTTTAAAGAAAGAAGCTTTAACAGGGCAGTAATGGAAAAGTTGTAAAAAGCTAATATTTATGGACTATTTTTTTTTAAACAATAGTATCAATGGAGTAAGTCATGCAGGTACTTCTTCAATCTTATGCACAATAAATTTCACCTGCCCTGTGAAGCAGTGGTAAAAGGATTGTTGTTTTTGGTTTTGTTAAAGTTGTGATATAATGATGGTACATGTGCATCTCATTAATTAAACAAACAACAACAAGAATGTTTAATGAACATATTTTCTTTAGTCTTACCTTCTGTGAGATTCCTTCCAGGATTAAATACTCCACGGGGTATACTAGGGGGTATTAGATCACAGCTAGTGTGAGTAGCTATTTTACATCCATACAATTTGTGGATTCTGAAAATGAGTAAAAAAAAAACTATTTTTTTAGCAAAAAAAAACATCTCTGAACAGTGTATCTAAATCTATAAAGCAACAATTTGATCTTTAAATGAAACAAAAAAAATAACCCAACAAAGAGTTATGTGAAGTACCATGCACATTTATCAAATATTTATATAATTGCATACAGAAATTGAGTCTATTATGTAAAAACAAAACTAAAACAACAGAACACAATGAAAGTATAAAAAAAGAATTACTTGAAGTCCTTGCATTCCATTGTACAGCAGCTGTAACCAAGTGTTATGGGCTGCTTGACATGAAACTTGTACAGGTTCTCCACTGTGATCTTATTGGTCTTCAGCACTTGCAAGTATTTGCGGAAGCGTAATCTTAATCTCTCCACAATCTACGGGTGATAAGATAAGTAGCAAAACATAAACTTACCAACTTCAACCTTAAATCTGTCTCATTTTTATGTTATAGAATAGCTCAATACGATTTTAATCTGACTTTCTTATCAATGAAATCTCTAAATTAAACCTTTATAACTATAATAATACTTGATAAGTATTTACAATAGAACTATTGAAATATGGTGGCTTGCTTATCACTTTAAACCACTACATAAGTAAAGTGTGTTTTGTTTTCTTTAGAGGTATATTCCCAAAAACTTTATTCCAATAGCTTCTTGCACACACATTTGTTCATAAATCTGTTGAGCTAGAACATTTGCATTTGTTTGTAAGAACTGGGCCCATGTCACTTAAATGTAAAAGTGATAAACAAACCTCATCTAGTCTGTCCAGTCTTTCATCTGCTCTTTTAATACTTTCCTCATATGGCAGTGAATCATATATGGCCTGCAGATAAAGAGAAAATAAAGGAATTGTATAAAAGAATGAGCATAAAAATATAACACACACACACACACACAAAGACCAAACAACAGTAGCTTCAGTTTTTGAAGAAAAAAAAAAGAAAGGACTGGCAATTGCTCTCCCTGACAACAGAGTTAGCCAAAACACAGAGCAAATATTTACATTACAAGTTGGATTTGATAACAGAAATTGTAAAGGCTTCTTAGCCCAGTATGCTTCTGTTTTGATGTACTGTGGGGAAGGAGGACTAATACAAAATGAAAATCTGAAACGCCATTGAATAAGCAGGAAAGAGTTAACATATTATAAATGAGTGCACTGCTTATCTTTTAAATTAATATTGAATGTTTCTAAAGGGGTATGAGGCCAGACAGATATAAAAAAATGTACTTTGAATCTTAAGTAGCAACTTATATAATTTATGTGTTACACTCACACATATATTTATATATATATATATATTATATGCATTATATTATATATATATATATATACATATAGTGGATATATAGAGCAAAAGAGATAGGTTAGATAGATAGATTTAGATGGTGTATATTTATGTAGGCCTATGCATTTACATTATTATATATAATTTATTCATGTATAAACAAAAGCATCTAACAAAAAGGACACAACCCAGAGCATCAAACGAAAACTTTTGTTTCAACCAAATGAAACTTAATGAAATGAAATGTAGAATATGCCTATGTACCGTAGTTCAGGGCTAGGCAACCTTTTGATAATAAGAGTGCCAAAGTAGGTTATATAATTTATTCAGGGTGCCAACAGCCTAAAAGTCTAGCTGCTCTAGCACTCAAATTTCATGTAGATTAGACTTGAATTTCCGTTTTGGAGGTTTTCCGCGTGCCATTGAAAATTGATCTGCGTGCCAAGTTTGGTGTTGGCACGCGTTCCGTGGGTTGCCGAAACCTGACGTAGTTTTATATTATTTGATGATATCTTCACTCACAAAGGAGGGGTAAAAATGTGTTGAAGTACTAGACATGAATACAACCAAGCAGAGTGTTGGGATTCTTATTGGAATAAAATGTATGCTGTTATGGGGGGGGAGGGGGGCAACAAAACACAAAGAAAGAATAGAACCAAACAAAACGGTAAGAAACTGCCTATTATCTGGGCATGTATATAAACGTATACAACGTCTAGGTGCTAGGTCGGGAATTCAGCTGAAGAAAGGCGACAGCGCTATATGATTGTGTATGCATGGCCAGGTTTTTATAACCCATTCAGCTTCAAAGAGGTTTTAGCCCTCCGGGGGGTTAAACACGGTAACAGGAAATAGCTGGAGTTTTATTCGCTAGAAAGAAAAAGAGAGAGAGAGGGGGGGGGAGAGAGACTTGTGGTAGAGATTGGGGGGGGGGGGGGGGAGAGAAACCGGGGAAGCACAGTGGTAAATTGTGCGTGCGTGTGTGTGTGTGTGTGTGGGGGTGAAGATGAAAGAATATTGAGAAATTCTTTCTTCTCGATTATGAGACGGTGAAAAAGGGGGGGGGGGGGGAAGGGAAAGCACATATTATAACAGAACGGGTAAACATTGGCTTGAGAAAGAAAGAAAAAAAAAATCATTTTAAAAAAGAAAAGAGTGTTTGATAAACGAATGTCATAGATCTGCTTACAAAAAAAAATGTTTCTGCTACGTCAAGGAAAGGGATTTAACAAGAAATAGTATGCCCACAATTTCCCCAAAGACAAACAGAAAACTATTAGCCCCTTGGTCTGGGAGACTAAAAAACAGAGAGACACAAACTTTAAAAAGTCGTCTTTGTCCAATATACAAGATAAACGAAACACCGAAATGAAAAGCACAGAACCATTGGCTATAGTTGCCTAACTAGAAGATTTAGAATTACAACGTTGTAAAATCGCGTGCACACTTATATCTCTAGACCTAGACTCTAGACGTTTAATAATAAAAAAAATAGTGTTGATACACGCACATGTTATAAAAAAAACATTTTGGAGTTAATTAATTTTTAATTATAATTAGGCTCATTTACTAACGGTAAATTTTAATGAATAGGCCTACTACCCGCTAAATTGTTGTGAGGCGTGTCTGAAGAAAGTTATATTGAAAAGGCTCAGTAAGAGAATGATATTTAGCTTAAATATTTGAAAGAAACAGAGCTATTACCCATTAGTATTTGAAAAAAAAAAGATATATCATTTGATTACATTAATCAGTATACAGTAGCGTAGCCAGAATAGCCAGTTTAAAGAAAAAAAAGGTGGCAAATGGCAGGATCATCACTTGTAAAATCTGAACCCGAGCTCAATTTCAGCATAAATTATTCAGAAACTTCTACATATCCATGATTCAAACAATATTTTACATTTTTTTTAGAAAATACATTTTTTCGCGCAAAATTAGTTATTTATTCTCAAGAATTTAATTTACAAAACAAAAACACAGCACCATACTGACACGGTAGACGGCTACTCAAAACAATGACGTATCATGTTCCAAAACATCTCTATAAAACACGCACAGCAAATTTCTAAATTTCGACAACAGGCTGGGCCAAACTGGTAGAGGTTGGGACAGGATCTCCATTTGTCCTTCATGTAACACGTAAAAGACAACCACAACAGACCTTTCACAATGAATTTGTAATTGCCGAGCAATACTTCGTAATAATAATATATGCAACCTTGTATTGTTTCAGTGAGATTTAGCTAAATGTCATTATTTAATGAGCTACAGACGCTAATTCAATACATATGTATAAGGCTCCTTCTATGGGCTACTTTAGCATAAGATATTGAAATTGCGTCATTTCCCATTGGTCATTTGTTAAAAATATTGGGAAAATGCATAGAAATATACAATATTCAAGGTGTACAGCTAATTTTAGATTGAGTTAAGTCTACTTGTTGTGGCATGCACAGTATCGATAGAATCAAAATCCCCGGCATTAAAGCGTTAGCGGTGCCCCGGAGAGAAGTGAGCAAATTATATCACAGAGCGCTAACACAGGCTAATGTCATTCTACTGTAGAAGAAGGAGTCTATTCTCTTCTCAGAAATGTCTGTGCTCACAAAGTGCTCAAACTTAAGACTCCTAGTTTACAAGCATTTAAAAAATGTAGTCAGTAAAACGACAACTTCAGACTAGTCAGTAGACTCGTAGTTTACACGCATTTCTAAAAAATGTGATCAGGCTTCACGGCGTTTGACCCCGGGGGCTTTAAAAATTGCTTTTAACGGGCAGGAGCAATAAGCTGTAGTCTTTTTATCACAACATTTGCTTGATGAATGAGATAGGGTTACCAACTTTTGAGGCGGGAGGGGGGGGGACATTCTTTTCCTTTACGAGGCCATCGTTCGAAATGAAATAAAATAGGAAAAACTTGAGGGTAAGGGGTGGGGGTCGCGGAGAAGAAAGGAAGAGTCGATAGGGAAACGGTCTTGGGTCTCAATGCAGATCCACTGGACCGAAAGACTTGCGTATAAGCAATGGCTTTTTGGCACGAGTGTGCTAGTAATAAACAGCATCTCTTTTCTTTTTTTACACTTGGCTTCGGGGCGATGAATAGAAGGGGCGACACAATGAAGACGGCAAGCCGACACCGAGAAAATGGGACGTATTTTCAATGAGAGGTGGTGGGCCCTATACCCTCCCCCCTCCAAAAAAAAAAACACACACACACACTAACCCACCCCAAAACACACACAAGACGGCTGGCTCGAAATGTTTTTAAATATGGTTTTTGTCCTATATTCTCACTGACCAAAAACTGGTCAACTGTAAGATGTTCTATAAAGTCACAGTCTACGCCCCCCCCCCCATTCCCACTACCAAGTTAGCAATTAAACTGGAAAAAAAAAGAGATTTAAAATGGAAAAATCGCCACCAGATCTATAAAATGTGGAGTTAAGCACAGTGGCGGTGGCTGATATATCCACAGACACAAATGAAAACAACTATAAACAAGGTGCTGAAAGGTTGAGAAAAAAAAAAAAAGAAAGGATTCATTTATGCTAGCCCTATAGTCTATAGCTATATATAAGCTATAATAACTGGCACATCCTACAAATTTGACCAAATTTCTTATACATTGATAGCCAATTAATAAGCAACAATTTCAATACCATTGAATTGAAAAAAAAAGAGAGTAAAACATAGTCCTTTGACTTTATTTATGTAGCCGATTCAATGTCAATTAGTAAATGTAGGATGTAGACCGAAAAATGTTAATACTAAATTGGTTTGTGATTATTTCTGTATGTAAAATAATAATGCATTACAAAATCATTTGCTTTAATTCAATAGGTTAAAAACAATATCATAACCTTACATTATGTTCAGTTCATAAAGGAAACTAGAGAGAGGCCACACACAAATGACCATCATTACCTTAGCATATACTAAGTAAATGGCTATCTTGGTATATAATATATACAGTTCCTTGTGACTGTGCTAAAGCTAAAATTATTATTAAAGAAAATATAAAATTGTAAACTATACTAAGTTAAACCATACAAACATGTGAGTTTTTTTTGTGTGCTCTTTAATTTATAACTAGATCTATGATTTTATGACATGACAGCTGATTGTCATACATAATATATAGATAAATATTCTGTAATTTTAAACAATTATAATTTTAAATTTTATCATTCTTATGGTTTGGTTCTAAGTAGCAGAGTCTCAGTCAATCTAAATAGACAGCAAAAAAGAACTGTACTATTCAATCAAGCCTAATGCAGGGGGTCTGAAACACCCAACCCATAAAGGCATATAATATTACCTATTCTGGGACATTATCACTGCTGTTTGAACATAAATGTTAGTGCCATTTTAACCACAAGAGATTATAAACGTATTATCGAGCAAAACTGAAAAACTTTTCAGCAAATAACCTCCAGGTTACAAATTAGATGTAGCAAACCAATTGAAATCATTTAATAAAATGTTATCAACTTTAGGGATGTTAATTAATTGATAATGAGAATAGGGATGCTAAAGGAAAATCAGAAACAATGATTTTTTAAAACTTTGAAACTGATTTTTGGGTTTGTCGGAGGGTAATCATTTAGGCCTACATGTGGTGGGCCACGATTTTTTATAATTGAAGGGAATATTTTTTTTAAACTGTGTGGAATTCGCACACAATTCTTTCCAGCTAACGTTAAATAGTCTTAGATAGTCCTAGTGTTGTCTTGTTGTTTTTTATTCAAATCTTAGCTATTGCTTACAATTATAATGCAAATCTTGGGCATATCTTCTTAATGTAGGCACCTGTTAGATAAACACACTTGAGAAGTGATGCTGAATGTTTCAGAAAAATATTCATTTTTGCTACGTAAAATCCATTGATCTATATTATAATAGGTCTGAATTCTAAATTCATGGTAATGTTCAAGAGGGTGGGGAGAAATTAAAAATTGGTTTTAAACCGTGTTTCTAGAACCAATAATTGGTTTTGAAAGAAACAAAACAATATTCTTCTTCTTCTTCTTCTTCTTTATGTGCCAGGTCTGGAACAGACATCGGCGGTCATGACTCTCCATTCTTTCCTGTTGTTAGCTTTTTGCAGAAAGTTATTATTACTTATGTTGTTGTTCGTGGCCCATTCGTTCAGGCTTTCTACATATGTTAGCCTTTGTCTTCCTCTGTCTCTCTTACCAGATATTTTCCCACACAAAGCCAGTCTTTCTATACCATTTTTCCTATAGATGTGTCCTAGAAATTTCATCTGTCTATTCCTAATGGTGTTAATGAGTTCTCTTGAGGTACATGCTGTTTTCAACACATCTGCATTAGATTTCTTATCAGTCCATGATATTCTCATCATCCTTCTTAGAAACCACATTTCTACTGCCTCCAATCTTTTCCTTGTTTCATTATCAATAGTCCAACATTCACATCCATATAGAAGAACAGACCAAACATACCCCTTCAGTATGCGCATTTTGGTACATATTCTGATATTCCTGTTTTTCATGATACTGCTTAAGCTCATGAAGCTGTTTTTAGCTATTGCGATTCTTCTCTTTATTTCTTTGTTGCATTTGCCTTCCTGTGTTATTGTATAGCCTAGATACTGGAAAGAATTGATTTGCTTGATGTTTTCACCTTCACTGGATAAAGAGCATCTTGGAGGTTGTCTTTTCTTAGAGATTACCATTACTTCGGTCTTACTGAGATTGAGTGTTAATCCTTTAAGTCGGCTCTCTTCTACCACCTTATTTAGAATAGTTTGCAGGGCACTTTCTGATTCTGCTATTAGTACTGTGTCATCTGCATATCTCAGATTATTTATATTCTTTCCTCCAACTTTAATACCATCTAGGTGTTCGATATTCCGGAGTATTATTTCACTGTAGATGTTGAAGAGGTCTGGTGATAAAACACATCCCTGTCTTACTCCTCTCTTTATTGGTTTGAATGCACTTAACTCCCCTTCATATCTAATGGCAGCTTCTTGCTCCCAGTATAGATTTCTTATTATTCTGAGGTCTTTACCATCTATGTCCAGATCTTGTAATATATTAAATAGATCTTGATGTTTGACTTTGTCAAATGCCTTAGAATAATCTATAAAGCATAGATACAGGTCTTTTTGCATCTGGATGCATCTTTCAATTAACATAGATAAGGTGAAAATAGCATTTCTTGTGCTTTTATCTGCAACGAATCCAAACTGGGTTTCTGAAATTTCCGGACGGATTTTACTTCTTATTCTTTCCATGATTATTCTGAGGAGTATTTTTGTGACATGATTCATTAAGCTAATTGTTCTGTGTGATTCACACTCTGTTGCTCCAGGTTTCTTGGGTATTGTGATGAAAATTGATCTGCTTAAGCTTGAGGGGATCTTACCAGTATCATATATTTTGTTAACAAGTTGAGTGATTTCATTTATGCCTATTTCTCCCAATGCGACATATATTTCCACTGGAATGTTGTCTGGCCCTGGGGCCCTACCATGTTTCATTTTCTTGATAGCATTCTCAACCTCGTCTTTTAATATTGGTGGGCCTTCAATATTTTTGGTTAAGCTTGGTTTTTCTTTCCTGTCATCATCAAATAGTTCCTCAATATATTCTGCCCATCTGCATAGTATGTCTTCTTTGTCTAACAGAATATTTCCTTCTTTTGATTCAATGCAGCTTGATTGTGTACCTTTTCTTTTCCCAGATATTTCTCGTATTTTCTCATGTACTAACTTATTATTTTCAATCTGGCTGTTTTCCAGTTCTGCGCATTGTTCATTAAGCCAGTTTTCTTTAGCTTCGTTGCACTTCTTCTTTATTTCTTTATTTAGTACTTGATATTTCTTATCGTCCTTTTTTGCCAGTCTTCTATGTTCCATGAGTTCTAGAATTTCTGTCGTGATCCATTTCTTGTGTTGTTTTCTGTTTTGTTTTGGTAAATTTTCTTCAATCGCCACCTCAATGCATCTATTGAATTCCTGCCATCTCTCTTCCACTTCGCATAAGTTGTCAAGTGCTTCAAATTTATTTTTTACAGCTATTGTAAACTTCTCTTTCAAATTATCATCTCTTTTTAGACGGCTAGTTTCAAGTTTGGGTTTAATTTTTGATTTCTTGAGTTGTTTTAGTTTTAGTTTTAAATTACATATGACTGGGATATGATCACTGTCACAGTCTGCTCCTGGCATTGATTTTGATGATCTTACAGCATTTCTGAAACGGTGTTGAATCAATATGTAGTCGATTTGGTTTCTTGTTCTGTCTCCTGGGCTACTCCATGTCCATCTTCTTCTTGGGTGGTTCTGGAACCATGTATTTGATATGAAGAGGTTATGTTCTTTGCACCATTCTACTAATCTTTCACCACGGCTATTTATCTCTCCCAGGCCAAAAGGACCAAACAATATTAACATCCCTAAATTGGAAATTTTATAGTATCAATTTTTAAAAGTTCAATTTTTTTTAAAGACAAAGCATTTTATAATGGATTTTGAAAACAAATTGATTATTAACAACCTAATTCTATATTGTTGCTTTAACAAGTTATCTGGTCTACAGTTTGAATACACTGGGCCTATTGGTAGGCCAGTAGGACTAATTCCTAGCATCAAATTTCTTATATGAGTAGTACACTTGCAGGAGGTGCTACGTCAACAGAACCTCTGATTTTACAGAAAATGACTTTTTACTTTGCAATTTAGGATTCTTCTCTGTTCAGCATGTGCTATTTTCTATCTATTAAAAGAAGGTTGAGGCAAAGATCAGCATTTAAATAAAAGCATTTTCCTAAAAAGAATTAGATTTTGAAAAAAGTTATTAGCACCTTTGGAAAGTGGACTATGCATATAGAGGCCTACAAATTGTACCTTTTTTAAAAAATAATATTCACTTAAAATGTAAACCCCACAAGTTAAATGTTTGTCTTTTAGTAGCTATTTTCTTTATTAATAATATATTCTAACAGCAATTTCTAACAAAATGTCTTTAAATCATCAGAAAAAAGTGCATATTATTATTTAAAATTATTTAAAAAAACATTCCTGAATCAATACCTTTTCTTTTAAATTAAAAATGTAATTTTAGTAGAGTGCGAGAGTGTTTAACAATAATCAGATAGGCCTTTTAAATATTTAAAATGCAAAAGTAGGCCCCTATTCAGACTATCCTAACTAAAGGCTAGGCAGCTAGGCTACAGGCCTACTGCCCTTACACAGTGCCTATACTATAAAAGTTACTAGAGTTGACCTATTAAACCTATTACTATTAAATAATATAAATTAAATCCCATTAACTAATAAATAATCAAGCATGAATTAAATATAGGCCTAATAACTTTAAATTAAATTTTATAATATTGATATTGTAATTATTACATTATTTTATAAATAATATTTATGGAATTGACATTCTATTCATCTTTTCCATTTGCAAATAAATTTAATAAAGGTAGGCCTATTATATTTGTAGGCATAACGAGTAGATATTTTTAAATTGTATAATTGTTTATGTATTCTTTTACAAAGTGGCTATTTGGACCAGATAGACTTAGTAATAAATAGTTTTAAATCGGTTAGTTTATATAGGTTAGGGATGGCTTCATATATTTTTTGTAATAGTTTAATAGTTAGTATCGGTTATGTTATTAGGATAGGGATAGATTTGGCGTTTTCTGTGTTATTTCTTATAAAATATGTCAAGGAATATATTTTGCGTTTATTCCCCTTTTTTTCTTTTTTATGTGTTTGAAGGAATTCTGACTATAAATAGCCACAGCCATTCTTATAAGTCAAGCAGGCCTACAGGCAATGAATATATAATTAAATTATAATATTAGGCTACTTTATAACACTTTATTTATAATTTAGTAATTACAGTAATTAATAAATTAGTCTTCAACTTCCTAAAATCAGGCTTCAATCACTGATTTATAAAAATAATACATAGGACATAGGCCTACATAGTTTACATTCATAGAGCCTAATAAAGGCAAAAGGCCTAAATAAATGCAAACCCCGTTATTAAAAATTATAATATAGGGCCGATAGGCCTATGCCTTTTCCTAAAACTTAGCCTTTACTATAGTATAGTATAGTTATAGAATATATTAATAATGATATAGGGCCTATTGGCCTAGCCTATACCTATAGTCCCAGGCCTATATTTATATATTAACTAGGCCCCTATATATATTAGCCTATATAGGCCTAAATATTATATAGTAATGATTGAATAAATTAAAAACAAGATTCAAGATGAACGTGAAAGGATTGATTTGATTGAAATTTAAAATGGTCATCACCTGCATGTTTGCTGTGCCTATTTCATAATTAGTAAGCCATCTGAACCTCGTAGATAAATCCTTAGATGCTTGTTGAATGACAACACCCCCTATATCGGATGGATTAACAGCCTCTTGACGTGTATCTGTTAAATATTCTGAATCTTCGGAGCCTGGAGATAAAAGGCCACCGATTTTTCGTTTGGTAGAATCCATATCGACATTTCGAATATTTATTCGTTTAGCTCGATGATTCGGCGCATTTAGCCATTGCGAGCTATCTGATAAATCCACACGAGTTATACAAATAATAGCAAATATTAAAACACTATATTTATACACACTGATTCCTGAAATTGAATTCATTGTCAATGCCAATGCTTCGGTGAAAGGTTTTGTCGCCATGTTTTTATTTGGCTTTTTGTTCTTGTTAGAGCAAGACAACACACTTATTTAAACACACACGTTAAACGTAAAGAACATAAATCCAAATGCAGCATTATATTTGAAATAAATAAAGTCCATCTAATCGCCTGCAAACATGCAGAGGGAAACAAAACCAGAACTTATCCATTCTCCGCTTGCCATAAACAATATATATTAATGCCTTCTCATGATTGAATTCTAAACAAGTCTACCAGCAGTTTTATTATGCGAAGAAAACTGGCCAGCAACCATAAGTTAGAGCAAACCTGAGACCAAATATTGGATAAAGAGAATAGGAGAGACAGCAATATCAGCTAAAAAAAACTATAATATTAAATGCGTATTATGATATTTTAAAAAAAAATTGTATTAAATGAAAAGAAAATTTCTCATGCCGTAAGTTAAAAAAAAAAGAAATAAAGTCATTTTAGTGAGATTTATGATAAATTTAGCTGTAAATAGAAAGTGTTGTGTTTTTAGATCTATGCATAATGTTATCAAAATATTCATAATTTGTGTCATAAATTATTTTTTGTTTTAATATATTGTTGCTAATTGTATGCGAGTGTGTCTTCTTTTTTTTTTCCTTCAATATTTCGAAATGCATTAAAATGTGTTAATACAAACTGGCAACACGCTGCTGTTTGTTTTTCTTTATGGCTAGGAAGAGGGTTCCCATTTATGTGTTAACCTGATAGTAGTTCGCCTGCATTGATGAATCTAGTTCTAGACCTTTTTTTTTTTTACGTTTTTCTTTTACTTGATTGTGTTGGGGAGAGAAGGGGGTGGGTAAATATGTCAATATAACATGGGAGGGATAAGACTATTATAAGGTTTAAGGAATAGCCTACTGATTCGATATAAAAATGTTAACATAACAAAAAAATTGTGTAATATAGGCTAATTGTTTTATAGTTTAAGGCCCACTGACATAATCAATTTTTTTAAAGATGAAAAAATGTAAGCTTAACTATATTTTCTGCAATTGAATTAGTTAGGCCAAGAGTCTAGGCCTATATGTAATATTTCACGTATTTTTGAATCAATGCCACATTGAGAAAGAAAAAAAAACACCAAATAGCGTAAACATGAAAAAAAACAAACATAAAAATTAAAGTGATGTAGTCTAGAACTATTTTTATAATTAAAAATAATGAAAGGTTTAATATAATTTTTGTATCATCATTAGAGATAAAATGAAATACTTTCTTTGTTGAGAAATAGCTTGCAAAAGTAAAATGTCAATTCAAAGACTAGACTCAATAATAATAATATAGTAATGTAGTCTTTGATATAGTCTTTACCAATGTTTAATAAATTTCTCAAGGGAGACTACTCATGTATTTTATAAGAAGATATTTTTCATTTGCTTATTTATCATTTTTAATTTAAATACCTTTACTATTTTTGATTGCTAATTCCTTCTTTTTCGTCTACTATTTCTGTCTGTTGATCCTGCCAGACACGATTCTGTATTTTATTCAAATTTCTGTTTAATGGTTATGTCTGATGGAAACATAATAGGTTTAATAACAATGCCACAATGGGTCCTTTAATAATAGATCTACTTTTTTTAAAAGCCACATTAAATTAAAACAGGATTTAAAAAAACATTTAGGCCTAGATATACTATATATAAATTTATATTGAGCATCTTGTTGAGTACTTTGTTTATATAGCCTATAATATGTGCATTTTTTTTTTTTTTACATTTAATTAAAAAAATGATTATTTATATAGCGCTTGTATCCATAATGCATGCTCGCAGTGCTCTCTAGGTATAAATTGAAGTGGGGGATGTATGGGTAGGCATAGGCCTACGTAAGGTACACAACCACTAGTAGGGCCTAAAGAGAAAGGTCTTTAAACTCTTTTTAAAAGACTCTTTTATAACAGAATCGTCCAGTGTCTGAGAAAAGTTGTTCTAAAAATCATCTAAAAAACGTTTCCTAAACTTAACAAACAATTCACAAACCAATTTTGACCCGCATGGTGAAATCTCTTAATGTTTACTGACAATAGACGAGATCTATATAAAAGTAGTCCAAATAAAAATAGTTTTGAGGATAGACTAGATGTTTTGTAAGTACTTATTTGAGAAAAATAAAAAAAACAACGAAAGCGAGTTTTATTAAAGACCCTTCAATTTACCCAGGCCTACATGGTTATTCACTTTAAAAAAATTAAACAAAGTATTTTTCACTCTATTTTGTCAATTTTTTTTAATTCACCAACTCTTTCAAAACTTGGTTGGTTAAAATGTTACCAAGCGTAAAAAATCAAGACATGTTTCCCAAACTGTATTATATGAATCGTGCATTCCATTACAAGATGGTTAACTTGTGTTTAGATTTTAGCATTCGTCCCCACCATATTTGATTAAGCTTTAGTCTATAATTGGCACAAATATTTGGCTCTTTTAAAAGACTATTTTAAACTATATTTTGTAACTTTGTATTTTCTTTCCTTGTACCATCTTCTGATGAATAAATCTGTCAAAGATATGTTGAGGTTATTTGATCCGTTGTTCCACATCATCAAATAGACATTTAAAATTCTTTGGAAGGTTTGACAGTGTTGGTCTTTTATCTAAGGGTTTATGACTGAAATTCTCTCTCTGTCTATTTTTCTGTTTAGAAATCTTATATCGACAGACAGTTAATTATTCCAGTTTTTAAAACTACTTCCTACAACTGGAATACACTTCTGTAAATGCACTAGTGTTTTAGGAATAAAGGAAGGGGAGAGGGGTAGGAACAAGCTGTCATCTTACGATGGTCTTGGTCAGGGCGACCAGAAACAAGCAAAAAGAATAAAAACTTAATACCGAAAAGAAACGTTATCAGTCCAGTTTTTATTGTAATAGTCTTTTTTCTTTTTCTCTTAACAAAACAGTCATTCTTTTCTTATCCGTCATTTTTACGGGCATAACCACTAGTATCATCAACATATATAATTGCCGTGAGTTTGTTTGTTTATATATATATTTATATATATATATATATATATGTTTATATATATGTTTGTTCGCTATAGCAGTGGCGTACCGTGGGCTGGTGTCACCCGGTGCGGTAAATCTTGGGTGTCACCCCCCCCCCCCCCGCCCACGACTTTCACCATAGTTTTTGTCTCCTTAAAACAGGCCTACAGTTCAAATATAAAAAAACAATAACAATATTTATTTAATATTAGAAAGTAAAAGCAACAAACAACGGAAACAACTGTAAGGTTAGTTATTTTATATTAAAAGTAGGCCTACCTTATTTAAATTGTTCCTTTCCACTCTTCAAAACTGCAAACTTGTCAATCACCTCATCAAAATCTATATCATTCACAGTATCCCTTTCAATCGATAATATAGTCAGATCAGAAAGTCTTGATTGTTCCATGATGGAGAGTAAATATCTTTTTATAAGCTTTAGTTTTGAAAGCTCCGTTCACATGAAGCCACAGACACACCTAGAAATAATTGAAGGCCTAGCGAGAGTGTTGGAAGAAATTCTATGACGTAGCCTACTATTTAGCTTTGAATTTCAAAATATCTAATACTGACCAGTCCATGGCTTTTTTTTAGGTCAATATCAGCTGCTTTTATGTGTCGTCTAAGCCGTGGTGTTTCTTTTAAGAGCTCATCTTCGGATAGCTCATCGTAGAAAGAGATTAATTTGGGAATGGACACCAATAACTCTTCTCACTTGCTGACAGTAGAATCTTGGGCTGAACAGCCTCAAACATATCTGCAACTTCCTTAACGCTGTTTATATCATCTGGAGTTCAGAATGAAAGCGATCAATTCACTATAGCCTCTCCCTAAATCTTCTCGAATAGAAATTCCAGCATATCTTATTTTTTTCCTCTGCCATTCTCTTCTTTAATTAATCTTAATCTTCTCTCTAACGAAATCCCATGTTGGTCTGATTTTATAAGTGCTTGTTCAATAGCATGTTCCACTGACTCCGCTTTTCGTGCAAAAACAATCTTAAGGCGTCTAATTTGGTCATCACGTTATGAAAAGTTAAGTCTTTAGTCTGCAGGTACTGCTGTGTAAGATTAACTGCTTCAAGTATATCAGCCCAAAGGTTGAAGTACCAGATAAACGTGAAATCACAGACATCATGTAAAAGTCCTTGTGCTGTACATCTGGTGTCCAAATTTTCACGAGGATCACATAAAGCTTCAATTGCCGAAATACATTTATCAAACTTATCTTTCACTGGTTTAACAGCAGCACGATGAGCGCTCCAACGTGATGTAGATAACCTTTTCAACGACACCCCAGTGTGTTCAATTAAAACATCCCATCGATGAGTAGAAGCAGCAAAGAAGGAAAACATTCTATCAAGGGTACCAAAAAGTGTTAGATGTGTACATGAAGCATTTTCGGCAAAAGAGTGTTGACCACACAAGTTAATGGAATGGCCCACACATCCATTAAAAATAGCTTTCTTGTTCTTTCTTTTCAAAATGGCTGAGCACCTTCATGGATTCCAGACACCGTGGCAGCATTGTCGTAACCTTGGGCTCTGCACATCATTATATCAAATCCGTCACTTTAAAGAATTTTAAGAATGTCAGAACTGAGGTCGCCAGCTTTGTTCCCCTTTAGAGAAAAACAAAATCAAAGAAACACTTCTCTCACTTCAACTTTCCTACTGTGGATTTTCACTTATCTGATCACTTCAGACATTTGGTCAGTGTGTGATATATCAGGTGTGCTATCAAACATAATTCCAAAATACAATGCGGCCTTTATATCCATAACAAGATTTTTTTTTTCTTTGCAAGGTTGGCCAGTAGGCCTACATTTATAAATTCATTTATAATTTTTTGGTGAAAGATAAGATACATATGCTTTCACTGTACATTTTAATCTCATTAGGTGCTCTTTCAGCACCGGTTCATATTTGGAAAGCATCTAAACCATTTCAAGAAAGTTTCCTATATTCAACGAGGATTAATC
Source organism: Anisus vortex (assembly GCA_949126835.1). Lineage (NCBI taxonomy): Eukaryota > Metazoa > Mollusca > Gastropoda > Planorbidae > Anisus > Anisus vortex. Next base: position 15,598,625 of record OX421493.1, read on the forward strand.
TTCATGGCTACGAAATGGCAGATTTTGCTTCATTCAAATAAGCACCATACTGGTGACGACACACCGTGCTGCTAGTCATTTTCATTTATTTGATTTTGATCTGCCATCCGTTCTGTTATCGGACTAGACCAGCAGTGCGTGCTCTGTAGAATTATCATTTTTTTAAATATAGTTTTTTTTTTCATTCGGGTGTCACCCCTTGAGAGGGTGTCACCCGGTGCGGCCCGCACCCCCCTCGGTACGCCACTGCGCTATAGGCACCTAAGCCGTTTGACTAATCGGGACAAAAATTAAATGTATAAATTTGAAACGTACTCCAAAATATAATTTTATTTTATGACTTATAATCATGAATGTGTTAATTTAAAACATTCAAAATGTTAGATCCAGCCATGCAAATTAAATATAATCGTACATAGCAAATGGCCATTTCCGTTTATTACTATGTTGAACGCGAGATTTACTATGTTGAACGCGAAGGTCTTTTCGGGTTTTCCCAATTCTGCTGTTGTTTTTTTAATGTGGCGAGACCTTTTTTAAAAGTTACGCACCGCAATTTGGCTTGGAGAGTTTCAATGGTTTACTTTTTAAAAAATACTAGCGTATGACGTAATGTCTATCAAATTATTTATTTTTTCATTATTGATGTTTGCATTATCCTTTTAAGTAAAAGCAACCAAATCTTTTAATTATTTAATGGATTTACGTCGCTATTTAGAATATCTTTTAATAGGCGACTGTGTACACTCTATAAATTAAATGATACGAATTATAAAAAACAAGTTAGGCCTATAGGCCTAAATGATTACTTTCAAATACCGGGTACCATAAGCTTAACAGCAACAATATAAAATAAAAACTAAATACCGAAAGAAACATTCTCATTACTTTTTTAATGATACAATAAGCAAGAACAAAAAATTTAATTCCGAAAAAATCTTTCTCAATTTAGTCTTTATTGCATTGAAATATTATTTTCTAATTTTGTTTATATTATTTACCTTTTTTATTGTTTTGTGTTTATGTTTTTTTTTCTTTTAGATAGTATATTATTGTTAATTTAATATTATTAATAACAAGTCAAGTCAACACAACTGTTCGCTACATTTTAATATCGAATTTAAAAATATCTTTAAAAAAACCCGGACGAGCCTTTCGGCTCTTGTGTCCAGGGCGTAACGCTTAGGATTTGAGCAATCTCTGTTCGGGCTCCAGCCACCTAACGACATGCCGAAGGCGTGGCGTGCCGTGTAACAGGGAAGGTTTACGCAGCCCAGCGATAGTTCACTACGGCTCCCCTAAGGATCAATTATTGTGGTGGCTCGCCAGTATACCTGCACTGTCACCCGGTAGCACAAATCCTATAGGCCTACTATAGGTACATGCATCCAGGCACCGGCTGGTTCTCGAGACGGGATTGCATCGTCCATTGCTTCCTCCCCACCGGGACCAGTGGCCTCTCGGCAGTGTAATGGACCTCGGACCCGCTGCGGGGGCTGTGCCCCATGCGTTCGCCCGCCAGTGTATTCTTAATGGGAATGTATCGGCGGTTTACACACTACGCCAGTCCTTGAGGCCACAATTCTTATGCATATGCCAGGGTATGGTCGAACAGAAACAATTAAAAATAACAAAAACTAAATACCGAAAGAAACATTCTCAACACTATTTTATTAATACAATAAGAAAGAACAAAAATTAAATACCGAAAAAAATCGTTCTCACTTTAGTTTTTATGGTATTGAAATATTATTTTCTACGCTTTTTTTTATTATTTACCTTTTTATTGTTTGGTATTGTGTTTTTTTTCTTTAAGATAGTATTTTATTATTAATTTAATAGGCTATTATTAATAACAAATCAAGTCAACACAACTGTTCGCTACGCTTGTCAGTAACAATTATTATGCATAGGGCCAGGGTCAGGGCGACCAGAAACAATTAAAAAGAACGAAAACTAAATACCGAAAAGAAACGTTAATTGTATTTATTGTAATAGTCTCTTTTCTTTCTCTCTTAACAAAACACATTTTAGTCATTCGTTTCTCCGTCATTTTGACGGGCATAACCACTAGTTGTACAATAATAGCCTTTGTTTTTTTTTTAATTGAGCTAAAATTTTAATAATAATACACAGGCCAGTGCTCTATTTTTTTTTTTCGAAACTAAAAAGCTGCTATAATGGCGGCCCCCATGAAACGTTTTTGTCAGCGACTTTTGCTTGTTTACTATTCTTCACCACCCATTACATATTCGATTAACGGGGGCCATTCGAATATTCATAAGTTATGTAAAAGAAATTTCAAACGACATGGTAAATAAATGTAATTGTTATGTTTTTCTTTCTATTATATAGATCTAGATCTAGACTCTAGACTAGATTGTCTAGCTAGATCTACTAACTAAGATCTAGACTAGATCTATATAAAACTATATTATAACAATACTATATAAAATTTATTACAGACGCTCCTTCTGTCACATTGAATTTGAATCATTCTGTATCACCAGTGGCAGTGGTCACCACTGCCACTGTATGCTATAGGATAGTATAGAGTAGGCCTATCCTATAGAGTATAGACTAGTATTAGTATAGGCTATAACTATAGAGGCTACTTCTAATTGAAACGAATTCTAGTCTAGTCCTTCTACTTCGTCTTCAAGTACTTCTATTTTATAAAGAAGATTATTATAATTATTGCGTCCTACGCTCATCCATGGACCATGTCCATGCTCAGAGTCTAGTCAGTCTACTAGTCTAGTGACTAGTCTTACATCTTTATTATTATTATAATTATTAATGTTTTAAATGATGTTGTTACTGGTTTTCCTGGTTTGTTCAGAGAACCCATTCCATGCCTGAATGCCACTCGAAAAGAAAGAGTAGACTTTGATTTTTTTTTCCAATCTAACTTTTCTTTATAAAGGTGGGCCACTAAAGGTAGGGTACTAAACAAATTCATTTTTTCTCCATGCACTGAAATTTTCAGTTGGAAACCGATAGGCCTACAGAAAAATAAAAAAACGGCAAATAAACATTCTATTGTCTTATTGTACATTTGTAAATGTCATATCTATTCTTACCTTATTTCATAAGAAATAGCAAAAACTTAAAAGACACCTACTGTAAAATCTCGATTATAAACAGCACCTGTGTATAAGCCGCACGTATACTTTGGAAGGCAAAAAGCAAGTAAAATTGAAGTTCATGTGTAAAAGCAGCACTCAAAATCTGTTTGGTTTACCTGTATAATTTCTTTATCAATATATTTATTTTTTTAATTGTAGTGTATTAGCCAATGTAATGTGAATGGACTTTGCATATTATACAAAATAAACACTAAGTGAACGCTACATAAGCTTTCAATATTAACCTTCTTGAAACCTATTAATAACTCATCTGCGCTGTACAAAGGGATGTAATTCATTTAATAATCAATATATATTAGTTATTCATTCTAAGTTATTATTTAATAATCAATATATATTAGTTTTCCATGAGTTGTTTTTTATGAACATTACATTATCGATACTGTTGCTGTTTCATTTACAGATATAATTTTCTTTTGTGCGTAAAAACGTTTGCAAAGAACTAAATATTAATTTGAATAATAATGGCACATTATTTGTTTGGAACTCCGTTTAAAAGTAAAACTTTCTATGGTCTTACGGTAGCCCACATTGTCATTTCAGTTGATATTTGAACCTGGAAAAAAACTTTTTTTAAATAGTGCGACTTATACTCGAGAATTTATGGTAGTCTATCATGTTTAGAATCCCTGTCCTGTGGCATGTGGTAGCTTATGTCAGGTCACTTCCTTTCCCAAGTTGTGATATGTTGAGAAGAGACAATGCCAAGTTCTCTATCTATTGCCAACTAAAGGATGGTTTCTTTAAAAAACTACAAAGCTATCCCAAGTTTAAAAACTAACCGATACTAAGTATTTAAAAAATATACAAGCTATCCCTACCCTAAAAACTAACATAGACTTACTAAAAACAACAAGAAAACCAATTAAACTAACCCTACCATTAAGGCTAACAGATAGATATGGGAGAAAAAAAACTGGTTCTGAAAGTGAGCAACTCATGGCATGTGTGTGTGCTTGTTATGCTATGGCATAGGTTCTAACTAAATAAAAAAGGGAAGTAACAATGTTTATTTACAACACAAAGTGCTCAAGAAAAGTAATAATATTTCATAAAAACAAGCAAAATTTCAAAATTTAATAAAAATCACACAAGCTGACCGCCAAATAAAACCAACTGTTTCGTTATTAGGGTAAAAAAACACTTTAATTTGATATATGATACTTTAAGATGTCCCGAGGGCCAGCTGTCCCAAAAAATAGCCTGGGGTTGTTTTTACTATATTATTGAAAGTCAAAAAGTGTTAACAAAAAATTCCAAGCCTTTATAATTGTTTGCAACATGAGTGAAAAAAACTTTTCCTTTAGAAAATAAGAAAAGCATTGTTTTTTTTTTAGGTAAAATGTTTGCTTTGAAAACTGACAATTGAATTTCCGATGAGCGTTTAAAGCCTGTTTATATTCCACCTTATCCTCCATGACAGTATACCAGTAGTTAGTCCATGACCGTGTATTTAGTATTTACCACCAACCCTTATATCTGAGCAGGGTCAAAGCCCTGAGAGGGGCTACATGTTTTATTGGAAATCTGTGGTTCATCCTTTTATCTGAGGATCATTGCGCTATCCACCAAATGAAAAAAATGCTTAGTATGTGATGGTAGCTTCCATGTTGATCTTAATGGTTATTTTGGGCATTTCAACTTTGCAAATAACTATTAGATACTTTCTTGTATGCACTGAAAATATGAGCGCCTAATTAAAGATGACAAAATGTTACAGTAGAAGATTCTTGATTGAATACCTTGGTGTTGAACATAGTTCCCGTAATTTAAACAAGTGTCATTTTCATTTTTTAAAAGAAAAGATGCTGCAATAAAGTCAATATTGGCATAGAAATATGAAAAATATATAAACTGACTTTAAATATGTAGATATTAATAAATTATTGAAGAATTTAATTCAATTTAAAAAGAAGGCTGATTCATGTTATTTTTCATATTATTTTCAGCAATTTTGAATGCCGGAGAATTTGAATGGGAGAATCCTAAATCTGAAGAAGACATGTAAGTTGTAATAAGTAGTAATTTGTTAATTTATATTTATGTTTACAAAAAAAAAGGAAGTTTTCTTAAGAATTTTTCAAATAAAATGTCATTAAGCTGGTTGATTTTAATCTTCGGCTTGTGAATGTTATGACATCTATTTATTTCAATCTAAATACAAGTTACTGTGGCAAGTTTAAGTGAAGTTTGAATAAAGACAATGTCATAAAAAAAAAATATAATGACAAACAAGCTTATTATAATGATTTCAAAGAAAAATTAGAAGACAAATGACAAAAGTATAGAACACAAGTAGTACTGAAAATTGCTTCCCTTAGCAAGATCATTTAATTACCAAACAAAATACAATATTTTATGAGTTTCAGATAAACAAATTGTCTGGCAAAGATTTACCGCACCCTTTTTTTGTATTTTGTTTTTAAATTGGCAATTCATTACACTAGACTCAGACTATGGGAACAGCGTAGGACGTAATAATCTTCTTTATAGAAGTATTTTCTACTTTCTACACTTTTGAATTGTATTGCATTTCTAAAAATATCAATATATTGTTGAAATCGTTATTTTTGAAAAAGTATGGACCATGACTTTTACATTTACCATAACTTTAAATTCTTTGTCAATGGAAAAAACTTTCAAACCTAACAGTATTTCAATGAATATTTTTACTATTTATTGTGTTTGTTGTTTTCAGTGTCAATATAGTTTACATTGATAGGCAGGGAAAAAAACACAATGTGAAAGGCAAAGTTGGAGATAATGTTATGTATCTAGCTCACAGATACAACATTGAAATTGAAGGTATGTTGGTATTACCTAGTTTAAGCCAACTCTTGCGCAACAGTGTTTGAAGTCTTGGGTGGAAGACTAAACCATGGGCAATGAATAGAAATAAAAATAAAAAAAAACATATACCGTATATACTCGCGTATAAGTTGCACCGGTGTATAAGTCGCACCCCTAGTTTAAGATGTTTTTCCTTATACTTTGTCATTGACCCGCGCATAAGTCGCACCCCGACTTCCCGGGTTACACTGCCTTTTAATATCTCAAAAATACATACCTTTTAAACATAAAAGTTACTAAATATTTCCTTAAAAAATTGTTTTAATCGTGCATAATGCAAACATAATCAAATAAAGGCATATCCTAATAATTTTACATAACTCCAATCAACTATAGGGGTTATGTAGGAAACTTTATGACAGAGTAGTGATGTTTTTTGAACTTTTCAAAAACAGTGACGGGTGTATAAGTCGCACCCCTAATTTTTGTCAAAATTTTCTGTAAAAAAAGTGTGACTTATACGCGAGTATATACAGTAATCCCTTTGAAATGTTAATGTATTACATCATTACAGTCATTTCACAATCGCCTAACTCATTGCTATTACTTCTGTTTTGTCACTTTGGTATATTTTGTAACAAAAAAGTTTTCTGATTGGTTAAAAAATTGATTTCAACTCAAAATTCCCAGAAAGTGATTTAGGCCATTTTAAAATGACCCTAACGACATGTAGTCTTACTTTGATGTAGTAATGAGTAGAGGAGGTAAAGTAGCCTTTTAAAACCATGTTGGTCCATAGGGTGAGTGAAGCAGCGGGCATGTGTTGTTGTTGGATACATCATACAACACTATGCCCTTTAGCTTCTACCCAACTACCTGTAGGTGCAGGCACTCGTCAGAGTTGGGTAAGCTCTTTGACACCCTCTGGTCTCAAAGAAAAAAAAAACAAAGCGTGGCCATCAACTTGGATTCAAATCCTGGACCGTTGGAACGGCTGCCCTAATAGCATCCCCCCTCCCCCTGTAGTAGTGTAGTGACACTCATTGAATAAGTCTAGAGCTAAAAATATAATTAACATACCGGTAATCTGCACCTTAATAGAAAACTTTTTAGCAGAAAACTATGAAGAAACAAATACATAGTTTACTTATAATTAAAGTCAAAGTTTACAAAAAAAGATAAATTAAAAGCTAGTTCAGACAATGCAGCTTCTACTCTTGTTTTTCTCAACTTAGTTCTGAGGAGATTTATGGTTACATATTTGAATGTTTAAAAAAATGCACTTAGAGTATTGATGAAAATTGTGTCCAATGTGTAATTGACACGGTTGACGGCTGATAGTTTAAAATAAAAAATAAAACAGCAAGAAGAATTTAAGACTTACCTTACCGCAATTAGCTGTCTGAGGTTAAGGAAAGTTTAGAGGAATGACATGTTTATAATCTCAATAGTATCTTACTTTCGGGAAAGTAAAATAAAACAACAACTAAATTCTTTAAAAAGGGGAATAATCCTATATATCAATTAGTTGATATTCAAGAAACATTATATTTATACATATATATTTTTCAAGAAAGGTTAGTGGAATTAATTATAATTTTACAAAAAACAACAAACAGATGCTTATAAAATGTTAAAGTTAAAGTAAAATCTATTTTGTGTTCATATAGGAGCATGTGAAGCATCTTTAGCTTGTTCAACTTGCCACGTGTATGTGAAAGATGAATATTTTGACAAGTTGCCGTCACCTCTTGAAAAGTAGGTGGTTGTTGTTGTGAGCTAATAGTAATCGTGTACAGTTTTGTGTCTGTTGAATGAAGATGTACCTTCTTTAAATATTACAAATATATTTTATCATTGAAGTTTGGAGGAAGTATTTATATTTTAATGGATGACTTCAACTATTCTCTATAGAGAGGAGGACCTGCTGGACATGGCACCATACTTGAAAGTAAACTCAAGATTAGGTAATTGTAACTTTTTATTATAGTATAGGTAATTTTAACACTTTATTATAGGTAATTTTAACACTTTATTATATTTTATTTTAACACTTTATTATAGGTTATTTTAACACCTTATAATAGGTTATTTTAACACCTTATAATAGATAATTTTAACACTTTATTATAGGTAATTTTAACACTTTATTATATTTTATTTTAACACTTTATTATAGGTTATTTTAACACCTTATAATAGATAATTTTGACACTTTATTATATTTTTTTTAACACTTTATTATAGGTTATTTTAACACCTTATAATAGATAATTTTAACACTTTATTATAGGTAATTTTAACACTTTATTATGTTTTTTGACACTTTATTATAGGTTATTTTAACACTTTTTAATAGATAATTTTGACACTTTATTATATGTAATTTATTGTACACTTTATTACATATATTTTTAACACATTATTTTAGGTAATTTAACGCAAACCACTTAAGACTTAAAACTGCTATTTGTAATTTTAAAATCACTACCTTGAATTAAAGGTAATTTAAATCAAAATCTTAGCTTGTAATTTTAATCCACAGTTTCTAAAATGATCTATAGAGGAGTATGACAGGGACAATAGGTTTTGGACCCTTTTGCCAACAATGTGTTAGGCCTATTTATGGGGAAAGGATACAAAGGTTACTAAGAAATATAGGCGAACTGGGATATTTTAAATGGCAGTCCATCTAGCATGGACTATGGACTACTACAGGAGTGGGCAAATGTGGTTCTTCATTATGTGCAAGTTCCATGAAAAATCAGACTTTTTTCATTGGCCTACTTTATTATATAACAACGCACTAATAAACTTACATATACACATGCATCTCTTCATAATAGTATAATTGACCATATTTACTCAATTTTGACCATCTCTGTCTAGGCATAGGAAAAAATAGTTTTACTTTGTCTAGTCTGAGTGGCCTGACTAACATCTTTACTTTTAATTTAATCTTACAAAAAGAACTATGCAGTGCTTTATAACTAAAAGCAATTCATTTTGTTTGTCCAGGCTGTCAGATTATTTTAACCAAGGAACTTGAGGGCATCGAGGTGACACTTCCGAAAGCGACCAGGAATTTCTATGTGGACGGTCACGTGCCCCAACCCCATTAACGGTCAAAAGTCTGGCGCACGGTCTCCCGCTAGCCTTGTCGGCCAGTGTTGTGCATGAAATTTTACACATGCATCAAGATATTATAAGGTTGTTAAATGAAAACATTTTGCTGGCAACTCAAGTGTTGCAGATGTTGTTGAAATGATCAGTGAAATAGAGGCTGTTATTGTTATAATCTCACTTTGAATAACCCTCTTAGAGTGAGGGCCAAACTTCTTTTAGTGCCTGTGGTGTATATATATATATAGAGATGTAAGATGTATCGAAGAAGGATGCATGAGTAATTAATGTTTGTCTAGTGGAGGATTGATAGTTAAGTAATAAAGAGTTATTCTGGATATATCCCACAATTGAACAAAAGTGTGATGCTGCCCCCACAAACAAGGCAGAAGTTGGCAAAGTTTATTTCTCACTAAAAGTAAAATAATAGGAAAAAGGAGTTCCTGGATATTTTTTTTATTTTTATTGATTTGTAATGCTTGATGTCTTAACAAATAGAATTTTAATTTTTCATTCAAACTTAATTTTTTTTTTCCTCTATAAACTTCAAAATTTATTGTTTCTGCATTATTTTATAAAACACTTCCATTACTTTAAATAATGTACTGATGCATGACCTTCAACCTTACTACTAGAGTGTACAAATTATTTTGCTTTTTATAGATAAATGAATTTGCTTTCATAAAACATCTACAGCTAAGTATCTTATTTTACCTACTTCTGTGCCAGTCCTTCGGGGTTGCATCACAAATAGAAAATGCTGGTAATATACATTAAGACATTGTGCTGTTTGTGTAAAAACATTATTTATTTGTACAGAATGTTACAATATAATTTTTGCTATATAATTTTTGCTGTGTAATAACTGCAAGATTAGTAGAATGTGTGTATTTTTTATATTTTTTACATCATTTTGTTGGCCTTATCATTGTTAGTATGTGATTCTGTTTGAGGTACGGGTAGTCCCCATTTGGTTTTCCTGATAAGCCTATTACTATTAGCCTTGTATTCATTGTAATTAGCAGTAAAATTGTAAAAGGCAGTAAAAAGAGTAGACATTTTGAAGTTATAAAAGAGATGACATGTTTTGATATAATACTTTTATATATATTGTACAATTCCAGAAGAACTTAATGTATTGTTGTATTTATTTGATCTTCTATTTAAAGTTAAAGTGTAGAAACTACGTCAACCCTGATCTCACTATAATGGACTTGAATTATTGTTTCTCCAGCAATCAAAGAATCATTGATGGTATAAGCTTATTATGTTGCAAACTTTTGCTTTACGTCTGGTACACTTCATTAATTTTTTTGTTTTTCTGATAAAATACTCAAGAGAAAAAATGTAGTCTTGTGTAGTTCTTTAAGGATGTTTTTTTTAATCAGAATTAACTATATGTATATGTAATATATAGGGTTATTTAAAAAGAATAAACCCATTTGGTGACCCATTGAATTAGGTCTCAAGTATTTTGTGACATGAGTCAGTGATAGTTAAAAAGAGGTGATGTCCAATGTTTTGAATGGCTGCCACAAGGGGGCGCTGTAGTTGCTTTCATCCTCTCACAAGGTACAGTTGTATAGTTTAATCTCGGAATGGCGTCCTCAGCAAATGGCATTCTGCAGAAGTCCAGCGAAATCCTCAGATCTCACCGAGTTTGATTTTTTATTGTTGTCATGGGTAAGGGTTTGAATAAGCTGCAGTGTTTATGGTTGAAAATGTTGACCTCTTTTTGTGGACTTGAGCTGGCTCCGGTCAAATGCATTACAGATTGTTGCCATTTGTTCATTTAAAACTTGTGCTCCTCCTTTATTTTATCCATTACACAGGCACCCACCTTCTTGAAACTGTCCAAACCACAGTCGAATGTTCTTAGAAAAGAGTGGATTAATGTTCACTTGCCTTCAAACACCGTGACAATGAAATTAGTTTTTGAAAACTCTAGAATGCAGAATGTCTTTTATTGAGAACAAACCATTCTTAGGGTAAAAAACAACTGTACATTGCTGGAAGAATGATGTGACAACAGCACCCTTGTGGCAGCCATTTACATCTTCAGTAATTCCTCTCTCCAATGGTCACTGAATAATCACAGACTCAATGATTGGGAACTGAAAAAATGAGTCCTGAAATCAGTTCATTCTTATTTAATAAACCTGTATATGTTATTTTATATGTTACAGATGGTTCTATAATGAAGTTCAATCAATCTCAATGTACAAACACTTGTATTTAATAAAGTGTAAGTTTGCAAAACTATTGACTCAAAAGATTTTTGGTTTTGAATGTAGTTACCACAAAGAAAGTATTTGCAACCTAAAATCTACACAACATTTTGAGTTATAATGGGTTAAATTATTTGAATCTCTATTTTCATGAGTCTAATTTAATTTGATATTCTAACTTTTAACATCACTTTCTGGTTTATATTTCTCAAATATAGAGATAATATAATAATAGATTATACTATATGAGAATATATGATTATTTTTAATATAGAGAGATAATGTACTAAAGGAATATACTACTAGTATTACTAGAATATATGGTTCACATCTTATGTATTTTGATATGGCCCTTTACTGTAACAGCATTAACTGAAACAAAAACAGGCTCTAGCTGTTCACTGGACTATGGCTGTTTACTGGACTATGGCTGTTTATTGTTGGAATAGGAAGTGAGCTCTGTCATGTGTATTTTTTCAGCCTGTTGACAAGGATCATCTAAGCATGAGGTTAAGGGTCATACATGCATGTTGTTCAAAGATGCACTCAAAGTTATTGATGGTTGTTGATGGAAACTATTCCATTGGACTTGAAAAGTGTGTAACCAGTTTATCATGAATGTGCTTCATATATAAAGTGATATTATGTCTAAAGCAGCTGTAGGTCGTTAATAAAAATACAATCATTCAAGGTAGCCTTGATAACTAGCCCATTTATAAATTAACTAAGGGGCCTTAAAATAGGTAAACATACATAATTCATATCTATAAACTAAAACTTCACTACAAAGAAAATCAGTTTGAGCTGACAAACTAAATTTTTTCAGGTGAGCTACTTGTTTGTAGATTATAATATTTAGATAAAATGAATAGTTTTCATTACATTAAATATTGCCCTTAACGGGCTAATGTAAAGTCAAATCATTGTGAAATCATCCTATTTCGTTTCAAATTTAATATTAAAGTGTATTTATTATAATAATATTAAAAACACGAGGTCTGTATGACAATATTTAAAGTTTACATACCCTGAAAATAGTAAATAGCGAGCAAGCAAAATTAATTTACATCAAAGTAACCTGTATAAGTATAAGTACATTAAAACCAAGGGAAAACATTGTTGTTTTTAGAATGAATTTTAAAATGCATAAAAGCAAGTTTCTACTAAAATGTGCTAAATGAGTCGTGTGACAATATGAGAATATTCTTACTTTTTCTTTAAGTGTGCAATCATGTCTACAATTTAAAAGGTCAAAATAACATTTAAAAAATATTACTTAGACTATTTTTTTTTTTTACATAAGATATGTCTTTAAATCAAAGATTGAATGGGAAATGTTAAGTTTTTTGAAATAACAATACAGCAAAACTTTAATGCAAGCCAAAAAATATTATTGGAAAACAAATCATATCTTGAAATTTTAAGAACTTATTGCCATTAGGACTTTGTACAATATACATATAACAAAGAATGACAGATATTGAAATACTTATAAATAAAATAGAATTTTTAACTCTTGAAGTTGATTATGTGGCATCAATTGCATTAGAATTTAAGCTGCTTGTCCAGTTGACTAGGTCATCGACTTCTTTTTCTAAAATATCATCTACTTCAGAACTTTTGTTAATATTTTCATCTGCCTGACGAGTGACTGCATGAACAAATGAATTGAAATTGTTAGAATACATTTCTCCAATGTAAACAGCCACAGTTAGTTAGACATTATTTCTTTAAAAGTATGCTATATAGCTCATAAATTGAATCAGTAACACTAAGTTAAAAAATAATTCAAAATAAAAGTTTCAATTATTTAGACAGTTAAAAGTATTTTCAATATTATGATATAAAAAGTTGTGTTACCTGGTGTTGGTTTTCTAGGGAGGTAAATCTCTTTCATTTTGTTCAGTTGTGCCAACTTAACTGCCTTGGTTTCCTCAAGTAAAACATTGTTTTTGAAAATGCCATAAACCAAATTGTTGTGACTTGTAGAAAAAAAAAGACAAATGAAATGTTTTTGTTTATTATTTTAAACAAATATTTTGTGTTCAATATTAGTATGTTTGACTTTCTTAAACAAGATTTTTTTAAAGTCTATGGTATTTCATCATGTATCCTATTCAATAGCTTTTTCTCCTTTAACTACTTATTATCCTTTAACTAGTCTTTTTTCCTGTAACTAGTCTTTTATCCTTTAACAAATCTTTTCTCCCTTAGCTAGTCTTTTCTCTTTTAACTAGGTCTTTTCCTTTATAAACTAATGGTATTATATCATAATTAGAAGCTGATTGTAAGCCTTTAGATATGTTAATAAAAATGAAATACAAAATAAAATAATGTTTGACTAAATTAAAATAAATAAAGCTGGAAATAAACATAATGTGAAATGTGCAATTACAAGGAATATAAATAATTAATTTCAACAAAGTTAAAATAGTTTTTTATGTTTCATACTCATTCAAATAGATTGGTGAGCTAAGTTTGATCAAATAGATTGGTGAGCTAAGTTGGATCAAATACAAATTCAAATAGATTGGTGAGCTAAGTGGGTCATATAGACTGGTGAGCTCAGTAGGATCACATTGAGATTCAAATAGATTGATGAGCTAAGTTGGATCAAATACAAATTCAAATAGATTGGTGAGCTAAGTGGGTCATATAGACTGGTGAGCTCAGTAGGATCACATTGAGATTCAAATAGATTGATGAGCTAAGTTGGATCAAATACAAATTCAAATAGATTGGTGAGCTAAGTGGGTCATATAGACTGGTGAGCTCAGTAGGATCACATTGAGATTCAAATAGATTGATGAGCTAAGTTGGGTCAAATACAAATTCAAATAGATTGGTGAGCTAAGTGGTCATATAGACTGGTGAGCTCAGTAGGATCACATTGAGATTCAAATAAATTGATGAGCTAAGTTGGATCAAATACAAATTCAAATAGATTGGTGAGCTAAGTGGGTCATATAGACTGGTGAGCTCAGTAGGATCACATTGAGATTCAAATAGATTGATGAGCTAAGTTGGATCAAATACAAATTCAAATTGATTGGTGAGCTAAGTTGGATCCAATAAAAATTCAAATAGTTTTGTGAACTAAGTTGGATCCAATAGAAGTTCAAATTGAATGTATTGTTGAATCAAATATAAAATTTAACATGACAATCTGGGTTCAAACCAAGCTGCCATCTATCCTAGGATAAGCAGGATAAATGTAGGATGCAATAATCTTCTGTATAGAAAAAGCCCCTGTAACATATAAGTTAAAAGGAGTTTTGCAAAAGAAACAATCTTATAAATAGAAAAAAACTTCGCAACTTACAAAGCAATCAAATTATAACAAATCACCATATAAATGTACCTAATTCTAGACATTATTTTATGGATAGTTGAGTGTCTTTTTCTGTCCTAATAATAAAAAGAAAAAGTCAGACTAAATCAAACTTAGAACATATTTAAATCTTTGTTTTTGTCTCTTGAAACTATGCATTCAAAAGAATAGATCGATGAAGAATATAATGATATAAGTCATAAATATTTCTCCTAATATGGCAAGTTACTAAGTCAGTGTTAGTTTTAGTGCCTGATCTTTATATTTTTTTTAATGATAATTTAAAGCTGCAATACTTACTCTTCTAATTGTTTCTGAAATTGTTGACTGCCAAAGTTGTTTTCTTCAATTTTTTGCATTACTTTAATGGACTCTGATACTGGAAGAAAGATGAATTAGCGGATCATTTTTTTCCCATTAGTCATACAAAATTAATTAAATCTGTTATAGCTACCAAAATTGTACTAATTCTTAAGCAATGAAAATAAAAGTTTTTTGTGCAAATAGCAATAATTTGTTTTCTTACATTTTCTAACTTTTTCTTTTAAGAATATTGCAATGCAGGGAAGAAAAATAGAGCTTTACTACATATTTTTGTAAATATCTAATAGTAGTCTACCCAAGGTCCCGGGTTCGAATCCTGGTGCAGGCTAGGATTTTTTCTCGGGTCTGGAGGGTGTCCTTGAGTCTACCCAGCTCTGATGGGTACCTGACCTTAGATGGGGTAAAGTAAAGGCAGTTGTGCATAGTGCTGGCCACACACTCACCTAGAATGCTGTGGCCATAGAAACTGGTGAACGCTGCTTCACTGGACCTATGTATCCATTCAATCCGACAGGTACTTTACTTTTACCATAGTCAGAATTTTAATAATAATATTTTTTTTTCTTTTCGGATTTAATTTCAACAGCTCATTTAAAATTGTACTGTATTAAAATAGTAAAATACAACAGTACATCGCGCACAAGTAACTTATATTGCAATTGTTGTGTCCTCTCTTGTCTCCCTCACAACAGCAATAACACTTTTCAAATGTAAAGTGCAGGTAAATTATTTTTTTACTATGGCTGGTGTCCTTCCACCTTTCATGTACATATTATGCCTGTACGCCTTGTATGAATATTTAATGGTCATCCTTCCACCTTTCATGTACATATCATGCCTGTACGCCTTGTATGAATATTTAATGGTCATCCTTCCACCTTTCATGTACATATCATGCCTGTACGCTGTGTATGAATATTTAATGGTCATCCTTCCACCTTTCATTTATATGTAGTCAGATAGAGATATATAAAGATTTGGTTTCTAATTCATTTAAAAATCTTATTACTCATTTATATGATTGTTTTGAAGTATGAGCAACCTTCCGCAATAAAATTGTGCTTGTAGTCCAAGATTCACCTATATATGTACATACCTGGTTGTGTGTTGGAGGTAGCAATAGTACACCATGTGCTGTGATAATCTTCAAATGAGAGTCTAATTGGTCGATGATTGTGAGTCGTTTTGGCTGTTCTAGAATGTATCTGCTTCGAAGCATCTGGCTTAATAATTGTCTCTGTTAAATCAGTTGTCTCCCCTGCTGTTAATAAAAAAAAAGAATGTTAAAAAATCTTTAACTTACCTAGATTTTATTTTATTGGAATCAAGTCATCCTTCTTCCCATTTGAGAAGTTTTCTGCCATTACTAATAATATTATTGCATACGCCATGATATAGGGGTAACCAAGGCGGGTATCCGGGGTATGTTCAGCACAGATAGTATTGTGCCATTTACAGATTACATAACTATATCTTTCATTTCCTCCATTATTATAAATGTGTGCTTTTTAGAAGTAAAAAGAAGCACCTCATACTGTTCTTCTAACAGTTAGAATCTAATTTGTAATTGATGGGGTTAACAAGGACAATAATGAAAGTGAAATACTGAACAGAGAGTTACTGCTAAGAAATCTGTTACTGCCTTGTAGTAAGGCCAATGAAATCAAGCGTGCAAAACTAGGATACTAGGCTAGCGCTAAGTACTGCAATGTCTTTGCTAGTATTGTTTGTCTCCACTGATAAACTTTTCTACCTGTCTCTTTTCATTTGTAATCTGAGACAAAAAATTTGCTAAATTGTTGTTCTTAACCCAAATTGTTCATAACCAGAGGCGTTTGTAACTCGAGGTACCACTATATATTAGACCTACTTCTAGTGAAAAATCATCTTTGCCAATTTCTGCACTGGTTTTGTCAGGCATCATCCCATACCGGTATTGACTTTTAAAACAGTGAAGTAATCCTGTTGGACCAATTGGATCCCATAAGGCAAATGGGAATTTTTCACCAGTTTAATTTTTTATATCTAAAGAAATCAGTCTTACTATTGTAAACAGCAGTTTAGGTATTTATAAATAACTTAATAATTGTTAACAGAAACATAATAAAATAGCATTGTTTAGTATTAAAAAAAGATTTACCTTCAACTTTTTGGCTTGCTAAAACACACTCTTTCACCAACTTAGCATAGTAAACTGGAGAGTTTAGCAACATGCTAGCAGCTTCAGAATTGACTGCATTTTTTACTACTGGATTTGAAAGTAGTGTCTGTTATAATGATACAGTTGTTTTTAAGAGAATTGATTTAGTGGTTTTTTAATATCTGAATAATTTAACTAATAATATATATTCATTCTTTACAAAGGGAAAATTACAAAGTACGTATGTAATAAAGCAATTTTTCCTGAACCTTTAGTTTACGTATACAGTTATTTCTATACTTCAAATTAATGATCCAATAACATTTTTATTGCTTAAAATAAAGTAAAATTTTCCACATCATTTTCAAATTGAATAATATAGTCACATCTCTTTTTGAGGTCTGCAGTTAAACTCAAATTCAAACAATACATGTCCGTTTATCTTATACATTACAGACGCTCCTTCTATAAAGAAGATTATTGCGTCCTATTGTGACCATCCGTGGCCCGAGTCTAGTCTGCGGAGACATGTACTGTTTTAGATCTATTGCTAGTATATTATTATAATCTGATCTTGAGTTTAAACTTTTCTTCTTCTTTTTGTGACCTGCTAATTATGATTCTTTGGCCCGGTGTTGGTCACAAGCCAGCATTGGTGAAGGGCTGTATTACAGGATTTAATAATCCACAATTAAGGAGTATACTACACTATAGACATAATGCAGCTGCATGTGAGCCTTTCAGTGCCAAAAGACTTGTAAAATCTTTTCTAGACCTGGTTTTTATTTGAAGCAAGCCTTATTGGGCTAGTACAGCCAAATAGAATATCCAGTAGTCAAATCAATAGATTTAGAAACCCTTCTAAGATAAATAGCAAAGTAGTAATAAATTATTGAGATCTAGACTGGACTCAAACCAGAGATAAGCATCTTAATGAATAATGTTCTATCTCTAAGGAGCAGCTGTAACATATAAGATGAGATATCTGTCAATATTTGTGGTAGCAGAACATTAGCATAAATATTTTTCATGTGATTTCCCTTCTTGAGATTGTTAGAGTGCAGTGCCTTTGCTGTTTTCATAAAATAAAGAATATTTTACAGATGCTGATTCTGTATTTCTTTTTTACATTCTACAAAACTACAATAAATAAAATGTTTTTTGGGTCAGATCTTATTGAAAGAGTTAAATGTATTTCATTATTTTCTCTTTTATTACCTGCAAGGATACCAATATCATTGACAGACTGTAATTTTCTTTCCATTTTACATTATCATCCAGAAAATCAACACAAGGTTTACCAGTTGTAACCTCAACTTTAGAGAAACAAAGAAACAAGTGAAAGACATTTGGTTTTATATTTTAAAATATTTTGAATCCAGACAATATTCTTAACGTATTTACCGTTAGGATGGAATGGTACAGTCTGAAAGAATACTTGAGGTGGTCGAACATTAAAATGTTCATCAAACTTTATATATATCTTGAAAACCCCACCTGATAAAATATAGTACAGATATTATTTAAATTTAAAAAAAAAATCTTTTTATATCATGTCAGTTATTTTACAGAACTAAAATAGGGCCTATATTGTACTATGAATATAATTGTTAGATTGCAAACTTTAATGGTTACATGTTTCTTACATTTATAACAGTATAGAAACAAGGAAGCTAATTTGCATCTCAAGCTAATTTGGTTTTGGATTTGCTTTGTTTCTTCATTAATTTTTTTATTTATTTATTATAGATGCTCTTAAAGATAATTAATTTCTGTTCAATCAAAATCAAATACTGAAAGGAAATAAATAGATATGAAAAAAGTTTAAGGGCTTAAAGTTAAATGGTCAACAGCTATGTAGTTTTTTTGTAATCATCAAGTGATTAAGTCTTTATAGCAGGCTGAATTTTATGTAAAATGAAAGCAAAATTAATTAATTATGAATAATAGCTCAGCTAGAAACACATTTAAAAAAAATATCTTTCCTAGTTTTTATTCTCTCAGATGTTCTCTCAGGGTGGAACCCTGTGTGGCAAAAACAGTTGATATGTCACAGATAAACACTGTTTTATAAGTGCATTTTTACTAATTTATTTACACTTATCCATATTTTTAATATAATTTAAAACAAAAATGAAATAGACATATAGAATTTATGTTCATAAGATAAGAAACCTATTACCTTCCCATAGTGTATCTTTTAATCCTTTAATTTTAGCAGTCCATTCAAATATTGTGTCATCATACAGTGGGGCAGCTTCAATACCCTTTAAAAAAGATATTTAGCATTGCATTGTTACTTGTTTGTCATTTGTAATGTGAAGTTAAATCAATACTAGAATGCCACATTTAAACAATAAAATATAGGTCTATTTGGCCAATATCATTTCTCATGTCTATAGTGCTTATACAGGCTTGGGCCAAGGGTCTAGACTTTTTTGTGATGCGACCCTATGAACCCAGCAAAACTGATTTTTCAATAAATGCAAAATAATGTGAAAAAGGGTCCTAGGTAATTTTTTAGGTTATTATTGATTTGTAATGTTGTAGGCATTAGCTAGTTTTTATAGCGATTGGTTAATCTTATCTTATCTTATACATTACAGACGCTCCTTCTATAAAGAAGATTATTGCGTCCTACGCTCATCCGTGGTCCGAGTCTAGTCTCGCATTTTTATTAATGTTTTAAATGATGTTAAGTTACTGGTTTTCCTGGTTTGTTCAGGCAACCCATTCCATGCCCGAATGCCACTCAGGAAGAAAGAGTACTTATATGCATTTGTTCTCGCATAAGGGACAAGGAAAGTGTTTTTATCTTTATGTTTATCTGAGATTTGCAACAGGTTGTTATTGTGTTGTATTTCTAAATTAGAGTTTAATGCCTTATGTATTATTACTACTTTACTCTTTGCCCTTCTGTCTTCTAGTGTTTCTAGGTTTAATGATTTGACTAATTATTCATTCATCCTGGTATTAGGCTCTTTAATTATCTGTTGCAATGCTAATTTTTTTGAATCGTACTAGTTTCTTTTATTTTAAAAACAACTACCTTTACCTGTAGGCTGAGGCTACTTATTTTTGTTATTTTGATTAACTTTGACTTTTGATCTAATTAGCCATTTTTTTAAGATTTCGTCTCCATTGTATAGAATCCATCTATAATACCAATAATAGATAAATGAATTAGCTTCCGTGTTAAATTAGGCCTAAAAAATATAGCCTAATAACTAATAATTAGGCCTAATGAGGCTAATGGAAGTAGGCCTAGTTCATGGAAGCTAATTCATTTATCACTAAACATCTAAAACTTAAAACTAAATTTAAATGGGGCCTATCTTATTTTGCCTACTTAGTAGTCAGTACCATTCCATGGGGTTTCATCACATTTTTTCCGACTAATTGTCATTAATTAAAGTAATTTGTTAATGATACCAATGTCGTAATGATGGTTTTGTGTTTGAAGTTGAACATCATCATAAATTCATAAATATTTATTTTTCAAATAAACAAACCCATTGTGGATCTTTTTGTAAATTCCGTTGCTCTAATTCAATCAAAAGATGCGCTCTAGAATACATTCTGTGTTATAACATTTATTATTATCTAACATTTAATTAATTTTACTCTTACATCTGGTTTTATTTTCTAATACATTGATTAAATACTAATCTATGTCTATTTTATTTCTATGCACTTTGTCATCTTGTTTTCCTTCGCAACAAACAACACTGACCCAAGTAAAAACTATCCATATTATGTTATTATATGATTCTAGGTATTTTCTACTAGATCTTGGTATTTTCGGCACATGCTTATTCTCACTGATCTATACATATTATATGCAAACTAAATTCCCCGACGTTGCCAGGGGAAAAAAATACATAAAGCTGTACTAATTTAACAAATATAATTATTATTTACTGAAAACACTTAGGAAAGTAAAAATTAAAAAAATAATGTAATAATCGGGTTCATAAAGGGCATGTCTTTTTATATTTAAAAAAGTT
Source organism: Anisus vortex (assembly GCA_949126835.1). NCBI lineage: Eukaryota > Metazoa > Mollusca > Gastropoda > Planorbidae > Anisus > Anisus vortex. The sequence continues at coordinate 15,619,717 of OX421493.1, forward strand.
ACGACTATCAGTATCCCTGGCTGAGAATCGAACACCCATCTCCGCATGTCAAAAATATAATTATTAGATTTTACTTACTGAAAACATTTTAGGAAAGCTTAAAGTCCTAAAATTAGTTCCTACCTACCTACATCCTACATATCCCGTAGTCTGTTGGACCGTTGGGGCGCCACAGATGACATATAAACCAGCCTCCTCCATTCCTCCCGTCTCTCAGCCGTTCTCATTGCCTCGCACAGTTTTGTACCTGTCCATTCCCTGATATTATCTTCCCAACGTTTCTTTTGTCTTCCTCTCTTTCTGCCTCCTCTGCAGGATGGTCTTTGCAAGCCCGTTGGTTCTAGTGACGTGGCCATTCCATTCCAGTTTTCTTTTCTTGGCTGTGGCCAGCAGGTCTTCATACTTTCCAATTTCCTGTTGTATTCTTTTTCGTAGCCTATCGGTTCGATGGCTATATGGTCTTTGTAACAGATACCGAGCAGGGTCCTGAAGCATCTCATTTCCATGACGTTTATCTTATTTTCCAGCTCAGCTGTTAGTGTCCATGACTCGCAAGCATATAAGAAAATGAAGAGGACCAGTGAGCGCATCAGCCTGATTTTGGTGCTGAAGGCTAAGTTCTTGTCTTTCCATATTGTCTTGAGCCTCTTTAGTGATGCTGATGTATGGGCAATCCTGGACATTACTACTGGTTTGTAACATTCGTTACAATCTTTTTTTTTTAAAAAGCAATATTAATGCAAAATTTTTTAAAGTAGCCGAGCCAAGATGTACAGAAAAGTAGGGGATTAGAACCCAGGTCACCCGACTCACCCGCATGGCAGCCCACTAACCACTTAGCTAGGGAGGACACATGCAAAATGCGATATCGCAAAAGTAAAATAATATGAGACAATAAGGTCTTTAAATTAACCAATGGGGATCGGAAACTCATCGTACTTTATATACAGGCTATAAGCTTAGCCTATATATTACTCTGAGTGAATGGATTGGGAACTATTCGGTCTATATATTACTCTGAGTGAATGGATTGGGAACTATTCGGTCTATATATTACTCTGAGTGAATGGATTGGGAACTATTCGGTCTTCTAATTAATAGGCCTACATTCCTCTGTAGCTCACACAAGTTGAGTAACAATAGGGAAATCAGCGCCCGGGGCGGGTATCTATATTTAGCACTTATCTAGAACTTCACTGGTGGGTTGCAATCAATGTCATCACCTTCTAGCTTCTAGTTAAGTTACTGGCTTACTCAGCTATGTTTTAAATCCTACATAGCTTCTACAGTCTTAAAGCTATAATAAAACTTCCCATTTCCTCTGCATCGGCAATGATAAAATTGCCTTATAACTTATAATCCAACAGCTAGATTTAGCCTATAGGCCTAGGACTATATCCTTAGTGGAAACTGCGTCCTCAGTATTTAAAACTATTATTAAATTATCCAAATATAGCGTCTAGAGTTTAGATCTACAGATTACAATAAACGACATTGGCGTAACTAAAGTAAATGGCCACTGATCTATTAAAATAATATTTCCGTAATAAGTTTGTTTGTACCAATTGACGTGAGCTGAAAAATACACTTTTATATTCCTTCTTTGATACAATACAACAGTAATAGGAAAACACAATTTATAATTAGAACAAACGTGTTAGTCACCTTACATGTCAGTGTTTAGGAGATTTATTTTTGATGATTCTCTTGTATTGGCATTTTTTTTACTTATCTTAAATGTTAGGCCTACAGACGCTCCATTCATATGTCCACAGAAGATGATTGTGTCCTACGCTTATCCGTGGTTGGAGTCTTGACTTGCATTCTGATTAGTGTTTTAAATGATGTTAAGCTACTGGTTTTCCTAGTTTGTTCAGGCAACCATATTCCACGCCCGTATGCCACTCGATCACTGAAGGCATAGGCCTATAATAGGCCTTTAGTAAAGGAACAAGAATATTGTTCCCATACCCAATAGGCCTATATTATTTTTTACAGATCTGTGATAGCCTAATTAGCTAACTTAATTGTGGGGGTCGAAAGTGGCAACTAAATAAGAATGTTAGTTGTGATTTATTAGTATGCATAAGCTATGCAATGGTTAAGAGCGTATCAGCTTGGCGCCTAATATAAACCTCGGCGTCCGGGGTGCCCCCCCCCTCCCCATCTCTAGTTACGCTACTGACTCCACAGCTTCTACAGCTATTATAGCTTCTAAATTTTAATCTAAAAGCCCTATATAAATTACTCTACAGTTATAATTTCTCGTCCCTAATCAGCGACAATAGTTAAGCTATGATCAAAAAGCTCCAAAGCATCTAAGCTTACAACCAATTAAGATTTTTCATAAATCTTTTTATAATAGAAAGTAGGCAATATGCTTAAAAAAATAATGAGCACCTTTTCAACTTTATCTCAAGAAAAACAGTACAAGGTAATAGCTGAACAAAATAAAAATCAGAAAAAAACAACAACAAATAAATCAGTAGAAAAAAAACATTTATTTTATTGATTTTGTGAAATATATGCCAGCAAACATGATTGAACTAATTTTGAGAAGTGCGTATAAAAAGTTATGACAATATTGTAGGGTTTGTAATAGGCACGTACTTATTTTAAATATCTCAGTGATTTAATTTAAGTTTTAATAGCACCGATATGAGTATATCACCAATAACCCAGCGATTATAATAAGCCATGTTTTTGTGAAGTCATTTTTGTTAATAGTTTATTAACTGCTCTGATTTTTGCATTAAACATATGCCCGCCATCGTTTTATTTAAAGTCATTTTTTACAAAGATACTATTTCTCTCTATCTTTACATCTATCTATCTATCTATCTATCTATCTATCTATCTATCTATCTATCTATCTATCTATCTATCTATCTATCTATCTATCTATCTATCTATCTATCTATCTATCTATCTATCTATCTATCTATCTATCTATCTATCTAGGCCTATCTATCTACCTACCTACCTATTTATTTATATACCTTTCTATTTAAGCTTATCTGTCTGTCTATCTATATTTATTTATTTACAATATATATAACAATAAATGTCTATATATAACTAGATTTATATATAAATATTAATAATTATAATATGTGCCGAAGCCACCTATAGAAGAGACTCCCCCCTCTCCCTCCCCCCCCCCAAAAAAAATGTGGCTTATTAACTTATTAGTGTAATATTTTAGTCTTTGTTGTAAACAATTTTATTTATAAAAAAAATATTTCTTTAATATCTTTGTTTATGATGAAACACATTATAAAAGCTGTGCTATAGCTAAGAAATCAAACATTAATTAAAGTTTGTGTTTTAACAGAGACTAACAATGCAAAATAAAATCTCAAAAGCACTGACAAATTTAAAATATTATTTCTTTACAATATTTTAATGTACAATACAATGAATGATATATACATAAAACAATTTGAGCTCATGACATAACTGATAGCAATAGTTGGGCACCTATTACGGGCAAGTTCTGGCATGAAGATAGATGTATGGCATATAGGCAGTGCAAGTGTTGGGGCATATAGATAGGGCAAGAGTTGAGCATATAAAAAGGGATAGTTTCGTCATTAAGGGCAAGTGTTTGGTTGACCTATACATACACAGTTTGTTCACACGGACAGGCAAGTATGTGGCATTAGGACAGGGCAAGTGTTTGATATATAGACATAAGTTGGGCATTCGAACAGTAAATTTGTTAGGTATTTAGACCGGCAAGTGATAGGTATATAGACCGATGTCGGACGTTCGAGATCTGGTACAGGTAAACAAACAGGCGTTGGGCTAGTTTTGGTAAACAGACAGGTGTTGGGTCACATATACTGTTCTAGAGTTAGGTACATAGACGGTAAATCTGGAGAATAGGTAGGCTATGTATTGTAATAAAATAAATTCCATTTTAAAACAAGACTATGTGATGCAAATGGACAAAACTCGTTTTTCAATAAATGCAAAAGACTGAAAAAAAAGGGTCCTTGGTCATTATTGAGATCATTATTGATTTGTAATGTTGAATGCCTTAACTTATAGCTGTGAAACTTTAAAACTAATATTAATTTAAGACATAACGTAAAAATATGATTTTTTTGTGTGTGCAGCTTTTGTATAAAATCAAGGAACATGTCCTCTAAAGATAAAATTGTATAAAAGCCAACTAAATATTATTTAAAATATTTAAAACTTTAACAGCTTTTGTATTTAACCATTATGAGTGTGTTTGCTAGACTTCATGGCGATTGGTAAGTATTTATTCATCCAGGTAATATTAATTATCTGTTGTCTGTTGTAATGCTAAAATGTTAAAAATCGGTAATGTTTTCTTTTTGATTTTTCTCCCGTGCCTTTACTTAGGCCCTATTGCCCTATGTATGCCTAGGTTTGAATGACTTTTAAACTAACTAATAGATTTTAAAAATTCTTTCACCAATGATAAATAAATTAGCTTTTATTAAACACCTAAAACTAAATATCTTATTTTGGCTATAGGCTACTAGTACTATTCCGTGGGGTTGCATCAAATAATATGTGATGACTACTTAAAAAAAAGCATGCTATACGAAACATATTGAGGTTCGAATATATCTAATACTGCATTTAATCGGACAACAAACTAGGAATAAAAAATAATCACACATAAAGTTAAACATCTAAATGGTTGTTATTGTTCTTTTTGTTCTTTTGGTTACAAGGTAAGACAAATATAATCATAACAATGAACATTATAAATAAATGTGTATAATATTCACTTTCATTTGTGAACAAGCAGAACAATATATAGGTTAGAGATCTAAATATTGGCCATAAAAAAAAAAAATGACATATTTACATTAAAAACAATAAAGGAAAAAATACGGTGGAATTTTTAGATATTCTTAGCTTAAGCCACATATATATTATAGACGCCCATTCGATACATAGGGCCCTATTTTTTTTGCGTTTTTATCTTTACAGAAATGTATTGCGTCGTATCCTAGCATTATAGTCTCCATGAGTTTAGGCAAATCAGAGATTTATATATTTACAGTTCTACACACTTGGACAGAAGAAAAATTATTTTTTAATTCTTTTTTTTAAAATAATAAAACAAAAAGTTACAATTATTTTAATTTTGCATTATGAATACACCATTTATCAAATTTATGGGTAGGCTTGAATGTTGTGTGTGATTATTTTAATGTAGGCCTATATGTATTTATGTGTGTGTATTTAATTATTTGTGTATTTATGTGTGTGTGTTTTTTAAATTGTGTGTGTATTTATGTTTCTGTATTTAATTGTGTGGATATTTCTGTTTGTGTATGCCCTGTACATGCATGTGTAGTTTAATGTTTATATACAATAATAATGTAAAGGCTATGTATAAAAGATATAAATATAATCTGCTTCTTTTAATTTATCTTTTAGCTAAAAATGTTTTGAAATACAATAGAAAATATTGTAACATTGAAATTTTGCATTGAAACTACGCAGTGTATTATGGACACAAAAAATGACATTGATATGACAAAATGATTTTTATGACACACTCAATGTCTTTATTGACATAATAAAATGTCTTATTTACACAGTAAAATGTCTTATTGACAAAATATAACTCGTAATGACACAATAAAATAATTATTGACAAAATGATAAATTATAGACACATTAGATGTAGTCTACGTAAACAGACTTTCCACCAAATGGTTGAAGATAAAGCAGTACAATTACTAATACAATTATACAAAGTCTGTATAAGGTCGAGTGCTCAAAGAGTAATTACGTATTGTATGTTTATATTCAGTAACAACACAAGGATACTGCCAACTAATAACTCAATGAAATTGGTCTAGCTGCTGAATCATTGCCACAAGGAGCTAATAGTACTGAAAGATACCCTCCAAGCTGAAGACGCACGACTTGCTTAACTGTAGTTTAACCGTAAGCGTTAAAAGCAAACAATCAGTGCAGGTTTAGTCTTTGCAGTACGTCGAGAAGTTGAATACTTGTTTGAGCTCAAGAAAAAACTGCAGGACGTCAAAACAATATTCACAACATTGTGGCCGAATTATTCGCTTGACCGTTACTGTCGTAGCTAAGCCGTCTGGGAGACTCGCACGTCACCACTCCCACAAGCGGGCGCCCTTCCGGCTGCGTAGACCCGGCCTCGTTTCCGACCACGACGCAGCACAGGACCGGGGGCGTGTAGTTGCTGTGGCTGGCCGCCTGCTTGTTGTTGTTGCTGCCGTTGTTGTTCGTGTTGCTGCTAGAGCTCTCCACGATCGAGCAGTGCGTGTTGATGTGTCCTGCGGCGGCGGCCCGGTGGTGGAACTTGAAAGTGTAGGAGTTTCTGTTGGCGCGTCGCTGCGGCCGCCTTGACCTTGCCCAGGAGCAGCAGCAGAGAAGAGTGGCCCTGAAGGCTTGGCGGAACTTTAAAGACATAATGCTGGAAGACAGAGAACAAAGTTTTTTTTATAGTAAATAAACCGTTAGAATATTTTAGAGTAGAAATCATATTTCATTGAGTAAATCACCTAAACTAACTTAAAGCTAAGAATACACTAGTTAGGAATATACCGTTGTAGGCGATTCCACTTCATTGAGGTTAATAATTTAAATTTACATTGGGACCGTCCCTCAATGACGTATTGCAATTTTAACACATTTTCACCCCCTCCCCATCGTCACAAGTAATCACAAAAAGTACCCCCCCCTTTCCCAATAATATAACGTCCCCCTACGGAAAAAAATTCATCCATATTTCCAATTTTAAAATGAGCATGTTTCAATTCATTTTTCTTTTAATTGTTGTGTGAGCATTAGGCCTACAACAAACCGTATAGTTACTGGAGTTAACAACAATTGGATTAGGGCTAGAAATTTCCGTCACAAATGTTTAAACACACCGGTGACGTTCGTGGCGTCATTTATGGACGCCCTCTTTCATAATCTATTAAGAATTTTTGAATTACTACTGAAAACGGCAACACAATTTAATGTGCTCATTTAAAAATATGAATACACAATAAATAGCTTTCAAATGCTTCGTTTAGTGTCTTCCCCCCCCCCCCCCCATTTAACATCTATTTGACTTATTGTAAACCACTTCAAATACAAACAAGATACAAGTTGAAAAACATGTGAATAAGTTTAATTAAAGGCCTACTACTTGAAGTGACTGTCAGAATCCGAAATGTATAAGTCATACATGATTATGACTACATCATACAACTCAAGGGAAAATTACTTTGTAACCACTAAGATTATGAGTAAATGATAACCAAAATATAACAACATAAATGAGATGGGCGATAGGAGTGACATGATTCACCATAAATCGTCTACACTCACGCAGGTTTAAAAAAAACAGTTTAACCCTTACAGTCCCGGGCGCGTATACAGCGTATACAGCGATAGAAGTAGGTCGGTACGGGAAGGGTTAATAAGCTATACAATCTTTAATATCATATTTTTAAAATATTTTTTTACGCCTACTACCCCTCTCGAGGCATATGCCACCAACAAGGGCTCTCCAGCTGTCCCGGTCCTGAGCGAGTCTTTCCAATTGTCCCCAAGAATGACCTGATCTCTTGACGTCGGCATCCAGGTCACGGCGCCAGCTGTTACGGGGTCGGCGCCTCTTCCTCTTTCCTTGGGGGTTCCACAATAGGGACTGTCTGGTGATGTTGAATGCTGGTTTTCGGAGTGTGTGCCATCTTTTTTGCATGATCTCCAGATCGGCTGCCTGTTGACCTGTGCGACTCATCGTTACTGATCCTGTCCGGCCAGCGTATATACAAAATTCTCCAGAGACATGAGTTTATGAAAGTCTGGATCTTCTTGGTGTTGGTAGCTGTGGTCCTCCACGTTTCAGCACCATAGAGTTAGACATACTTCACATTTGAGTTGAAGATCTTGGTCTTTGTTTTCAGGGATATATCTCTTGAGCTCCAGATATTCTTTAGAACTTAATAAAAAAAAAACACTATCGCCGTTTGTAAAGTCTCTCTCCATCTATCTATCTCACTTTTCTCCTTCCATTAATCTTTCTCAATATTTTCTCTCTATTCTTCTCTACCTGTATTTTTTCTTGTTCTCCGTTCACCTGGCACCCTTTTCTCTCTATATATAACTTCATGACTATTCTCTCTAAGTACTGTATATTTTTACAGGCCACAAATGAGGTCAAAATATATCTACGATAATATACAGTTCAGTGCGACCAGCTCACACCCCCTGCAACCCTCCACTGAAAATATTGTGAAAGCAGAACAAAAAAGTAATTCGTTGTATTCTTTAAAAAAATACTTAATAATGTTATTTTACCTATATAGAAGTGGATTTACTGTAGCACTTATATAGTAAGTCACACCGCTAATGTACAGCAACACATTGTGGGCCTCCATATTGGCGGCGCTGGGCATCCCATCATAGACTGACAGGAGGCGCTGAGTATGGAAGGGCGCCCAGCAGAGAAAAAATGCCACAACAACAGCAACTGTTAGAGATAATTGAGATATACAAAAAAAATAAAATATAAGTGCACATTTTCAATAGAAAAAATACGTTGTTTATAAATTAACTTAGTCTACAGTGAATTAATTGTGAACTTAGTTTTTATGCAGTCTGAAAAAGTTAGTTAAAAAAAGAATCTAACAAAAAGAATTTACAAAGCTGAATTGCGGTATAATTATAATCAACATAATAAAAAATACATTCTATTTAATTATAATTGTTCCAGTGACTGTCTCGGACCGGTTAAAATAAACGAACTTTATATCATACGATAATAAATCATAGACTATTAACAAGATTAATGTTACGGTGAAATATATGCTACTAAATTTAAATATAAAATTGCAACACAACATAGCAAAACTGATTTATAATTACAACAGACCATAGCAAAAATTATCTTGGTAAGATTGAACTATAATCCCAACAGAATAGGGCTAAAATTGCCTCGTTAAATTGAACTATAATTGCATTGGAATATGGCAAACAATGTCCTATGTAAGATTAACTCCCTTACCCAACATTTTGAGTACAGATTGTCTGATCCTGGCGTGTTGATGGCTGGTACTGTTCTGTCTTATATCACTGCTGGAATGCGTGTGTGAGCAATCGTTGGATGAATTGGAGCCTGCCCTAATCAATGTTGACCTACGGATGGCCAGGGCAATGAAGAAGTACAGGAGTGCTATCAAAGACATTGGTATGATGAAGAAGAGAATTGTTGAAACCTGCAAATACACAAATTATAATACGACATGTTAGCATGGTTGTATACAAGAGATGTGAAAGGGGGAGAGAGAAAGAGAGAGAGAGAGAGCGAGAGAGAAATAGAGATGGGCAAATGGTGAGTGAAGGAGAAAGAGAACATAACAGTGTTGGTTGAGAGGAAGTGAAAGAGAGAGTGAGAGAGAATAGGATAGGGATCAAGAGAGAGAGGGGGGGGGAGAAAGTTAAAAAGTGAGAGAGAGTGGCATAGAGAGAAAGGAAGAGAAAGAAAAAGTGAGAGATTAAGGTGAGAGACAGTGAAAGAGAGAAATGGAATGGGATGAGAGAGAGAAAGGGAAAAGTTAAAGAGAGTAAGAAAGATGGGCATAGGGAGAGGGGTAGTGATAGAGATAAAAATTATAGGGTGAGCATGGGAGAGAGAGAGACTAGCATAGAGAGAGAAAGTGGGTGAAAAGGGTGAGAGAGAGAGTGAGAGAGAAAGTCAAATATAGTGAGATAGTGAGAGAGAGGGAGACTGAGAAAAAGTAAGAGAGGATGAAACCAATCAATAAAATATGAGCTACATATAACCGTATTCGCCGGCATGAAAGGTAAATATAAAAGAAAACATAAAATGCTGACATATACTGTGGAAGATACATTTATGTTTCCATGCCAAAACTTTTGTGTAGAAATATTGATTTGATGGAGAGTCGAGTTTGAAAGCAGCGCATACATAATGGGCTATCACTGATGAAAGTTCGGAGCTGAAACTTCAATTCACTTCTGCAACATTTAGCTCCCCCTGTCGGAAACATTTACATTACATCTTTTACATTGATCTCGTTATTTGTACATTAACAGCGCACATCAAATTTCATGAAGCTTAGAAACATACGCAAATTTTTTTTTTTATGTTTAAAAAATTTTCAATATTTATATATATATTATTATTACTTTATGTTTTGAAAGTCCCGAAAAACTCAATGCACCTGCATTATGAGTCGCCAATGAAACAATTGATCGCTTAAAAAAAAATTGTCGAGTAAAAATGCAATGCTGGCAAGCAGCTTAAAATAACTACTTGACTTTAGAAATATTAATGCGAGCCAAGAATCTACATGTAATTAAACTATACATTATACTATTTAAACATCGTTATTATCATAGGCTTAGGTATTTATGTTGTAAAATATATTCAACAGTTTTTCTATTTTAAACGAAAAATAAAATGTAAAACAAAACACAACTAATTGAAAATATGTTTGTTAAAAATTCACCCGTAGAAAGGAAATAAATTAAAAACAAAAGATGACATTACGTAATCGACTTGACAAGATTTTAATATAGTTATTCCGCAAATTGTCCCATTCACAACGCCCACATCAACAAAAAATACAATTTTAGCCAACTATTTACAAGTGTAAGAAACGTAAAACGACAAATACAAACAATCTACAAGCTTAAAATAATTTAATTAAATGTCTAGCTGTGATTTATAGTATTCTGTTTTTACATTTACACTTTTAAGAAACCTTGAGTTCGTATTTTACTTGTAAATAATGTAATTTGTACAACAATATAAACAACATGACTTTGACCTCATCGATATCAATCAATGCCTAATAGGTGAAAGTGGGGAAAACTGTAAATAAAAAATATTTACGTTTTTTTTGCCAGTAGTTCTAAGGGGAATAATCCACTTTAATAATTATACAAAACGATTGGTCTCGCAGTGCACATTGAGAGTCACAAACAAGTGCATTTGTTCTGGCATGTTGTTCAGCTCACTGAGCTATATAAACACGGAGTGCTCAATCACTTAAATTGTCGGAGGAAATGCAGACTTTTATATATAGATAAGTGAACCGTTTTAAGATGGCCGACATGAACCGGAAATACAAAAATATAAATATTTACTTTATGATCTTGTTTTAAATACTTTAAATTTTTAATAAAAACCGTAATTTAGAACTTATTATTTTTAAGTAGTTGTCACTGATTTATCCAAATTAAATACGTATTTAAAAATTTAAGTGAAAGCAATACGAAAGTATATTCAAAAAATGTATGTTCAGTTTAAAAGAGTTCATTAACACGAAATTTCATTGACGCATTTCCGGAAAGTGTTTAAATTTTATGTATCTCCAGTCAAATCGGCCATCTTATCACGGTTCACTTATATATATATTTAGCGGAGAGTTAGTATATTTAGCGGATGTCTAAGAAAAAAACGCCCTTTGTAGCTTGCGTAACTAAACAATTCAATTTTTTTTTAAGTCAATAAAATTATTACTTGACATTTCTCAATATTGTTTAAACTGTTAAAGTGCTTACACTATATAGGACTTTACTTTAAATATCACAATGACATATCGTCTTTTTTTTTGTGAAAGATTTTTTTTGAAGGTATGCTTGTGATAATGGATTTAAATTCACTAAGCCTTTTCCCCAATATGATACTTTTTTGTAATGCCCAAAGGATTTTTACGTGGGTGTTCCTGGCACTTTTATAGTAATAATATAGAAATGAGATAACACTTTCATAAAACTACACTGCACGATGGGACATAAAGTATAACTTTATGTACAAAGTTTTCAAACACATTGAATGACTTGTGCTGTATTTTCTTTTGATTATTTAACAATCTCTTCTTTGAGATATTCTGTTCATGTTAATATGCCAGCCTTCAGATGTTTGGGATATTTATTACACACTTGAGTTCAGTGTAGGTAGATACTTTAAAGATAGACGTGTACGTGTTATTGGTATGTTTCGTGTCGTTATGAAACGTGTAGATAAAGGAGGCTAAGTGCTATGTAGTGCAATTATTATCCGTGTCAATAATATATATAATCAAAGACTGTAATTTTTTAGAGCTTTTATGTTATATGTTTTCCGTGCGCATCCAATAACGCTGTCTTAAATGACTTCTACGCTCCTACGTTTGCCTAAATGTTTCCGCTGAATGCAACTTTCGATTTTAATTTTGATTTTTTTTTATTGAGAAAATCATAGCGACTAAACAAAACGGGTGTACAGTGCAAAAAGGAATCGGGAATTCCGAAAAAAAGTCATTGATCTAATTCTGAAACAAGAAAGTATCATTATGTCATTATACTCCCTTTATTTGCAAACTAAATTTACCATCATGTAATTAAATAATTGATTGACTACTGCAAATGAAACGTACAGAAAAATATCTGTGTCGCAAATCTCAAAAATATAGCCTTACTCCGTATGAATTGTTCTAAAAATAATCTTAGTGCATAATTTTTTTTTTCTAGCTTTGCGCCGAAAAACTATAAAAAGTTGCACAGGCATTTTTAAAGTGAAACCAAAATTTTTCTTATACTTTCCTTTTAAGAAATGAATATTGTCATAAGTGTAGTATTATTAAGCTGTTTTAACTGATAATTTGATAGGATGTATTGTTAATTGAGGCAAGTCAGCTGTCCAAATTTCAGCTCGATCGGACCACGGGAAGTGGTTGAAAAATCGAAGCCAATTCTTGCACCATTGCAATCAGACAGACAGACAGAAAATGCAACTTAAAATAAAGGGAAGAAAAAAATGGAATGCTGTGTTCATACTTTGCTGTATCAAAACTATAATAAGATGGACCGCTTGCTTTAATATTTCTGCTATTTGATGACTCGAAAACTTCTGTTTCTGAATTTCCGATCACACTCGGACTTATAGGAGCGCCTGTAATGTACTGTAGGATTGGAACTCAAATTAAGATTAAAATCGAAAGTTGTATACAGCGGAAGTCTTAAAGGCAAGTTTAGGACCGCGTTATTGGCTGCGCACGGAAAACACAACACCCAAGCTCTAAAATAGAGCAAGCGGTTCTTCTTATCATAGTTTTTGGTTGCGACAGAGCCTGTTTCTCAAGGATAGGTCTCCACAGACACAACCAATTCTGCAAGGCTGGCCAAATCACACGCAAATCTAATCGTTTTCCGAGACTATGGAGCCAATGATGTACTTTTGTGCTTGCGTACACATTTCCCCACCCCCAACTTCCCAGTACGCATCCGTAAGTTAATAACACTAATACCCTCCCCACCCCAGTGCGTGGATAATGTATGGATGATCCCATATGACGAAAGTAACATGCGCAAGTGTGCGTGTATGTGTGTCAGTGAGTAAGCGCGCGTGCGTTTAGCTCAAAATCTAGACTATTTTGGACATTGAGTTACAGTAAGGACTTTAAAGTTTACTTAGGTAGTTCAACTTTAGCCAGTGGCGTTGAAGCAAACAAAGCCAAATGAAATAAAAGTAAAGAGACAAAAAAAAAAAACACAAACACGTTTTAAAAAAAACTTTTTTTGGTGTTGACTGAAGTTTTGATTAATTTTGTTTTCTCGTGAATTACAAGATGAAAGACACAGAGAAAAGAAACAGCAAAATTACTCTCATCCCCCCCCCCCCTTTTTTTTAAATTAATGATTTTGTCGTGTTATTATTGATGTTTTAAATGATACCCCCTGTGTCCCCCACCCCCTCCCTCCCCTCCAATCAAAGCTTAGAAATGATACGACTTGAACTGGTTGAACTAAACATCTCAATCAGTTGACACGCATCTTGAATGATTATAAGAGTTCTCATGAAAAGGGAGATAAAAAGAAGAGAAACGAAGAAATTAAGTTTTGCTGTAAATTTAAATTGCTAATGGACATGTTCGATTAAAAAAAAAATATTTTTTGTTGTTGTTTTATTCGATTTATTGAGCAGAAGATGATACGATGTTTGGAAAATTCTTACATTTTTAATGACAGTTTTTAATAACAATTAAAGATATTGAGGAAATTATATATTTTTTTTTTCCCAATAAAAATGTTTATTAGTTTATTATATCAACAGATTCAGAAAGGTATTGAACAAACGTATAATTAATGGCTCTCAATCAGCATCAAACAATTACACGTTCAAGAATTTCACCGGGAATTACTTTTTCTAATTTATATAAATAATTCACATAACAGCTCAGAACAACAGTAAGGCTATTTGCATATAAAAACAACAAAAAGTTCTAAAATTGTGATAAAATCGCTTTTACATAAGACAACGAAGGGATTAAACGCTCAGTCGCTCATTCTCTCCACACAAACTCTCTTTATGATCAAGCGTAAAAGCCGAGTGCAGATCAGCCGCAAGCTCAATCCGACCACAGAGACGAGCCAAAGGCTTACGAATATGAGAGTGCCTACGGCCTTCAGAGACCTTCGAACAGTTCTGATGAGGGCGGGCATCGCTTCAGTAACGAAACGTGCAAATTGTGCGCAAACCCACTGTGCCGTACTTTACTTTTAGTACCCCAGTCAGTACGCCATTACAAAGCAGCTCTTTGAGCGACACCTTCAACAAAGGTACTGATGTTATTTCCATGTCAATGAATAATAAATAACAAAACAGCTTGACATTACTGTGCTCAAAAGTGACAAATGCGCCACGTGAAGTTTATTAGTAAAGTGAGCTTTTTGGAACATAACCATAAAGTATCCCGTCGGACCAAATTGATCCATAGGGCTGGTGAAGCAGCGTTCACTAGTTTCTTTGTCCACGGCATACTAAGGGACTGTGTGGCCAGCACAATGTCCAGCTGTTTTTACTTTACCTCAGGTACCCTTCAGAGCTGGTTAGACTCAGGGACACCTACCAGATCCGGGTACGAAGCCTAGCCTTCACCAGGATTCGAACCCAGGACATTTGCGCTGCCTTTCAGACACCGTGCACCGTTTATGGAACATATCGGCGCCGAATTAATTTCATGAGAACGAGACCATTGAGACAAGCTGAATTGATGAGCGCAGCTTCACGCGAAGTCCTTACACTTCATCATGCATATCACAGTGATCACCCGGTCGCATCCATAGCTCTGTAGTATTAAGACCTTTGAGATGAATGGTTATGTCAGTCAGTATCGCCAACTTATCTTTCCCCCCTTTTCATCTTTCAAAAGTCTTTACTTGCCCTGTCACGAACTGACAGATTTCCTCAAACAGCTGGAAAACAGCATGAAGAATATTTTTACTGGATCAGATAAGCATTGTCTATATCGATAACATCCAAAAAACAAACAAAAGACAAAGGTAAAAGGTTAAAATTAACGTTTAAGCATAAAATATTTTATTTTACTGTCTATGATATAAATTAATAGAAAAATAATTGAGCCTTTCAAATTTCATATTTCATTTTGTATTACATGTAAAGTAAATAGTAGTTTCTGTTTGTGTATAAAGCATGAGTTAGAAGCACAATGTGGTATAAAAAAAAGAATAATTAAAATGTACTTTTAAAATCAAGGATCTATAACCCATTTTGCTTCAGGGTTGCATGGGGTAGAGTTACCAGAGGGCCGCATCGTTGGATGTCATTTTTAAAATAATGAAGTCTCGGAGGTCCCTTGTTCAGACGTGTACAATTATTGATTAAAGTACTTTTATTTTTAAAACTGTTACCATTTTAAAGTCTAGCGTCTCTCTCGTGTGTTTAAATTAGCCTAGTTAACTTCCTTATGCACGAGGTATTCTAAGTTAAAAATACTCTGATGTTAATAAATGACTCTGATGTCGAGGTCTGATAAGATGAGCCGCTGAAACTTACTCAATGTGCTTCGTTACCTAAAAGATGCTGGCTGCGTGGAGATATTGACTCTTGTCCAGAACGATATTTATATTTCCACACACAAACACAATCTGTCCACTTCAATATATTGTCGAAACCAGTAAAATATACATTTGTAGTCTCCGTCTTTCAACAGAGTAACAAGCAGTAGCGTAGCCATGAGGGGAGGGGGCAGGGGGAGCGGCCGCTCCTCATTTTCGAAAAAAAAGGGCCTTTTCGGGAAAAGATTATTTAATTAATAATCTTAACCAGGCACGAGGCACAATTTATGCTGCATTTCAACCATTTAATTTAGTACAATCATTTTTAATCATTCAGCGTGCCAACAGCGTGAAAGTCAAACTGATCAACTATATTATTTTAATAAGACAATTTATTTAGTGCCGTAGCAAGACCAAGACCAATAGAAAAGGAGCGTAATAGAGAAAATCATTAAAGCGTTTTATATTTAATAAAAAATTAACCTGTTTGTTATTATCAGCTTTAAAAAAATCCATTCATATCTAATACACAATTGCATTACTCAACTTACACATTAATAGTTATCAACATTTGAATTTAGTTGTCAAGAAATTATAATAATCAATATATATAATTACGGTGAGTTTGTTTATATGGTTGTTTATATATATATATATATATATATAGATATATGTTTGTCCTCTATAGGCTCCTAAGCCGTTTGACTAATCAAGACAAAAGTTAAACGTATAAATTGAAAACGTCCAACAAAATAAACTTTTATTTTATGACTTATAATCATGAATTTGTTGATTTTATAAATCAAATAAAGTATAGCCTGCTATACAAATACATAAAACCTTACGGAACAAATGGCCATTTCTACTCATTTACTATGTTGAATGCGAGATTCACTATGTTGAACGCGAGGGCCTTATCGGATTTTCCCCATCCTGCTTTTTTCAAAAGTTACGCACCGCAATTTGGCTTGGAGAGTTTGAATGGTGTAGGCTACTTTAAAGAAAAAATACTAGCGTATGATGTAATGTCTATCAAATCATTTTTTTTTTCATTATAGATGTTTGCATTATCTTTTAAGTAAAAGTAACCACATGTTTCAATTATTTAATGGATGGACGTCGCTATTGAGAGCAGACTTTCTACACTCTATAAATTAAATTATACTAATTATAAAGGACAAGTGACAAGTTATAAATGATTACTTTATACTTTATGGGAATCTATACAAAACAACGCCCACTTCGATCGGCTGCGCACAAACTCAATTTGACGATCCCGCGGACAAAACTCGTGACAGCTGGTCAGCGGGCCTTCACCTACTCCGGCCCCTCCGCATGGAACACCCTGCCACTCCAGCTGCGACAAAGCTCGAACTTTAACATTTTCAAGACCGGACTCAAGACTCACCTGTTTCTTATGGACTCCTAGCTCACTCACATTTTTAAATATTTGCCTGTTATTGTTATCAACGTCTGTAATTGTTAAGCGCATAGAACTGATTGCGGGATATGCGCTATATAAGCTTCATTTATTATTATATATTATATTATTACTTTTAAATAGCACAAGCCTGACAGCAAACATTTGTATGCATGTGCCAGGGCTACCGGACACAATATAAAAAAACTAAATACCGAAAGAAACATTCTCAATACTGTTTTATTGATACAATAAGCAAGAACAAAAATTAAATACCGATAAAAATCGTTATCACTATAGTTTTTATTGCTTTGAAATATTATTTTCTAATTTTGTTTTTATTATTTACCTTTTTTACTGTTTTGTATTTGTGTTTTTTGTTCTTTTAGATATATTATTGGTAATTTAATATTATTAATAACAAGTCAAGTCAACACAACTGTTCGCTACATTTTAATATCGCATTAAAAAATCTCTTTAAAAAACCCGGACGAGCCTTTCGGCTCTTGTGTTCAGGGTGTAACGCTTAGGATTGAGCAATCTCTGTCCGGGCTCCAGTCGTGTAACAGGGAAGGTTTCCGCAGCCCAGCGATCGTTCACTGCGGTTCCCCTAAGGATTATTATCATTGTGGTTCGCCAGTAAACCTGTACTGTCACCCAGTAGCACAAATCCGATACTATATGTACATGCATCCAGGCACCGGGTGTTTCTCGAGACGGGATTGCAGCGTCCATTGTTTCCTCCCCACCGAGACCAGTGGCCTCTCGGCAGTTTAATGGATCTCGGATCCGCTGCGGGGACTGTCCTCCATGCGTTCGCCCGCCGGTATATTATTAATGGGAATGTATCGGCGGTTTACACACTACGCCAGTCTTTTAGGCCAGAAGCTTGACAGCAACAACTCTTATGCATATGCCAGGGTCAGGGCGACCAGAAACAATTAAAAAGAACAAAAACTAAACACCGAATAGAAACTTTCTCACTCCAGTTTTTATTGTAATATTGTCTTCAGACTTTCTCTTTTAACAAAACACATTGTAGTCATTCTTTTCTCCGTCAATTTGACGGGCATAACCACTAGTATAGATATACATTATTTAATATTAAAATTTGATCTCATAATAACTGAGATTTAAACAATATTATTATTTTAATCCGAAAAGATCAATAACCCAGCAATCAAAATTAAATTGAAGAGATACGTAATAATTACACAAACTGGGTAAATATTTTAATGTTTAAAAATGTGCATGTACATTCTTTAGTCATAAAATATTTATATAATTTTCAACTATCTTGTGTAATTTGATCATTTTATAGTTATAAATTGTAAGCCATAAATTTTTTTAAAAGGAAACAAAAAAGAAACTAGAAATATTAATGTAAAAAAACAACTGGTTAATCATCTCCCTTCAAGTAAATTCTCCACATTTGATGCTAGTGATACCAAACTAGTTAAATGTTTTAATATAGATCTAACTATTGTACTTCTGAAAATGCTCATCTTTCTTAATTTGCCTTAAATTAGGAAAAGAGTTAAATGTTTTGAAATTGATTTCATGGAAAGATATGCCCAGTTTCAATGCAAATCCATTCCAGTTGCCCAACACTTCAAGTGCTTTTGGACCCAGTCTTGTAAATGGAAGTTTAACTCACTAAAACGTGTCGCCTTGTCATTCAGAAACATTGGCATCAACAGTCAGTTTTCCTCATTTAATGACGGATTTTGTTTTCCATTAAGATACATCTTAATTGCTTCCAGAGAAGAAAAGAATATTTCCAAGACTTTACCTATACTCCGTAAGACTTTCTTCTAGAAGAGACTTGAGAAACTATTCAATTGACTATCTTAACAATATATTCAATCACAGATATCAACTCCAATAACGGAAGCTTGGCATACAAAGATTCCTGAAATGAAACAGTCGACGTCCAGTGTGATTCCCATGTAGTTCGCCATGCAGCACCCACTAATTATGCTGACACGTTGTTTTCACTTGCATTAAACAATATTCTTGTAAGTCTTTCGCGTGCCACTGAAAATCGTTCTGCGGGCCAAGTCTGGCACGCGTGCCTTAGGTTGCCGACCCCTACAATAGAGCATTTGCGTTGATTCTAAAATACTTTTCGATACTAGATGTTCATCCCGAAAATGAGCAGTCGACGCAATCAATTTTGCAGAAATTCCCATCACTATTAGCTGCGAGAAAAAAAATCGTGAATGGTTAAATAAAAACTGCCAATTTATACAGTGTGTGTATCCCGAGCAACAGGGTTTTCTTATAACACTTGATACGTACGAATTCTTAGTTATTCTATTAATCTGGAAAAACTGCTAAAAGTGGGGCCTTTTTCCTAAACTTTCGCTCCCCCTAGCGTCAAAACCTGGCTACGCCACTCATAACAAAAGCAATGTTTATTCATACAATTTGCGACTAGATCTACAAAACAAATGAAATGTACAGAGATAACTTGATGTTAAAACATGCACAGCTTTACTGGAACGGAATACTTTTGATATCTAAAGCAAAAAACAACAACAAATAAATCTAAGTAAAAAAAACAATTGTCACATCACACCAAAGACTATATGATATTAATTGATCACACATAGGAAATCAGTGAAAAAGGTTGTCTAAAATATCCGAGAAATACAACCCAATAACAACCCGTTGCAAAGCTCAGATAAACATAAAGACAAAAACACTTTCCTTATCCCTTATGCAAGAATAAATGCATATAAATACTCTTTCTTTCCGAGTGGCATTCGAGCATGGAATGGGTTTACTGAACAAACCAGGAAACCCAGTAACTTAACATCATGCAAAACATTAATAAAAATGCAAGACTTAGACTTGGACCACGGATGAGCGTAGGACGCAATAATCTTATTTATAGAAGGAGCGTCTGTAATGTATAAGATAAGAGAGTATGACGTACATTTATAATAATTATGATAATCGATCATAGAAGATCTTTATCTAAGTAAAATGTGTTAAATTCCCTATCGCTGAGTCCTTTGACCAAATGAAAATGCCAAGTGTTTTTTGAGCTAGTGCAATGTCTGGGCGACTACCAGGTGGTCAGTGAGATGGACATAAAACCTCACTGTCGGAGTGTGGGGGGGGGGGGGGGTGGCGGCTATAGGGAAAATACTTGGCTTAAATTCCATCCACGGAGTCTTAAAAGATGTCAAATCGTGGGGAGCGGAGCAGAGCCGACATTCTGATTCCGCCAGAGTTGCTGCAACCTTGCCTTAACACTAAAAGGTTATAACGACCATTTACTCCCTCCTCCTTTCAAAGACATGCATGTTGACAGAAGGCTCTCAAGATAACCCCAAACATGGCCACCATATCTATAAATACGTCGGAGTCGCGGTTTAGATACGTGACAAAGGACGAAAGCTCCAATCATGCCGCATGGTCGGGCTATCTAGACATAAGCCCCCAATCATGTCGCATGGCCGGGCTATCTAGACATAAGCCCCCAATCATGTCGCATGGCCGGGCTAGCTAGACACAGGGCCGGCTCATCCATATAGGCGAACTATATTAAAGTTTATTGCTTCTGCGCACTACTAGCATAGGCAGATGAATTATTCGGTAATGAAAGGCGAAGGGTATTTCATTTAGATCTAAGTTGTTTTAGAAAATAGAAAGTATGCCCTAACACTGTAACTTAGTTTGGCAACCTCGCTGTGTGTAGCGGATTGCAAAGCGGCAACCCGACACTCCCCCTCGCCTCACCCTGGATGCGATGCGAGGCGGAATCGACGTGACCTTCAAGTCGGTTCGTGAATCGTAAGTCGTGAGGGCGCTGAGGATCTAGTGGCAGTATTGCGAAGGTAGAAGCACTTGGATTATGCTACTTAAAAAATCTCATACTTTAAGTTTATTGTTGCACTTGTCACATGGCACAACATTTTGTTTCAAGTAAACATAACTAGTAAGATATTGCAAGAAAATGACTTGAGTCTCCAGAGAGCAGTTAGTCACCTGAAAAAAACAAGGAAGATTTTTTGGTTACAGCTAGAAGTAATTTAGAGTTCAAGAGAGTTCTGGTTGATGCTAATGAAGTAGCAGAAGAAGTTGGAATAGAACCAGTGTTTGAGAAAGAGAAGGTCCGAATTCGAAAAAAGAAGAACATGTTTGATTACGAATCAACAGATGAATCTGTAAATATTGCAGATGACCCCTCAGAAAGTTTCAAGATCCACTTTTGTTTTGCTGCTTTAGACACAGCTTCTAATGACTAATGCGGCAAAAGAAAGATTTTTCCAGTTAAATAAAGTATCTGGTGTCTTTTGGATTTTTGTACAACATTCCTGACCTTAAAAACAACACTACATCAGAGGTTAAGTCTTTGTGCAACTACTGGGAAAAAGCATTAACAATTGAAAAGGATGACGGTTTAAATGAATCTGACATTGCGGCTGTGGGACTGTGTTTTGAACTAAGAGCAATTTCTAATCATCTCCATGACTCAGTATCAAACCCTGAAGAAGTCCTAAACTACATTTACCAGCATAATCTTGAAAATGGATTTCTTACATTTGTGTAGCCCTTCGAATTTTTCTTACGTTGCCGTAGCTTTCCGTAGCTAGTGCTGAAAGTTTCAAAACTTAAGCCAATTAAAACCTATCTGCGTTGTACAATGTGTCAGGAGAGACTTGCGGGTCTGGCGACAATTTCTATTGAAAGTGAGATAGCAAGACTCAAAAGCCCTCAAGAATTTGCTAAGCAGAAAGCAAGAAAAGTACCTTTAGGGTTTTAGTCTTTGAGGGTATAAATACTGTTAATCAGTATTTAAAAGTGGCTTTTGTACCGTAGTTAAGAAAACAATAATCCAATATCAAGTAGTCTTTGTTTATTTTTTAATTGTTATAAAAACAGAAAGACTAACTGTAATCTAACTGAGAGTTTCTGTTTGTTATTAAAAGAACTTTACATAATGCAATTATAAAAACCCATAAACCCATATACCTAATGTGAAACTGTGTGCTATGTAACTCTTCTAATAATAATTTATGACTTCTAATTATTAATCTATAAGTCGTCAAAATACTTTTCATTCAACTGTTTTAGTAAGGCTACTTATCCCAGTCATTAATCAAATGTTATAGAATACAATTCTTTGTTAGAACAATTATTAACAAAAACACATTTCCAAAGTTCTATACCCGACAGTCCCCGCCAAAGGCACTTCAGTGAGGGCGCAAAATTTGTTTTCGCCTAGGGTGTCAAAAACCCTAGAGCCGGCCCTGGCTAGACATAACTTCCAATCAAGCAGCATTTTCGGACTATCAAGACATAAGCCCCCAATTATGCCGCATTGTCGGGCTATCTAGACATAAGCCCACAATCATGCTACATGGTCGGGTTAGCTAGACAAAAGCTCCAATCATGCTGCATGGTCGGGCTAGCTAGACAAAAGCTCCAATCATGTCGCATGTCAGTTGGGCTAGCTAGACATAAGCTCACAATCATGCTGCGAGGTTGGGCTAGCTAGACAAAAGCCCCAATCATGCTGCATGGTCGGGCTAGCTAGACAAAAGCCCCAATCATGCTGCATGGTTGGGCTAGCTAGACAAAAGCTCCAATCATGTCGCACGGTTGGGCTAGCTAGACATAAGCTCCCAATCATGCTGCACGGTTGAGCTAGCTAGACAAAAGCCCCAATCATGCTGTATGGTCGGGCTAGCTAGACAAAAGCTCCAATCATCTCGCACGGTTGGGCTAGCTAGACATAAGGTCCCTATCATGCTGCACGGTTAGGCTAGCTAGAAAAAAGCCCCAATCATGTCGCACGGTCGGGCTAGCTAGAAAAAAGCCCTTTCTCACTCGACACATAAGAATCCCTGAGCTCGACCCAAGTGATTGATTCACTTCTTCACGAGGAACCCCGTGTCTTTACCTGAAGTTTTGGGCACTCGTCTTAAAGACATAAGGATTCTCGATTCTTCATAATCTATCACCCCAGTTAATGAAGCTTAGCATTCAATCAATAACGGAAACACAACAGCTGTCTGCTGATAAAGAGAGAATTTAATTTCATTTAAAGACTTATTATTTTACGCGTATAAAGCGCAAAAAAAAAAAAAACTACATAAAAAATTGTGATTTATTTCAAACGACGTTGAAACAATATAAATGTCGATTTTATAAAAAAATTAATTCCAGAATTCGTCGCGGGCAACACAATATGCCTCAATAGGCAGTATGCGACCTAGTGACCGCGTGTTGTTTTTTTTGACCATGTATTTAAAGCATTTGATACTTTCATTGTAATCAGTTGTTTTTACAATTCACTACGGCATCCAGGCATCCAACAGAATAGCGAACATAAATATATCGCTAGTGGTGGCATAGAGAATGACATACAAAGAGAGCGATGGAGTAAAAAAAAAAACGCGCTGATTACTTTGGACCACGAGTGGAATAAAGCAGGTCCCAGTTGAGTGCAAACTGATAGCATTTTGCACAGGCCACAAGATTAGTGAGTGATGCCTCTACAGGGCAACTTAATGAAAAGTAGGGTTTAACAGAAAGAAAAAAAAAAGAAGCAGAACGAAATGTCAGATGGATGATAAATTTGTCGTCTGCTATTTTGTTTCCCTGGCTGTGTCTCAGTGGTCTTGCATTCTGTGTCTGTTTGTTTGAATAAGTCTTGTTTGTTTACATTTAACTTGTTTGTTACAGTTAACTTTTTGTATACAGTCAACTTATATATATATGTATATATTGTTACGAAACGGAGTTCTTGAAATTAATATTCTATTAAACTCGCTAGTGAAATCATAAGCCGAAACGCGAATACCATGAAGGAAGAATACTTAATGTTAATTGTATACACAATGAGTGCCTCCCGTGGTAAAATATTCAATACCTGATCCCTTAAGAATCTTCTAGAAGTTTATTATCGACTGAAACTTCCGTTTCCGTTTTGGTATCGATAGACGGTTATGATTAGTTTTCCCCTCTTTAAATTCAAGTGCATCCTTCGTAATCGACGTAACCAAAAGTGATATCGATAGTACCAATCTGCCGATACTTTACGACTATTTAAGGGCTAAAAACCACGAGGCCCGCTCTCTTTTTCATAATGTCTCTACTGGAGTAAGCATAGAGCTCTTTTCCATATTGTCTTTACTGTAGAAAGCATATCACTTCGCTCTCTGAACCACTGTAATGTTTATTAAAGACCAAGTGAAGAGGTTTTTCTCAAAGGAACGAGATTTGGAATAGCCTCATACAGAAGTGACGTATCACAAGGGAAATAAATAAATAAAAATAGACGCTATAAATCTATATTTAACCATTTTGTTAAAAATAATAACCGGGAAAAGATTCAAAACATGTGGCAATAGATTCAAAACACGTGACAATATTCATTTTTCCTAGTCGGAATCCTTTATGTTACGTCACTTTCCTATATTGCCGGAAATAAAAACATCTCAAATGGCTACGAGATTTGGAGTATTCCTCCGAAAAACACACACATTTAATTGCAAATATTGAACTAATTACTTAAAATTTATCTTTGATATTTTGTATAAATGTTTTTTATTAACATTCAGATACTGAATACACTATTTACTATCAAAATAAAATGTTAACTCAATTTTGATAAAAAGCTCTTCACTTGGTCTTTAAGCTGTTGATTCTTTAAAATGGATTATGTGCATTTCATACCTGGAATATGTGTCATAGATTCATAATTATCGGATTATACCACCTTTATTATTGAAGAGCTTGTTCTCTTAACCCTTACAGTCCCGGGCGCGTATATAGGCAATATAGCGGGACTGAAGATAGCATAGATAGAAAGTAGGTCGGTACGGGAAGGGTTAACAAGTTAATATCCTGTTCTATATTTCATTTTGAATGGATTTGTATATTTTGTATAGCCTATATGAAGATTGCCACCATCCTTCTAACATTTAGAGTTAATAAATATTCCTCGTTTGTTCCATCTGGAGTTATTACATTCCTCAATGTTGACTGTGTGTGCAGTTCATATTAACTTTACATAATTAATAATCTACTTCGACGTTTACACGTAGGCCTATACAACTGCTAAGAGCCATTATTTACTTGCATTGTCAATATATTCTACACTACTTGTTACTCATGTTGACACGTCCTAGGGAGCTGTACTGGGACCACCTTAGACATAATAAATCAACATCTCATGCTGTGCTTCATTGAAAGAACAATAATAATAAATAATCGGATATCAGCATAATTCAGCTGTAATCAGATATCTAATGGGGGCTCTGAGCTAAATACATCATACATAATACTCACAGCATAGTAAGTAATCTCTTACATCAATAATAACTATTTAATGAACTGGTTAATCTATAATAACCTTGGAAATACTATGTATAAAGGATTTGGCCAGGACAATAAATATTTTAAATATTCAGTATATACAACAGTGTTGGATGACCATTGGTATATGTCTGAAACAACATCATTAAAACTGATTGATAACTTCAAGAATTATCGTGTTGATAGTCAGTAATGTTGCAAACAAAGTAATACATTCTTTAATTAGCAGGTTACGTAATTATATATATATATATATGTGTGTGTGCGTATGTGAAACGGGCTGGTCCTGCGGTTAGTTCACTGGACTCCAAAAACCAACTGACACGTCGCAGTTCTATCCCTGCCCCCTGTTACAGACCGATCTATCTATGCCGCCCTGCAGGAGTTTTAGGCCTAGTGGACGTAATAATCTACTAGAGCGCACTGAGCATGCTAATTTCAATCTAGTGTTACAAGCGCTTTATAAAGACAATTATTATATATAGCCTAGGCCTATATATGTCGGCCTACCTGTATTTTTGGCTATATTTTTAAACAAGATATTAAATATAATACAAGCTTTAAGAAATATTTATATACTGACGATTAAATAGAAACTTTAATGCAAGCAATATGTACACATTACCGTGTAATCAAGTTTCATTACATACGATGCTGAAAATCGGTTCCGTAAGTTTTTTTTCTTTACCAGACATATTTCAGCTCCACTCCGAAAACATGTCAAACTCTCCTCATCACATGACTTGCTTTAAATCTGCTAAGTGACACTGTCACAACAGGCCCCATGTTCCTATAATGATCTTGAACAAAGGCATGTTGCTGAAGGAACTTCTAAACCTCTCGGCTTTGCGTGTCAGAGTTGTCGGAGCCCGATGTCAGCGCATAATGTTTCGCTTTGTCCCAACACAAACGGACGATTTGTTAGCTCTGATAGAACGTACAATGTTGATCTGATCGCTGATATTACGTCACATTTCTTTAGAACCTTACACACACACACACTCTTGCGTACGCTGGCAAGCACTTGGACACACAGATACTTTTTATGACACACACAAACGATGAGACCATTTGAGATGTTCATCATTGAAAGTTGAATGCATGCAACTTGAAACAAATTGTCCAATTAAACTATTCCTCAACGAGGGAAGAAAAGTATATGTGTGAACATTTCAGTCAAAATGTGTTTTAATTTGTGTGTCAGTGTGTCTGTGTCTGAATTTGTCAGTCAAAATGTGTTTTAATATGTGTGTCTGTGTCTGAATGTGTCAGTCAAAATGTGTTTTAATATGTGTGTCTGTGTCTGAATGTGTCAGTCAAGGTGTGTTTTAATTTGTTTCTCACCTGGCAGTATTGTAAAAAGGGAGGGTAAAATGGTTTTCATTTGAAAAGTTTACACTCAAGCTTTGTTACTGCTAGAATACTTGGTAATCATGAGTAACATACAAGAATACTTGGTACTCATGAGTAACATACAAGAATACTTGGTACTCATGAGTAACATACAAGAATACTTGGTACTCATGAGTAACATATGAGTAACATACAAGAATACTTGGTACTCATGAGTAACATACAAGAATACTTGGTACTCATGAGTAACATACAAGAATACTTGGTACTCATGAGTAACATACAAGAATACTTGGTACTCATGAGTAACATACAAGAATACTTGGTAATCATGAGTAACATATAAGAATACTTGGTACTCATGAGTAACATACAAGAATACTTGGTACTCATGAGTAACATACAAGAATACTTGGTACTCATGAGTAACATACAATTTGATCGAACATATTCCCCGGGAAACAAAAGTGGAACCAAGAAAAATATTGGAAAAACGTAAATAAGGAAAAAAAAATCTATACGCCTCCTTCTGTCTGACAAAAAATTCTTAAATTTTATTACACGTCATATCAGCTACACGACAAGTACATCAAGTGTTCTTTTACCCCGGCCACCCCTCGCCCCGCACACACACACACCCACAAACACACACACGCACGCTCGGGCGTCATGAAATATCCACTTTCCAGCTTGGCTGCCCCCCACACGTTGGATCTGGGTTTTGTTTAACATGCAAATGAGATCATGACATCCTATCAGATGGCCCAAATGAAACCATAGCTACTGGTGACTTGCCAATTTTTTACTGCTAGGAATTGCTACTTCCCAATAGAAATACTTCTGATAGACTGTAGGAAGAAAATATTAAAATTAAACGAGTTTGTGTAGTAGTTAGATCACATTGTGTAGCCATCCACTGGTAGAGTATTGTAATACATCCACTGGTAGAGTAATGTAATACATCCACCTGTAGAGTATTGTAATACATCCACTGTTAGAATAATGTAATACATCCACTGTAAGAACAATGTAATACATCCAATGGTAGAGTAATGTAATACATCCACTGGTAGAGTATTGTAATACATCCACTGCAAGAATAATGTAATACATCCTCTGGTAGAGTATCGTAATACATCCACTGTTAGAACATTGTAATACATCCACCGGTAGAGTATTGTAATACATCCACTGGTAGAGTATTGTAATACATCCACTGTTAGAATAATGTAAAACATCCACTGGTAGATTATTGTAATACATCCACTGGTAGAGTATTGTAATACATCCACTGGTAGAGTATTGTAATACATCCACTGGTAGAGTAATGTAATACATCCACTTGTATGTAGGAGAAATGTATAACATCCACTGATTAAGTATTTTAATATACCCACTGGTTTAATATTTTAACACATCCACTGGTATTTTAAGAGAAATGTAATACATCCACTTTTTTGTTGGCGAAATGTAATACATCCACTGGTACGTTGTAGAAATCTAATACACGCACTGGTCTGTTGGAGAAATGGTATGGTAGAACAATGCAATACTGCATAAGCCTTTTAGTAATAATATTTATGTAAACAAGATATTGGTGCAATTAACTTCACTTTAATATGTCTACTAACACAAAATATCGACTGAGTTTCGAGACACGCCTAATTCCTATTAAATTTAAATAACTTTCGAGTCAATATGTTAAAAAAAAAAAATCTCAAATGTGAAACAACAGATCTAACGCCTAAATCTAATTTATTTAAGAAACAAAGACATAGAAAAAAAACAAAAACAATAGATTTAATAAAACACAGCGTTTTAAAAATCTCGTTTGGACATTTTCGCAACGAAATTGATGATGTTTTTTTTCTCCTCCAGAGACAAATATTACAGTCATTATAACAAAGTTAATGACGTTGAAAATAATTTGTCGGAGCCACTCCATCCTATAGGACAGAACAGCTGTCTCAACTTCTATTATATTCTTTCTGACCAGGGGCACTAACCTTGTTTAAAAAAAAAAACCAAAGCCCAGTTTATATGCATACCACTTTTTTTCTCGATGTTTTTCGATGACCACAAAAAAAATAAAAGAACATCGGATACTTTTATACATCTTTTTATATTTAATTTCAGATGTTCCTTTTTTGTGTTGTTGTTGTTCATTTTGCTACAAGCAACGGACAATGTTCACTTGCTCGTCAACTTGTGTATTTGTAAAAGTACAATTGGTTTTGGTCTGAGTGTGTTTGTAAAAGTACACATGGGTTTGTGTGTGTGTGTGTGTGCGTTTGTAAAAGTACACATGGTTTTGTGTGTGTGTGTGTGTGTGTGCGCTTGTAAAAGTACACATGGGTTTGTGTGTGTGCGTTTGTAAAAGTACACATGGGTTTGTGTGTGTGTGCGTTTGTAAAAGTACACATGGGTTTGTGTGTGTGTGTGCGTTTGTAAAAGTACACATGGGTTTGTGTGTGTGTTTGCGTTTGTAAAAGTACACATGGGTTTGTTTGCGTTTGTAAAAGTACACATGGTTTTGTGTGTGTTTGTAAAAGTACACATGGGTTTGTTTGCGTTTGTAAAAGTACACATGGGTTTGTTTGCGTTTGTAAAAGTACACATAGGTTTGTTTGCGTTTGTAAAAGTACACATGGGTTTGTGTTTGTGTTTGCTTTAGTGCAGAGGTTATTTACCTTTTTTTATAAAGCCTTTATTAGAATAATCAGTCAATTGTAAGAAACATTTTATTTGTGTTATTAAAAAAAAAGGATGAGGTATTTTTGTTTTTTGGACTATCCTTGACGTCATCCTGTACTAATCAAAATGTTCAAGTTACAAATTTGGGTTGAAAGCAGCAGAGTGGAAAGTTAATCTTCAGAGATTACTGGTAGGGGTTTCAAGGAATAGATGTTGTATTACTCACAGTTATGACCAGAAGCGACTCCGGTCTGATAAACTAGTTAGACGTAATTGTAGTATAGAGATTTTGGTCTACTTTTTTTCACCAGTAACACCCTCTAACTGCTCGTCCGTTTGTTTGTTCGTCCGTCTGTTAATATTGTTAACAAATGTAGGTTCTTCTAAGTAGTGATTGTAGCAAAGGGTCAATGTTTTCTTGATTCAGGTTAGAGAAGGAGCAATGACCTAGAAATTATGATATTAAATCATCCTTGGGTAACGTCCTACGGGTAGCCAGGGATAGTACAAACTTTCTGTTATATAAAAAAAGACTTGCCTTTTTTTAAAACCCGATTACAATATTTTATTTTAAATTACTATCCACAATATTTTCAGTAAATAATTATTAATTTTATTTAAAAAATTATTATAGCTTTCTATTGATTGCAGTTTATATACATTTTTATCTGTAGCTATAGGCGTAAGTAGTTCTTCCCCGAGAAAACGCGGGGAATTTAGCTTCTTTTTAGATTAATGAACAATGTATAAACAAAGAGAAGAAAAAATGTCAATATTCTATGTCATGTGTTCTTGACATTATTTTAATTTCTATGACGCCATTGTAGCTTTGAATCAATACGTGTTTATTTCATCAGAAATTTATTAATATGCCAGGAAATCTTTGTATTGTTTTATATATTCCATACGTAATTCAATTGAGTTTTGTTTTTATTTCGTTCATTTGAGAGAACTTTATACACTGAATTATATATAAAGTTGCGCAATTCCCTGACAGTTTTATGCTTAATTTTAAGTGACTGAGCACTTCATATGTAATAAGATAAATCGCAAACATTAAAAATTACAACAACAAGCAGCAACAGACAAATTTAAAATTGATAAGCATCTGGCACAATATCTGCAGCAATTGGACAATATAAAAAAATCAGTGCAAACATTGTAGCTGAAAACTTCTGTATTAAGAGTTCAACTGTTTAAAAAAAAAACTTGAGGCCATTAGCGTTTGAGATTTCTGCAATCTCAAACTCCGGGTTGAATCAACAGCCGCGCTTTCTAAAGTAAACTTTAGCAGACAATTTTCTTAGAATTGAACGGGCGAATCATTCAACACGTAAAGATCTCTAGGGGCAGATCAAGGGTTATCTAGGTCAGAGGTCAGTTCAAAGATGTAAGGACTGCCGTAGATACAGGGACACTGGGCGGCCACGTGACAAAAGAGCTTATCTTCTAAAGTTCAGTGCAGTTCGGCAGAAAAAAATAAAAATAAATTTCGACGGACCAAATCGATCCATAGGGCCGTTGAAGCATCGTTCACCAATTTCCATGGCCACGGTATAGGGGCCTACTAGTAGGTTGTGTGGCCAGCTCTATGCCCAGCCGTCTTTATTATTTTTTGCCCAACTTATGGCAAGTATTATTCAGACCTGGGAGGGGGGGGCGGGGGGGGGGGGATCAAGGACACCTTACAGACTCTAGAAACAAAGCTTAGCCTTCACCAGGATTCGAACCCAGGACCGTCGGTTCACCATAATTTAAAAGTCGCAATGTACTTGACAACAAAAGGAACAAAGTAGACTGCACCTTGATGGTAGTGACTTAGACATTCACAAGTCTTGGTTCACAACGTGTAAAAACTTCACATCTAATGCAAGGACATGGGAAGGGAGGCTCAGTGCAAAGGAAAATTATTTTCTTATGAGATTCAAATGGTAAACAAACAATAAATACAAAGTACTGTATTGAATGCTTTGAATTACGGAAGCTAATTCATCCAACACTATTAGAAGAGTTCGCTACAATAACATAACTCACAGATGTCGACATACTTACAGAAGACAAAATGTCCATTAAGATTGAATTAGAAGAAATAATGTCCATTTACTCACTAGACTATTAAAAAAAAACTAGAAACACTAATGGACAGAATGGCAAAGAGTAAAGTAGTAATATCACACAAAGCGTTAAATTATAATTTAGAAATACAACACAATAACAATCTGTTACAATGCTCAGACAAACATTAGGACGCAAACTATTCTTATCCCTTAGGCGAGTTTAAATGCAAATAAGTACTCCTTCTTTCAGAGTGGCATCCCGTCATGTAATGAGTTACCTGTACAAACCAGGAAATCCAGTAACTTAACATCATTTTAAAACACTAATATGAATGCAAGACTAGACCACGGATGAGCGTGGGACGCAATAATCTTCTTTATAGAAGGAGCATCTGTAAGAGGTTAAGTATGTCAAACTTGTATACTTGTAATATATAATATACGATAAGATCATAACATCAATGTCCATTTATTCATAGCATATAACGTTATTGTTCATTTACTCACTTGAAAAACTGTGATTCCGACGCTGGGGTTCAGCAGTTCACACATGGCTGACTCTGCAATTTTTTCCCTGTTCCACCTTTTATAAGAGATGCCCATTTGAAGGGCCAGTGCGATGGCCCACAGAGATGAGAGGAGCCAAACGGCTGCCATTACTCTTAAAGGTCTGGACAAACCAGGCTGAAGGGAAAAAAACAATAACTTATAAATTACTGATACATAACTTATAAAGATGTTAAACTAGGTAACCCCACTCGCATGCACACACACATAGATCTATATCCTATTATGTTTCACGTTATATTGCTGCAGAATGCTGATACAATGTCACGTTTAGTGTCTTGGGTTTTGGTTTACCCTTAATCTGATGCAGTTATGGTTTGCTGTTTTAAGTTCTTATTAAGTTTTATAGCTTTTTTTTTTAGCTTGAATGAAAGACAAGCAATCAAACAGAAGCTTAAATATGTAATGAAGATTGGCCTTGATGAGTAATGAACAGTAGCAAAAATACTATTGCTTGTACATAGAGTTGAATATGAATATTAAACAATCAGAATGAAGCTCGAAATCAAATTATACAAGCTTTTATAGGGATGGAATATGCAACCAAAGACTAACTAAAGGAAACATGAATAGTTAGAAAGTTAATTTCAACACTGGGGTTGGTATTGTAATCTTATAATCTTTACATGGGTTAAAACTATCTGTATTTGATTATATGAAGGCTATGTTTTACGTGGTAAAATTAGTAGCAGAATATGCTGCATGGTGTATCTTGGATTCGACGGCCATTTCGATGAATCGGACTTTTAATGGCGACGATTACTTGTCTCGCATCAGACTATTACACAGAAAGTGGAGGCGTTTATTTGAGCAGAGGGGGGGGGGGGGGGTGACAAATATAATTTAGAGACGCACTTACAAGAAAGTGCATTTAAAATTCTCTGTTTCACGCATAAGCTATGAGACAAGAAGCATAATCTAGTTATAACTCGTTTATTTTAAAATACTTTCCAACGTGACAATATAGAGATATAGATGTAAACCTTTGAAAAAGTGTATGTTTTACAATTAAAAAAAATGTAAATATTTATTCGATTTTAAAAGATTCACATATAGATGCATATTATAAGGTGCGAAATTCTAGCCTTGTACACATAGATTTTTAGCTACATTTATATTACATTCTTGTTCTAAATATTAAATCCTAATACAGTGATGTCTAGAAGCTACTGGGAATAAGAATTTAGAAATATAACAAAATAACAACCTGTTACAATGCTCTGATAAACATAAGTACAAAAACACTTTTTTTTATCCCTTATGCGAGAAAAAAATGCGTATAAATACTCTTTCTTCCCCACAGGCATACGGGCATGGAATGGGTTGCCCGAAAAAAACAACAGGAAAACCAGTAACTTAATATCACGTAAAATACTAATAGAAATGCTAGTCTCAGATCACGCAATAATCTTCTTAATAGAATGAGCGTCTGTAATGTATAAGATGAGATTAAAAAAACAGCGTATTCGAAATTGATATGAAAAAAAGCGGAATAACTTTTTAAAGGCGCAAATGTATTTAATCAGGCGCACTTGTCAAGATTTATGAAACACTATTGAAGGAAATACTAAAAATCGATAAATGCTGTTGGATAGACCAATAAGTCTTCTATTCATCAGGTCGTGTCGTGATGTCCGTTTGTGAACTTAAAATGTTATGATTCGTTGTTTTTTTCTTTTGGTGCTGAATTCACGAGTAGGGGGAACACGCAATGGCTGTATAACGACTAGGTGAAGATGTCTTGACACAGCATTGATACATTTCAATCTTTGATTACATACCCATCTAGTATTACACATTTTGACAGTACATAGATCGTATATCCTATTGTCCTATTACAGTCCTATGCAATAAATAAGGAAATCTTTTTTTATTCCAACACTACTATGTAGAAAAATATTCACTTACTAAAGGTTTCCATTCATTACAGTTCAACAAGATAACGTGCATTGTCCCGTAGTCCAAAAAAGTTTCACATAACGTTTAGTTTAAAGATATATTGTAATATATATCTATTATTAAAAGCACAATCAACTATTTTGTTCGTCTATTGTGTCTACACTCACAGCTTATTTTATATGATACAGACGGCTGAGAAGGCTAATTTTTACAGAGGATTACTGCCTCCTCGACGCATCCCTTTTTTTAGAGTTGTAAAAATGTTTAGTTGTTCGTTTTCCGGGTTTGTTAAGTTAATCCATGTCCAAATGTCGCTTGCATTGAATTTGTATGTGTTTGCACTTGAATACGGAATAAGAAAAGTGTTTTTATTTCTATATTTTTCCTAGTATTGGTATAGATAATTGATTTGCATTTCTAACTTTCTTTGAACGAAGTGCTATATATATATATATTGACTTATCATAATCACGTATAGATCTCATTTATCTTAGGTAGCATTTTAATCTTATTTTCTTGTTACATACAATATAATAAGACCAGAAAGTCTAGCCAGCTTGTGGTACTTTATTACATAGCTGGTCTAATCATTGAATTGTACTTTTTTTCAAAGGGGATTTAGCCAGCTTGTGGTACTTTGTTACATAGCTGGTCTAGTCAACAAATTGTACTTTATTTCAAAGGGGATTTAGCCAGCTTGTGGTACTTTGTTACATAGCTGGACTAATCATCAAATTGTACTTTATCTCATAGATGATTTAGCCAGCTTGTGGTACTTTATTACATAGCTGGTCTAATCATTGAATTGTACTTTTTTTCAAAGGGGATTTAGCCAGCTTGTGGTACTTTGTTACATAGCTGGTCTAGTCAACAAATTGTACTTTATTTCAAAGGGGATTTAGCCAGCTTGTGGTACTTTCTTACATAGCTGGTCTAATCATCAAATTGTACTTTATCTCATAGATGATTTAGCCAGCTTGTGGTACTTTATTACATAGCTGGTCTAGACATGAAATTGTACTTTATTTCAAAGGGGATTTAGCCAGCTTGTGGTACTTTATTACATAGCTGGTCTAATCATTAAATTGTACTTCATTTCAAAGGGGATTTAGCCAGCTTGTGGTACTTTATTACATAGCTGGTCTAGTCAACACGTGCTACCAAATACATAAAGGTTGCATTGTATTAATTATGTAAACTCCCGGTCATGACAGTAATATACTTACACTTACATGTGTGGGAAACCGTATTGGATGGCAGATAGCCATGTATCGCTCGACAGTGAACGCTGTGATGGTCAGCACTGACACGTTGCTGGACACTTCAGACGCCCAGAACCGAAATCTACAGAACGCCTCGCCGAAGGGAAAAGGGTATGCGGACCAGGTATGATAGACTTCTATAGGAAGGCCCATAAGTAGGAGCAAGAGATCTGAGATGGACAAATTAAAGAGGTAGTAGTTGGTCACTGTTCGCATGTACCTGTGAAAATAAAAATGAAGGATGTTACAGACGATAAGCCAGACAATATTGAACTAAAAATTTCACTAATCGATGATTCTATTTTATTCATCCTTGTGTCTTCCCATCGATTCACATATCCATTAAACCATCCATCTATTCACTCTCACTCACCCATCTATCGACCTGACTATTAATCTATTTATTCATCCATCCATTCAACTGTTAATCCATCTAGCCAGGGCCGTATTTAGGATTGTGGGAACCCTGTTCCCACGGGCCAAATTTATGTGGGGCCCTCTAGTGAAATCGACCCTGCCAGTGTCATTTAACAATCAAATGTGATTTCTCATTAACAGTATTTGTTCAATATGCGCTTCTACAACAGCACTATTGTAATATGAAGGGGCCCCTTTTGTGCGGGAGCCCCTGTTTACTGGGAACATGTGGAACATGCCTAAATACGCCACTGCATCTAACAAACTATTAATCCATTCACTCAGCCACCCAACCATCTATTCATCCACAAACATATCAGGTGACTTCATACTATCATGCATGCTAATTCTACATATTTATTCAAACGAACACATTTTTGGTTGAACAATTCAGCGATCTATTCCAATATATATCCGCTATTTATCCACTTATCTAAACACCAAACCAATCTCACGTTTATTACTATTTTGTAAACTATTTCATCAATAATTCAAGAATAACTTATTTTAAAGCACTATGGCTATCA
The DNA here is from genome assembly GCA_949126835.1 of Anisus vortex. Classification (NCBI taxonomy): domain Eukaryota; kingdom Metazoa; phylum Mollusca; class Gastropoda; family Planorbidae; genus Anisus; species Anisus vortex. Next base: position 15,656,087 of record OX421493.1, read on the forward strand.
ATAATTCTATTTGTTTGTGTGTGTGCCTATAAAGGGGTTTTAAGGATCCTAATTGAACTTTTATTTCATACCTTTGGCGAAGACCCCAATTTTTTATGGAAAGTAATTCTAGACATTTGTCATAAAATTATTTTGTCCATCGAAATTCTTCAGTCTAGGTCATATAAATCAATGCGGTTCTTTATGAATTCAATGCTTTTTGTCATATAATCAGGGGCGATGCAACGAGGGGGTGGCTGAGGTGGATTAAGCCTCCCCCTCTAAAATAATAAACAAATAATTTTTTTTCAACAGCTTTTTTAAATATGTAGTATAATGTAGTATATTGTAGTATAATGTAGTATAATGCAGTATAATGTAGTATAATGTAGTCCACTAAATTCTCGAAAAAAAAAAGAAAATGTATGTCACACTTGAACGCTTTGCCCCTGCATATAATTCAATTCTATTCTCTATGAATATTCTGGACTTTTGTCATAATGTAGAATTCAATTCTTTTCTCTATTAATTGTAAACTTTTTGTTCAGTCAGTCCTTACTTGTTTCTTGTGATGACCACACACGTGCAGAAATTCCCAACCACGCCAGTAACAAAGACGATGGAGTAGACGATGCTGATGGGAAGAACAATATTTAGAGGTTGATGTTTGGGTCCCAGTATTTTAGGTAACACTAACTCCTTGATCACATCCAGCTAAAGTGAACAAAGTGTTTATAGCAATGCATCAAAATTAGTGTTCAGAAAAAACAAACAAGAATACAATGCCCATTGTAGAGTTTAAATACAAACAAAAATACAGTGCTCATTATATTGTCTAAACTGACATGAAAAATAAACTAGTGAGCTAATGGATTGATCTGTGAAGTAAAAACATAGTCCAGAAAATGATTTTAATAGTTAACTAGTAAAGAGATAAATAATTGTTTTCTTTAATGCACAGAAAATTCCAAAGAAAGATGTTCTAATTAAGATAATTTTTTTAAAATGTAAGTTCAATAGGACAAGTGTAGCTTAAAGAACTAACATTAATTTGTACTTTAAAGATTTTTTCTTTATCATATTATTTTTTCCCCATTTCCTTTTCTTTCATCCATTTACTTCACTGTGTGTCTACATTTCCAACACTTTTTAAAACAGAGTTTTCTATAATATTTTTATATTTGACAATTTTAATGACAAAAACTTTCAGTTTGTGGTAATAAATTAAGAAGAGTTCAATAGACTAAAAAGTAAAAAAGAAAGAACGTAGGCCTATTTATATAATATATTATATTATACAATATAATTATATATATATATTTTTTCTGGACAGTACTATAATGAACATCGAAAGAAGTGCAAATTAAGGTCGGTAAATTAATTGATTATATTTTCACTGACTTTACGAGTTTTTTAATTGGTCAATCTTTACGAAAATGGTATGGCCTGTCATTTGGGAATTCCCACCTTCACATCTACATGATTTATTAATAATATAGGCAATAGTGAGACAGACTACGAGTCTTTAGATGACCTACTAAATCCTGACATCTTAACATAGGCTAAGCTTATATTAAGACAATGTGTCTTGTGGTGACCTACTAAATCCTGACATCTTAACATAGGCTAAGCTTATAGTAAGACAATGCGTCTTGTGGTGACCTACTAAATCCTGACATCTTAACATAGGCTAAGCTTATAGTAAGACAATGTGTCTTGTGGTGACCTACTAAATCCTGACATCTTAACATAGGCTAAGCTTATAGTAAGACAATGCGTCTTGTGGTGACCTACTAAATCCTGACATCTTAACATAGGCTAAGCTTATAGTAAGACAATGCGTCTTGAGATGACCTACTAAATCCCTACCTCTCTGGATTCAAGGGACCAGTTGTAGGGCCTGAGGCTCTCGGCCATCCTCACAGCCACATCTCCCAGGTCGGACTCTTCCTGCAACATCGATGCAAGTATTCCGTACACGAATCCCGCCTTTGAGTCCGACATATTAGACGGAGAGTGCGAGTGGCTAACTGTCTCATCCATTGTACCTTCTCCCCCCTCCCTACTCTTTCACTTTCTCCTCTCAATGTTTTCCACCCATTCACTCTTTCCCTCACAAGGATACGATAACCAGATCCACTCTCTCCTATCGACAAATTCGATTATTGTTCATTCCCTTATACGCCCCCTTAACCAGGCGTTTTTCTTAAAGAATCAACATAAGGTTGTTGTTTTTTCTTCACTAATGCGATTTCACGTCCCAGATTTTATGTTCTTTAGAAACAAACATTTTGTTTTCAAACTTGAACTAAATCTATTTTATTTCGAACGAAATCCACTGTTAGTTTTTCCAAATTTCTTTATATCTATAAATAGCTATTCCCTATTCCAACGAGAAAAAAAGAATTCTTGTTCTTAAGTAGGTCAAACAGCATTTTCTTCCTTCACATTTTGTTTTAAAGAGTTGACGTCACGTGATGATCTGAAAATAGAAACAAATGCAGTTGAAGTAAACCAAACTTTAGCGTCAATACGTTCAAGACAATGTAAATGTTTGTAAACAATGCGAGCTGAAAAAAAGTAATAAAATCATTTACTTTTTGAAATAGAAACATAATTTCATTGTGTTTTCACGGTGTTTCTATTGAAGACGTTGAATACACATACATTAGGCTTCAAGAAACAAGAACATTACGCAGGTATCTCCGTGAAGCCCACGCCCATATGCTGATACTCTGATGAACTCTAAGCTAAGTTTTGACGCGTTGCATCTACATAAACATACACACACACGCGAGCACACAAAAACACACATATACATACAACCAACCAATCAAAATGTGTGCCTGCACTTTTCTAGCATTAATGACTATTCCTACCCTAGGAAGGTAGTTACTATGTAGGTAGTTAATAGGCAGATAGTTACTATATAAGTCGTTATAATGTTGATATATATTATATAGGTCGTTAATAGATAGGTAGTTAATATATAGGTAGTTAATATGTAGATAGTTACTATATAGGTAGTTAATAGGTAGATAGTTTTATAAAGGTAAATAGGTATGTAGTTACTAAGTAGACGACATTGAAGAGAAATTAAACGTCAATGACAAGAGCAAAGAAGTAAAAAAAACTGTTTGCAAACATTGCAACAACAAACAAATACACAAAAATAAAGGAATGAAAAAAGGCTAACGGGAATATTATTAAAATTGCATAATTATTAATGTAGTATCTACGATGTATTCATTCATTTGTATAAAGAGATCCTCAAACTGTTTTTTATTATATAATCTTTTTAAAGAAAAAAAAAATGAAATTCATATACATTCCATCACCAGAGGTATACAAATAAACATTTCAAGGTTTTTCATTCTTTGTATATGAAAGTGTTTAGTTCAATTTTCAATTTTTTTTTTATTTTTTTTTTATTTTTTTTTTATTTTTTTTTTTTTTTTTTTTTATTTTTTTTTTTTTTTTTTTTTTTGCTGCCAGTTTGTACGCTTTCCATTTAAACTTCCTAGAGACGCTCCTGTATTTGAAAACGACATGAAAAAGTGGCTGTAACGGATTAAACAATTGCAATACGAGGGGAAAAAAAAAGAAAGTAGATTTGCACAAAATGAAAAGATACATCATGGCCATTGGCGAATTAAATGAAGTCATTCATTCTTTTTTTATATTGCAGTAGTTATTTACACTTTGTATAGAATAGTGCTTCTCAAAATACATCGCTAGGTACAATAATATTACGTAAGTAAAGTATCCTTCAGACAAAATTGATCACATGGCCGGCCAAGCAGCGTTCACCAGTTTCAGTGGCCACGGCATACTAGGGGATGTGTGGTCAGCACAATGCTCAGCCTTCCAATAATTACCGTAACAAACCCCCATCTCTTGATCAAAAATGTTTACTGTTTTTGACCTTATCTAAACCCCTGACCGCCATTTTTCACGGATCAACTTTAGTACGCTGCCTTCCTCATAATATAAACTACTTTCTAATTGGCTGTTATTATTGTTAAAATCAAATTTATGTGAACTTATTTTTAAAGTTGCATTTTACTCAAACATTAACTTATATTCCAAATTTCATTTTTCAATAGTTTGCTGTCAAGTGGGCTCAAAATTTGATTCAAAAATTTGCAGCGGAGAAAA